>NC_069405.1:46795214-46802714 GCF_026875155.1 Cherax quadricarinatus
CCAGGTCATGGTGTTGAGTGGTTTGCCAGGTCAGGGTGTTGAGTGGTCTGCCAGGTCTACCTACCTGGTGTCTACCTGGAGGGTATTCCAGGGATCAAAACCCCCGCGGCCACGGTTCATGACCAGGCCTCCCGGTGGTTTAGGGCCTAATCAACTAGGCTGTTACTGCTGGCCGCACGTAGTCCAACGTACGAACGACAGCCCGGGTGATCGGGTGCTGACTTGAGGTATCTGACCAGCTCACTATTGAAGGCGGCCAGGGGTCTATTAGTAATTCCCCTTATGCTTGGTGGGAGGCAGTTGAACAGTCTTAGGCCCCGGAGACCTATTATATTTTCTCTCAGTGTACTAATGGCTCCCCTACTTTTATGGGGGAAAGGAATGTTGCATCGCCTGCTAGCTCTTTTACTTTCGTAGGGAGTGATTTCTGTGTCCTGATTAGGGATCATTCCCTCTAGGATCTTCCAGGTGTAGATTATGATGTATCCCTCTCGCCCGAGCTCCAGTGAATACAAGTCAAATGCTTCCAAGCGTTCCCAGTAGTTACGGTGTTTGAGGGAACTTATATGTGCAATAAAGGTTCTCTGTACATCCTCTAGATCTGCAATATCACCTGCCCTGAATGGAGATGCCAGTGTACAGCAGTATTCCAGCCTAGAGAGAACATGTGATTTAAAAAGGATCATCGTTGGCTTGGCATCCCTTGTTTGGAAGATTCTCATTATTCATCCTATTATTTTCTTCGCAGCCGTGATAGTGACATTGTTGTGATCCTCGAAGGTGAGATCCTCTGACATTAACACTCCCATGTCCTTCACACTACTTTTCCGCTGTATTGTGTGGTTAGAGTTTGTACTATACTCAATTCTAGCTATTATTTCCTCCAGTTTTCCATAACCGAGTAGTTGAAATCTGTCTTCGTTGAACATCATATTGTTTTCCATTGCTCACTGGAAAACTTGGTTCATATTTTCTTGGAGATTTAACGTGTCCTCAGTGGATGACAGTTTCATGCTGATCCTATTATTGTCTGCAGAGGATGACACAGTGCTATGGTTTGTATCTCTGTCTATGTCTGATATAAGGATGAGGAACAGGATGGGGGCGAGTACTGTGCTTTGTGGAACAGAGCTCTTCACTATGGGAACTTCCGATTTAACTCTGTTTACCACTACTCTTTGTGTTCGATTGGTTAGCAAGTTGAAGATCCATCTGCCCACTTTGCCAGTTATCCTTTTAGCACGCATTTTGTGTGCTATTTATTACACCATGATCACACTTGTCAAAGTCTTTTGCAAAATCTGTGTATACTACATTTGCATTCTGTTTGTCTTCCAGTGCATCCAAGACTATACCATAGTGGTCCAGTAGCTGCGAGAGGTAGGAGTGACCTGCCAGGTCAGGGTGCTGAGTGGTCTGCCAGGTCAGAGTGGTGAGTGGTCTGCCAGGTCAAGGTGATGAGTGGTCTGTAGGTCAGGGTGGTGAGTGGTCTGCCAGGTCTTGAGGTCTCGGGTATCATGCTGTGCTAGTTTGATCCCTAAATCTGACAGGTCATCAGGGAAGAATTCAACCCCTCCTAACTGAGCGTGGAGAAGAGGGTGTCACGGCTTGTGGGGAGTGGACGCCACGGGTCATGGCGAAGGGGTGTCATGAGGAATGGGGATGGGGTGGCAGGGGGCTTGGGGAGGGGGTAACACGGGCCTGGAGAAGGGGTTGCACGGAGTCTGGAGAGGGCACTCCCTTCCCATGCATGGGGCATGGGAAGGGAGTGCCACGGGGCGTTTGGAGGGGTGGCACGGAGCGTGGGGAGGGGGTGCCATGGAGCGTGGGGAGAGGGTGACATGGAGCGTGGGGAGAGGGTTGCATGGGGCCTGGGAGAGGGTGAGATGAGGCCTGGGAGGGGGTGCCACGGGGCGTGGGGAGGGGGTGCCACATTTCTTGCACCCTTGCATGGAAAGTGGTGAAGTATTGTGAGGTTGAGCTTTGTGTTAGTACTCGTGTATATGTTTAGAGTACCTGAGTACAAGTGTGGTTTATTGACGGTAGTGGCGGCGGCGGCGGCGGCGGAGAAGGAGGAGGAGAAGGAGGAGGAGGAGAAGGAGGAGAAGGAGGAGGAGGAGGAGGAGGAGGAGTAGGAGAAGGAGGAGGAGGAGGAGGAGGAGAAGGAGGAGGAGGAGGAGGAGGAGGAGGAGGAAGGGGAAGAGGAAGAGGAGAAAGAGGAGCAGAAGGAGGAGGAGGAGGAAGAAGAAGAAGAAGAAGAAGAAGAAGAAGAAGAAGAAGAAGAAGAAGAGCAGAAGGGGGAGGAGGAGGAAGAAGAGGAGGAGGAGGAGGAGGAGGAAGAAGAAAAGTGTATTATGTGTAGTGGGTGTTTGTTTATTTGTTTGTTTGTTTGTGTGGGAGAGTGTTTGTATGTTCGTTTGTATACTTACACACTAATTTGTGTTTGTAGTTGCGTATGAGCTGTGGTATGTGTCTGTACTAACCTGGTTGTTCTTGCAGGGGTCGAGTCACAGCTCCCGTTTATGTACTTACCTGTATGTGGTTGCAGAGGTCGAGTGTTAGCTCCTGGCCCCACTTCTCTCTCTTAGCCTTAAGAGGGGTGGGGAGCCTGTCTCCACCATTTCTTCATATAGGTCATTCCATCTGCTGACCACCTTGAGGCTGAAGAAATGCTTCCTGACATCCCTGAGACTCATCTGTGTCATTAATTATCAACTGTGCCCTTATACCTGTTCCCTAGTCTCGATAAGTCTGTCTCTGTCCTCTCTATCCGATCCTCCAATTATTTTGTATCTCGTTACCATGTCTCCTCTGTCCTCAGGTTCAGTGTTTATAGCGTCTCATTATAGATGTTTCCTCAGCCCTGGGACTAGTCTCACGGCACACCTTCCAGTTTTTCCCAGTCTTCATACATACTTTGCCAGGTAAGGATTCCATGCTTGCCAGGATGTCTTCGTGTAATATATACTCAGCATGTGTTATACAGAGGGGCATATTGCACATGCTGATACTGCGTACTCCAAGATGGGTCTGACATATGTTCTATATAATGCCATGAATGACTCTCTGTTGAGGTTCCTGAGGCTAATCTAAGATTTGCCAAACGAGTTTTGGCTGCAGAGGAAATGTGGTTGATGTGAACCTCTGGTGATATGGTCATAATTACTGTCAGCTCTCTTTTTCAATGAAATTTTCAGCCTGTCCCCCGAGTCTGTCCTCAGTTTCCGGCCTTCTGGCCCCTTTCCCAGTTTTTATAATCTTGCATTTACTGGGGCTGGATTCAAGTGGCCACTTGTCTGAACAGTCGTCTAGCTTGCCCAGTTAGTGTTTTCCTCATTAATCTTACATCATCTGTAAAATAAAAACAGAGGACACTTCTGACTTTCTTTTGCTGTATCACTCACATGTACTAGAAACAGTAGTTGCCCTAAAACACATTCCCATTTTGACTCTTCTTCTGGGACAATCACTCATTGTCTCCTTCCCATTGTGGATGCAATGTTGTGCATTCCTTGTTATTCTTAGCTGTTGCTTAAATTTTTGTCCCAGTCTTCTGTGAGCAACTGTGTCAAATGATTTCTCGCAGCCCAAGAATATCCACTCCACTCATTGCTCTCTTTCTTTACCTATTTTTTTTTTTCAAAGAATTGCATCAGGTTTGTGAAACAAGATTTGCAATCTTTGAACTTTTGTTGATTATTGTTTGTGTTAGCACTTCTCTTCGTGAGTTTCAACACTCTCTTGATGAACTTACGTAGAATGCATGTCAGTGATGCTGGCCTGTGATTCAATACTTCTTACCTGTCTCCTTCTATAAATAAATATCTGGATATCTTCCAGATCTCTGGTTGTTGTCTCGTATCCATCGACTAGTAGATTTTAGTTAGTGGTTCAGTCAGTAATTATGCTCCCTCACGCAGAATCTACGGTGACGATTCATCATTTTTCTTTGTGCTTTATGTATCCAGCTCTCTTTAAAAAAAATATTGCTTTCCTTGTGTGTGTGTGTGTGTGTGTGTGTGTGTGTGTGTGTGTGTGTGTGTGTGTGTGTGTGTGTGTATGGTGTCCAGCGCCTACTGGCGCACCCATTCTCTTGAACTCTCTGGTGTTGCCTCTTCCACGGAGAACACCTCTTTAAATCATTTGTTCATCTCCTCACTGACTTCCTTTATGTTTCTGGTAAGCTCTCCTCCTTCCTTCTTCTATCTAATGGCCTGGTCTTTAGATATCATCTTTCTTTTGCTGTTATTTCATTCTCAAGTTGTTTCTCTTCTCATTCTTACATATTCTTTGCCAGTTCTTCTGTTTACTTCTTTATATTATTCTTCTTTTTCTGAGTAAGACGTTCTCTTCCGCCTCCCAGTATTTTCCAGCTAGGTGCTCCATTATCTCATTCATTGACTTTATTTCCAATTACCTTTTCTACTGAACTGCATACAGAAATTTCCCTTAATTCCTTCCAAGTTTCCTCTTCTAAAATTCTGGTTTCTTCCTCTGCCACCCACTTGCCTTGTCTCTGTCTTCACTTCCACGGTGATTCATAATTCAATACTCTATCGCCGGCAGTACACAGAGGCCTTTCATTGTTGATGTCTCCTGTGGTAGATGTACTAATGATAATCACTCTAGGCAGTTTTCCTGGCTCATCCTCTTCTCTCTGTTGTTAAGTCCCTGATATGCTAGCATAATTTTTCCGCCACCGTCCCCATTATCTTAGCCCCTCCATATTTTTTGGCCTCCCATGTGGATTTCGAGTCTCCCAGTTAATATTTATATGGGTCAACTATCCCATCATTAGCAGATTTCTTTGGTTATATTGCTTGGTGTTGATGCTTGAGCTGTGATGTCAACACTTGCTGTGCCAGCTGCACATCACTGTTACTTCTAATTTGGGTCCCAAGGCTCCAGTGTACCCATTATGTAGTCATTTGACTCCCGTCTTGTGTTGGCGTATTCAAGTGTGAGCACGTGCGTGTCAGAGTGTCAGACGTGCGTGTCAGGGTGCCAGCACGTGCGTGTCAGGCTGTCAGACGTGCGTGTCAGAGACAGAGAGACGCACGTCAGGGACAGATAGTATTACCGCACACTGCCCACATGAGAGAATTTCTTTATGTCGGCCGAATACTGATGGTGCAGCCGGTGTGTGTGTGTGTGTGTGTGTGTGTGTGTGTGTGTAGATGATACACTTCTTTGTAGATGTTCCATTTACGCCGCGAACACATTGTGAACACTGTGTACATATGAACATGTCGTGGGGATTTAGGACATGCGTCGTAAGCATGCCAAGAGCACTCTATGTACATGTTATGTATATATTGTGAATGTGCACATAACAAGAACGTGTCATGAACACGGTATGTACACGTCATCAACATGTTCCGTACACGGTATGTACACGTCATCAACATGTTCCGAACACGGTATGTACACGTCATCAACATGTTCCGTACACGGTATGTACACGTCATCAACATGTTCCGTACACGGTATGTACACGTCATCAACATGTTCCGAACACGGTATGTACACGTCGGGAACCCATCAGGAACATTTTAAATACATATTATGTACATGTCTGAGAAGAAAACAACAACAGCAACAACTGAAAAAGAACATCCATAATAACTACTACTACAACTACAACTAGTGCTACAACTACTACAACTACAACTAGTGCTACAACTACTACAACTACAACTAGTGCTACAACTACTACAACTACAACTAGTGCTACAACTACTACAACTACAACTAGTGCTACAACTACTACAACTACAACTAGTGCTACAACTACTACAACTACAACTAGTGCTACAACTACTACAACTACAACTAGTGCTACAACTACTACAACTACAACTAGTGCTACAACTACTACAACTACAACTAGTGCTACAACTACTACAACTACAACTAGTGCTACAACTACAACTAGTGCTACAACTACTACAACTACAACTAGTGCTACAACTACTACAACTACAACTAGTGCTACAACTACTACAACTACAACTAGTGCTACAACTACTACAACTACAACTAGTGCTACAACTACTACAACTACAACTAGTGCTTCAACTACTACAACTACTACAACTACAACTAGTGCTACAACTACTACAACTACAACTAGTGCTACAACTACTACAACTACAACTAGTGCTACAACTACAACTACAACTAGTGCTACAACTACTACAACTACAACTAGTGCTACAACTACAACTACAACTAGTGCTACAACTACTACAACTACAACTACTGCTACAACTACAACTAGTGCTACAACTACTACAACTACAACTAGTGCTACAACTACTACAACTACAACTAGTGCTACAACTACTACAACTACAACTAGTGCTACAACTACTACAACTACAACTAGTGCTACAACTACTACAACTACAACTAGTGCTACAACTACTACAACTACAACTAGTGCTACAACTACTACAACTACAACTAGTGCTACAACTACTACAACTACAACTAGTGCTACAACTACTACAACTACAACTAGTGCTACAACTACTACAACTACAACTAGTGCTACAACTACAACTAGTGCTACAACTACTACAACTACAACTAGTGCTACAACTACTACAACTACAACTAGTGCTACAACTACTACAACTACAACTAGTGCTACAACTACTACAACTACAACTAGTGCTACAACTACTACAACTACAACTAGTGCTTCAACTACTACAACTACTACAACTACAACTAGTGCTACAACTACTACAACTACAACTAGTGCTACAACTACTACAACTACAACTAGTGCTACAACTACAACTACAACTAGTGCTACAACTACTACAACTACAACTAGTGCTACAACTACTACAACTACAACTAGTGCTACAACTACTACAACTACTACAACTACAACTAGTGCTACAACTACTACAACTACAACTAGTGCTACAATTACTACAACTACAACTAGTGCTACAACTACTACAACTACTACAACTACAACTAGTGCTACAACTACTACAACTACAACTAGTGCTACAACTACTACAACTACAACTAGTGCTACAACTACTACAACTACAACTAGTGCTACAACTACTACAACTACTACAACTACAACTAGTGCTACAACAACTACAAATACAACTAGTGCTACAACTACAACTAGTGCTACAACTTCTACAACTACTACAACTACAACTAGTGCTACAACTACTACAACTACAACTAGTGCTACAACTACTACAACTACAACTAGTGCTACAACTACTACAACTACTACAACTACAACTAGTGCTTCAACTACTACAACTACTACAACTACAACTAGTGCTACAACTACTACAACTACAACTAGTGCTACAACTACTACAACTACAACTAGTGCTACAACTACTACAACTACAACTAGTGCTACAACTACTACAACTACAACTAGTGCTACAACTACTACAACTACAACTAGTGCTACAACTACTAAAACTACAACTAGTGCTACAACTACTACAA
>NC_069405.1:46815214-46862714 GCF_026875155.1 Cherax quadricarinatus
TGTCTGCCCTTTCCATTTTCCCCCCCCCTTTTCATTCCCATTCCTTCCCCCCCTCTACCCCTCCTCTCTCACGTACACCCTTTACTCGTAGAAGTTAAATGGGGAACATCTCCCCCCATAAAAAGGAGTAGGGGGGTGGCCTGAATCCATGTCATGAGGGGCTGTGATGGGTGGGAAGGCTTACACTCCCCATTATGAGGAGGTAAGACGGGGGAGTGATGGGTGAGGAGGCTTACCCTCCCCATCATAAAGAAGTAAGACTGGAGAGTGATGGGTGGGGAGGCTTACCCTCCCCATCATAAAGAAGTAAGACTGGAGAGTGATGGGTGGGGAGGCTTACCCTCCCCATCATAAAGAAGTAAGACTGGAGAGTGATGGGTGGGGAGGCTTACCCTCCCCATCATGAAGAAGTAAGACGGGAGAGTGATGGGTGGGGAGGCTTACTCTCCCCATCATAAAGAAGTAAGACTGGAGAGTGATGGGTGGGGAGACTTACCCTTCCCTCATAAGAAGTAAGACTGGAGAGTGATGGGTGGGGAGGCTTACCTCCCCATCATAAAGAAGTAAGACTGGAGAGTGATGGGTGGGGAGACTTACCCTCCCCATCATGAAGAAGTAAGACGGGAGAGTGATGGGTGGGGAGACTTACCCTCCCCATCATAAAGATAGTAAGACTGAAGGAGTGATGGGTGGGGGAGACTTAACCTCCCCATCATAAAAAAGTAAGACGGGAGAGTGATGGGTGGGGAGACTTACCCTCCCCATCATAAAGAAGTAAGACGGGAGAGTGATGGGTGGGGAGGCTTACCCTCCCCATCATAAAGAAGTAAGACGGGAGAGTGATGGGTGGGGAGGCTTACCCTCCCCATCATAAAGAAGTAAGACGGGAGAGTGATGGGTGGGGAGGCTTACCCTCCCCATCATAAAGAAGTAAGACGGGAGAGTGATGGGTGGGGAGGCTTACCCTCCCCATCATAAAGAAGTAAGACGGGGGAGAGTGATGGGTGGGGAGGCTTACCCCCCCATCATAAAAGAAGTAAGACGGGAGAGTGATGGGTGGGAGCTTACCCTCCCATCATAAAGAAGTAGACGGGAGAGTGATGGGTGGGGAGGCTTACCTCCCCATCATAAAGAAGTAAGACGGGAGAGGTGATGGGTGGGGAGGCTTACCTCTCCCATCATAAAGAGTAAGACGGGAGAGTGATGGGTGGGGAGGCTTACCCTCCCCATCATAAAGAAGTAAGACGGGAGAGTGATGGGTGGGGAGGCTTACCCTCCCCATCATAAAGAAGTAAGACGGGAGAGTGATGGGTGGGGAGACTTACCCTCCCCATCTGTCAGCATAGTTGCTGATCCCTGTATTCCCTGTATTATATAGCATAGCATATTAGTATCCTCCATGTGCTTTAGACACGAGATCCCTCGTAGGCCTTTGGCTTGGTGTGACGTCATGGGCATACACATGGGCAGTGATCCCTTTGTCCCGCTCTCACTCAGCGGCAGACCGTCTAGGCGTAAACAGGCTAGGTAACTGTGGCTCCATCTCCCATCTCAGTCTGACAATATATCTACCATCCTACAAGTGTGTCTACTTTCAACCTGTGATATCTCCATTCAAGAACCCTTACGATAAATGGTGGCAGCGGTGGGATAGCCGAAAGAACAAATAAGAAAGTACTTGATGTTCTGAGAGCCACTATCAACCCCAATAGTGAAACTTGGGATGAAGTTATACCAGATGTCCAGTGTGCCATAAATTCTGCTTACAATGCTTCCATAGGTGATACTCCACATTATGCATTGTATGGTGTAGACAAGCGTTTACCCTACGAGTTGCTACGAAATCATCAGGGTTGTAATTAGGTTTCGGAGTAGAATATAACAACTCATAGGGTAAACGCTTGTCTACACCATACAATGCATAATGTGGAGTATCACCTATGGAAGCATTGTAAGCAGAATTTATGGCACACTGGACATCTGGTATAACTTCATCCCAAGTTTCACTATTGGGGTTGATAGTGGCTCTCAGAACATCAAGTACTTTCTTATTTGTTCTTTCGGCTAACCCATTGCTGGCAGGATGATGAGGAACAATGGTGGATTTAGAGATCTTGTATAAAGTACACAAATTTTCAAGAATCTCATTACAGAATTCACCTCCATTATCTGTTACTAAGGACTTTGGGGTGGTATGCCTGCAGATAATGCGTTCTTTAAACGCTCTAGCTACTGTCTCTGCAGTCTTATCTGCAATAGGAACTAGCTCACAATATCTGGTGAAATGGTCTACCATAACACACAGATGTTTGTTGCCTTGGAGGGAATTCTGCTTACAATGCTTCCATAGGTGATACTCCACATTATGCATTGTATGGTGTAGACAAGCGTTTACCCTATGAGTTGTTATATTCTACTCCGAAACCTAATTACAACCCTGATGATTTCGTAGCAACTCGTACCAGCTTAGCTCAAAGTGTTTTTAGAAGAATCCGTGAAACACTTCATAAATCAACAGCAGAATTTACAAGAGTCGCAAACACTCGAGCAAAGCCATCTAAAATCAAAGTAGGTTCGAGAGTTATGCTGATTAACTTTAACAAAACATCTGCAATGCCAAAGCTTGATCAAAAGTTTGTCGGACCTTATCGAGTAGTTGAACATATCACTGGAAATAAGTATAAGGTTAGAGAAATTAGTACTGGCAAATACAAAGAATCGCATTTAGATCATATGAAATTAGTATGCGATGTTGAGGATATTGCTGTACCCAGACTAATGAGACAGACTCTGACAATCCTCCTGATCCTGTACTCTCTACCTCAGATACTCAGTCAGATACTCAACCTGAATGTCGTTACTCCTTGCGTACTCGACAAGTAATGAGAAACCCGCAAGTATCTTTTGTAGATATTCCTTCAGATCTCTCTCAGTCAAGGCATGTGTTAGCCATTGCAGAGGAATTCGACCCTCCCAGAGATGATAACCATTCTGCATACGTAAACCTTACCCTCGCAGAATTGGGTTTAAATGTACATAGTCTGTATAATTAGATGTCCGAGATGAATGAATTTGTCAATTGTGTGTTTTATTATTAGCTGATCAGTTTGTCAGAAATTTTCGTGTTCACGTTCCCTCCGTATTCTGAGAATTAACAGTCTAGATTTGCGTGCACCGAATCTGCCTTTCTGTTAAACACTTCTTTGTATATAATTATTCTTCCTCAGAATCCGTAGAGTGCATGAATACAGATCGATCGATCAATTCCATCCATATTGTATAATGAATTGTTCTTATAGTTTGTAATGCATTATGTTAACACCCACTATGTAATATCCATTATGATACCATCCATTAGTTCTAAGATATATATGAATTTGTTATTGTATAGAATCAGCCCAGATCCGCCTGCCTGTTCAGCCTATAGATAGTAGTGTATGTCGGGACGACATACGTAACATGACCGAGCTGTCAGCATAGTTGCTGATCCCTGTATTCCCTGTATTATATAGCATAGCATATTAGTATCCTCCATGTGCTTTAGACACGAGATCCCTCGTAGGCCTTTGGCTTGGTGTGACGTCATGGGCATACACATGGGCAGTGATCCCTTTGTCCCGCTCTCACTCAGCGGCAGACCGTCTAGGCGTAAACAGGCTAGGTAACTGTGGCTCCATCTCCCATCTCAGTCTGACAATATATCTACCATCCTACAAGTGTGTCTACTTTCAACCTGTGATATCTCCATTCAAGAACCCTTACGATACATCATAAAGAAGTAAGACGGGAGAGTGATGGGTGGGGAGGCTTACCCTCCCCATCATAAAGAAGTAAGATGCTCAGATCATCAGTGACGAAGTATAAATGATGAACCACGACGTTATTAGCAATGAATGGGTGAAGGGAGGTCAGTCCCCTCGTTATTAGTGGTGAACACTTCATTAAGAGACTGATGACCACCTAATATACACTCATCACGTTCTCTTTCAGTGTACTCACCGTTCTCTCTCAGTGTACTTACCGTTCTCTCTCAGAGTACTCACCGTTCTCTCTCAGTGTACTCACCGTTCTCTCTCAGTGTACTCACCGTTCTCTCTCAGTGTACTCACCGTTCTTTCTCAGTGTACTCACCGTTCTCTCTCAGTGTACTTACCGTTCTCTCTCAGTGTACTCACCGTTCTCTCTCAGTGTACTCACCGTTCTCTCTCAGTGTACTCACCGTTCTTTCTCAGTGTACTCACCGTTCTCTCTCAGAGTACTTACCGTTCTCTCTCAGAGTACTCACCGTTCTCTCTCAGTGTACTCACCGTTCTCTCTCAGTGTACTCACCGTTCTCTCTCAGTGTACTCACCGTTCTTTCTCAGTGTACTCACCGTTCTCTCTCAGTGTACTTACCGTTCTCTCTCAGTGTACTCACCGTTCTCTCTCAGTGTACTCACCGTTCTCTCTCAGTGTACTCACCGTTCTCTCTCAGTGTACTCACCGTTCTTTCTCAGTGTACTCACCGTTCTCTCTCAGTGTACTCACCGTTCTTTCTCAGTGTACTCACCGTTCTCTCTCAGTGTACTCACCGTTCTTTCTCAGTGTACTCACCGTTCTCTCTCAGTGTACTCACCGTTCTTTCTCAGTGTACTCACCGTTCTCTCACAGTGTACTCACCGTTCTCTCACAGTGTACTCACCGTTCTTTCTCAGTGTACTCACCGTTCTCTCTCAGTGTACTCACCGTTCTTTCTCAGTGTACTCACCGTTCTTTCTCAGTGTACTCACCGGTCTCTCACGGTGTACTCACCGTTCTCTCTCAGAGTACTCACCGTTCTCTCACAGTGTACTCACCGCTCTCTCCGTGTACTCACCGTTCTTTCTCAGTGTACTCACCGTTCTGTCACGGCGTGCTCACCGTTCTTTCTCAGTGTACTCACCGTTCTGTCACGGCGTGCTCACCGTTCTCTCTCAGTGTACTCACCGTTCTCTCTCAGTGTACTCACCGTTCTCTCACGGTGTACTCACCGTTCTCTCACAGTGTACTCACCGTTCTCTCTCAGTGTTCTCACCGTTTTCTCACGGTGTACTCACCGTTCTCTCTCAGTGTACTCACCGTTCTCTCACGGTGCACTTACCGTTCTCTCTCAGAGTACTCACCGTTCTCTCTCAGAGTACTCACCGTTCTCTCTCAAAGTACTCACCGTTCTCTCTCAGAGTACTCACCGTTCTCTCTCAGTGTACTCACCGTTCTCTCACGGTGTACTCACCGTTCTCTCTCAGTGTGCTCACCGTTCTCTTTCAGAATATTCACCGCTCTCTCACAGTGTACTCACCGTTGTCTCACAGTGTACTCACCGTTCTCTCTCAGTGTACTCACCGTTCTCTCTCAGTGTACTCACCGTTCTCTCTCAGTGTACTCACCGTTCTCAGTGCACTCACCGTTCTCTCTCAGAGTACTCACCGTTCTCTCACAGTGTACTCCCCGTTCTCTCACAGTGTACTCACCTTTCTCTCTCAGTGTACTCACCGTTCTCTCTCAGTGTACTCACCGTTCTCAGTGCACTCACCGTTCTCTCTCAGAGTACTCACCGTTCTCTCACAGTGTACTCCCCGTTCTCTCACAGTGTACTCACCGTTCTCTCACGGTGTAGTCACCGTTCTCTCTCAGTGTACTCACTGTTCTCTCTCAGTGTACTCACCGTTCTCTCTCAGTGCACTCACCGTTCTCTCTCAGTGTACTCACCGCTTTCTCAGTGTACTCACCGTTCTCTCTCAGTGTACTCACCGTTCTCTCTCAGTGTACTCACCGTTCTCTCTCAGTGTACTCACTGTTCTCTCTCAGTGTACTCACCGTTGTCTCTCAGTGTACTCACCGTTCTCTCTCAGAGTACTCACCGTTCTCTCTCAGCATACTCACCGTTCTCTCTCAGAGTACTCACCGTTCTCTCTCAGCATACTCACCGCTTTCTCAGTGTACTCACCGTTCTCTCTCAGTGTACTCACCGTTCTCTCTCAGTGTACTCACCGTTATCTATCAGTGTACTCACCGTTCTCTCTCAGTGTACTCACTGTTCTCTCTCAGTGTACTCACCGTTCTCTCTCAGTGTACTCACCGTTCTCTCTCAGTGTACTCACCGCTTTCTCAGTGTACTCACCGTTCTCTCTCAGTGTACTCACCGTTCTCTCTCAGTGTACTCACCGTTCTCTCTCAGTGTACTCACTGTTCTCTCTCAGTGTACTCACCGTTGTCTCTCAGTGTACTCACCGTTCTCTCTCAGAGTACTCACCGTTCTCTCTCAGCATACTCACCGTTCTCTCTCAGAGTACTCACCGTTCTCTCTCAGTGTACTCACCGTTCTCTCTCAGTGTACTCACCGTTCTCTCTCAGTGTACTCACCATTCTCTCACGGTGTACTCACCGTTCTCTCTCGGAGTACTCACCGTTCTCTCTCAGAGTACTCACCGTTCTCTCACGGTGTACTTACCATTCTCTCTCAGAGTACTCACCGTTCTCTCTCAGAGTACTCACCGTTCTCTCTCAGTGTACTCACCGTTCTCTCTCAGAGTACTCACCGTTCTCTCTCAGAGTACTCACCGTTCTCTCTCAGTGTACTCACCGTTCTCTCTCAGTGTACTCACCGTTCTCTCTCAGTGTACTCACCGTTCTCTCTCAGAGTACTCACCGTTCTCTCTCAGAGTACTCACCGTTCTCTCTCAGAGTACTCACCGTTCTCTCTCAGAGTACTCACCGTTCTCTCTCAGAGTACTCACCGTTCTCTCTCAGTGTACTCACCGTTCTCTCACGGTGTACTCACCGTTCTCTCTCAGAGTACTCACCGTTCTCTCTCAGAGTACTCACCGTTCTCTCTCAGAGTACTCACCGTTCTCTCTCAGAGTACTCACCGTTCTCTCTCAGAGTACTCACCGTTCTCTCTCAGAGTACTCACCGTTCTCTCTCAGAGTACTCACCGTTCTCTCTCAGAGTACTCACCGTTCTCTCTCAGAGTACTCACCGTTCTCTCTCAGAGTACTCACCGTTCTCTCTCAGAGTACTCACCGTTCTCTCTCAGAGTACTCACCGTTCTCCTGGCTTTCAGTGGAGATATCCTGCAACATTTACCAAGCTTTTGGTCTTCATAAGCAGTAATTTCAGTTTGCAGGTTTGGTATCAATCCCTCCAGTGTCTTCCAGGTGTAGATTATTTTGTATCTTTCTCGCCTACGTTCTAAGGAGTACAGCTCTAGGAACTTCAAGCACTCCCAGTAATTTTGGTGTTTAACTGAGTTTTTACGAGTTGTGAAGGTTCTCTGAACATTCTCCAGTTCTGTAATTTCGTCTGCCTTGAAGGAGGCCGTTACTACACAGCAATAATCTAGCCTAGAGAGAACGAGTGACCTGAATAGTGTCACCGGTGGCTTAGCATCTCTTGTTTTGAAGGTTCTAGTTATCCAACCTATCATGTTTTCCTTGCAGTTATGATAACAACATTGCTGTGCAACTTGAAGGTGAGATCTTCTGACATTTTTACGAAATATGATTTAACAACACCTTTAAAACGATGCGTGAAAACGACTAACGAGAAAAATAACGAAATATGAGAGACGTAACGAGATGTTCAAGTGGCCGTTGGGAGACAATTTACAACACAACACTAGGAAGCAGAGAGACGTGTAGGGAGATGGTATGTATGGTTTAACCCCGTGAAACATAGAGACAGGGGTGACAAAACTAGATAAATAAATTTTTTAAGAAACATGGCACGACTGAGCTGGAGACAGCGAGATAACGAAGCCAAGTAGTGAGAATAGCGAGACGTCAGCGAGATATACAGCAGTTAGTAACTGACGGGACTTCGGAAGACAACGAACTTCTTAATGAAAAGAGAATGAGAGAGAGAGAGAGAGAGAGAGAGAGAGAGAGAGAGAGAGAGAGAGAGAGAGAGAGAGAGAGATTGTGACTGGTAAGAGTAGCGAGAGGAACCTCCGGTGAGACACAGAAATAGTACAGAAATTCTGCCTTAAACAGGATTGCAGAAAGCGAGCACTAATCTCTCTCTCTCTCTCTCTCTCTTTCTCTCTATCTATCTATCTATCTATCTATCTATCTATCTATCTATCTATCTATCTATCTATCTCTAGATGATAAAAGGAGATAGTGAAGACTGTGTGTGTGTGTGTGTACTCACCTAGTTGAGGTTGCGGGGGTCGAGTCCGAACGGTGTGTGTGTGTGTGTGTGTGTGTGTGTACTCACCTAGTTGAGGTTGCGGGGGTCGAGTCCGAACGGTGTGTGTGTGTGTGTGTGTGTGTGTGTGTGTGTGTGTGTGTGTGTGTGTGAGTGTGTGTGTGTGTGTGTGTGTGTGTGTGTGTGTGTGTGAGAGTGTGTGTGTGTGTGTGTGAGACCAGGGATGGTGGGTGCAGCAGTCCTGACCTCTGCACTTCTTACCATAATCATAAGATGGTCACGTGGGGTGAAAACTACGGTGGTGGTGGTGGTGGTGCGGCGTATATCTGGTCAAGAGGCCAGCGGCACCCACCTCCTGCTGTAGTTCTTGTGGTTCCTTTTACTTCTGCTGCTGCTATAGCTGGTGAAACTGCAGCGCTTATACTGCTGCTGCTGCTGCTGCTGCTGCTGCTGCTGCTGCTGCTTCTGCTGCTGCTGCTATAGCTGAGTGCTGTGTTGTGCTGCTGCTGCTGCTTGCTGCTGCTGCTTGCTGATGTGCTGCTGCTGCTGCTGCGCTTGCTGCTGCTGCTGCTGCTGCTGCTTCTGCTGCTGCTGCTATAGCTGAGGTGTTTTGCTTCTGCTGCTGCTGCTGCTGCTTCTTCTTCTGCTGCTGCTGCTGCTGCTTCTGCTGCTGCTGCTGCTGCTTCTGCTGCTGCTGCTATAGCTGAGGTGTTTTGCTGCTGCTGCTGCTGCTATAGCTGAGGTTTTTTGCTGCTGCTGCTGCTGCTGCTGCTGCTGCTTCTGCTGCTGCTGCTGCTGCTGCTGCTGCTGCTGCTGCTGCTTCTTCTGCTGCTGCTGCTATAGCTGAGGTGTTTTGCTGCTGCTGCTGCTGCTGCTGCTGCTTCTTCTTCTGCTGCTGCTGCTGCTGCTGCTGCTGCTGCTTCTGCTGCTGCTGCTATAGCTGAGGTGTTTTGCTGCTGCTGCTGCTGCTATAGCTGAGGTTTTTTGCTGCTGCTGCTGCTGTTACTGCTGCTGTTACTGGAGGTAGTGTAAGACGCCGTAATGGAGTAAGAGAGACGTAGGAGAGAGATTGAGGGTAGTGTGGTGTGTGGTGGTGTGTGTGTGTGTGTGTGTGTGTGTGAGGGATGGAGTGTGTGTGTGTGAAGAGAGAGTGTGGGGGGAGGGAGTGTGTGCGTGTGTGTAAGGGAGCAGGGAGATGAACGGGAGCACGGAGGAGCCTGGGGGAGGGATGTGGGAGCCTCCGGGAGGGAGGGAGGGTACAGATGGAGGGAAGGTTGTTGGGAGGGACCAGCCGATGTTCTGTCGAGGTCAAGATGGAGCCAAGCTGTCTGATGTACCTACATAAACCCCCCTCCTCAATCCCTCCTCCCCCTCCCACCTTCCCCTCCCTCCTCCCCCTCCCCCTCATCCCTCTCCCTCCCTTCATACTTCCACACCCCCCTCCCTCCTCATGCTCCTCCTCCTCCTCATATTCCTCTTTCTTCTCCTCCTCCTCCTCCTCTCCGTCCTCCTTTTCTTTTTTTTGTTTTCTCCTCCTCCTCTTCTAACTTTATGTTTACCTAACGTTCTTTCGTGATTTTTGTTACGCTACTTTTTGTTGTTGTTTTGCACTTTTGGGTTTTGTTGTGCTTTTTTGTTGCTGTTGCTACAAGTAATTTCTGTTGTTGCTATTGCTACTATTTGTTTTTGTTGTGCGTACGTTGTTGTTGTTCTACTGCTGTTTTTTGTTTTGGTCTGTGCTTTTGTTGCTGTTGGTGCTGCTGCTTTGTTGTTGTTGCTACTGTTTTTGTTGCTGTTGGTGCTGCTGCTGTTGTTGCTGTTGGTGCTGCTGCTGTTGTTGCTGTTGGTGCTGCTGCTGTTGTTGTTGTTGCTACTGCTGTTGTTGCTGTTGGTGCTGCTGCTGTTGTTGCTGTTGGTGCTGCTGCTGTTGTTGCTGTTGGTGCTGCTGCTGTGTTTTGTTGCAAACTGCTGTTGTTGCTGTTGGTGCTGCTGCTGTTGTTGCTTTTGGTGCTGCTGCTGTTGTTGTTGTTGGTGCTTCTGCTGTTGTTGCTCTTGGTGCTGCTTCTGTTGCTGCTGTTGTCGTTGATACTGCTGCTGACACTGGTGGTACTGTTACTGCTACTATTACTTCTACTGATACTAATGCTACTGTTGCTACTATTGCTGTTACTATTGCTGTTGCTGTTGCTTTTCTGCCTTTACTTCCGTTGCTGTTATTGTTGTTGCTGCTGCTGCTGGTTACCTGTTTCTGAGTGCAGCAGGATGTTTCTGAGTGCAGCAGGATGTTTCTGAGTGCAGCAGGATGTTTCTGAGTGCAGCTGGACGTTTCTGAGTGCAGCAGGATGTTTCTGAGTGCAGCAGGATGTTTCTGAGTGCAGCTGGACGTTTCTGAGTGCAGCAGGATGTTTCTGAATGCAGCAGGATGTTTCTGAGTCCAGCAGAATGTTTCTGAGTGCAGCAGGATGTTTCTGAGTGCAGCAGGATGTTTCTGAGTGCAGCAGGATGTTTCTGAGTGAAGCAGGATGTTTCTGCTGTGACTGCGGGATGTTTCTGCTGTGACTGCGGGATGTTTCTGCTGTGACTGCGGGATGTTTCTGCTGTGACTGCGGGATGTTTCCCTGCTGTGACTGCGGATGTTTTGCTGTTGACTGGGGGATGTTTCTGCTGTGACTGCGGGATGTTTCTGCTGTGACTGCGGGATGTTTCTGCTGTGACTGCGGGATGTTTCTGCTGTGGCTGCGAGATGTTTCTGCTTTGGACTGCGAAATGTTTCTGCTGTACTGCGAGATGTTTCTGCTTTTGACTGGGGGGATTTTTCTGCTGTGACTGCGGGATGTTTCTGCTGTGACTGCGGGATGTTTCTGCTGTGACTGCGGGATGTTTCTGCTGTGACTGAGGGATGTTTCTGCTGTGACTCGGATGTTTCTGCTGTGACTGCGAGATGTTTCTGCTGTGACTGCGGAATGTTTCTGCTGTGACTGCGGAATGTTTCTGCTGTGACTGCGAGATGTTTCTGCTGTGACTGCGGGATGTTTCTGCTGTGACTGCGGGATGTTTCTGCTTTGGACTGCGGAATGTTTCTGCTGTGCCCTGCGAGATGTTTCTGTTTGTGACTGCGGGATGTTTCTGCTGTGACTGCGGGATGTTTCTGCTGTGACTGCGGGATGTTTCTGCTGTGACTGCGGAATGTTTCTGCTGTGACTGCGAGATGTTTCTGCTGTGACTGCGGGATGTTTCTGCTGTGACTGCGGGATGTTTCTGCTGTGACTGCGGGATGTTTCTGCTTTTGACTGCGGAATGTTTCTGCTGTGACTGCAAAGAGTTTCTGCTGTGACTGCGGGATGTTTCTGTGTGACGCGGATGTTTCTGCTGTGACCCCGGGATGTTTTCTGCTGTGACTGCGGAATGTTTCTGCTTTTGACTGCGAGATGTTTCTGCTTTTGACTGCGGGATTTTTTCTGCTGTGACTGCGGGATGTTTCTGCTGTGACTGCGGGATGTTTCTGCTGTGACTGCGGGATGTTTCTGCTGTGACTGCGGGATGTTTCTGCTGTGACTGCGAGATGTTTTTTGCTGTGACTGCGAGATGTTTCTGCTGTGACTGCGGATGTTTTCTGCTGTGCTGGGGGATGTTTCTGCTGTGACTGCGGGATGTTTCGCTGTGACTGCGGGATGTTTCTGCTGTGACTGCGAGACGTTTCTGCTGTGACTGGGGGAAATGTTTCTGCTGTGACTGCGAGATGTTTCTGCTGTGACTGCGGATGTTCTGCTGTGACTGCGGGATGTTTCTGCTGTGACTGCGGGATGTTTCTGCTGTGACTGCGGGATGTTTCTGCTGTGACTGCGGGATGTTTCTGCTGTGACTGCGGGATGTTTCTGCTGTGACTGCGGGATGTTTCTGCTGTGACTGGGGATGTTTTCTGCTGTGACTGCGGGATGTTTCTCTGTTGACTGGGGGATGTTTCTTGCTGTGACTGGGGGATGTTTTGCTGTGACTGCGGATGTTTTGTTTGGTGACTGCGGGATGTTTCTGCTGTGACTGCGGGATGTTTCTGCTGTGACTTGGGGGATGTTTCTGCTGTGACTGCGGGATGTTTCTGCTGTGACTGCGGGATGTTTCTGCTGTGGCTGCGAGATGTTTCTGCTGTGACTGCGGAATGTTTCTGCTGTGACTGCGAGATGTTTCTGCTGTGACTGCGGGATGTTTCTGCTGTGACTGCGGATGTTTCTGCTGGGGACTGCGGGATGTTTCTGCTGTGACTGCGGGATGTTTCTGCTGTGACTGCGGGATGTTTTCTGCTGTGACTGCGGGATGTTTCTGCTGGACTGCGGGATTTTTCTGCTTTGGACTGCGGGATGTTTCTGCTGTGACTGCGGGATGTTCTTGCTGTGACTGCGGGATGTTTCTGCTGTGACTGCGGGATGTTTCTGCTTGTGACTGCGGGATGTTTCTGCTGTGACTGCGGGATGTTTCTGCTGTGACTGCGGGATGTTTCTGCTGTGACTGCGGGATGTTTCTGCTGTGACTGCGGGATGTTTCTGCTGTGACTGGGGGTGTTTCTGCTTGACTGCGAGATGTTTCTGCTGTGACTGCGGGATGTTTCTGCTGTGACTGCGAGATGTTTCTGCTGTGACTGCGGGATGTTTCTGCTGTGACTGCGGGATGTTTCTGCTGTGACTGCGGGATGTTTCTGCTGTGACTGCGGGATGTTTCTGTGGGACTGGGGATGTTCTGCTGTGACTGCGGGATGTTTCTGCTGTGACTGCGGGATGTTTCTGCTGTGACTGCGGAATGTTTCTGCTGTGACTGCGGAATGTTTCTGCTGTGACTGCGAGATGTTTCTGCTGTGACTGCGGGATGTTTTGTTTGTTGACTGCGGGATGTTTCTGCTTTTGACTGCGGGATGTTTCTGCTGTGACTGCGGGAAATTTTTTCTGCTGTGACTGCGGGATGTTTCTGCTGTGACTGCGGGATGTTTCTGCTGTGACTGCGGGATGTTTCTGCTGTGACTGCGGGATGTTTCTGCTGTGACTGCGGGATGTTTCTGCTGTGACTGCGGGATGTTTCTGCTGTGACTGGGGGATGTTTTCTCCTGTGACTGGGGAAATGTTTCTGCTGTGACTTCGGATGTTTCTGCTGTGACTGCGGGATGTTTCTGCTGTGATGCGGGATGTTTCTGCTGTGACTGCGGGATGTTTCTGCTGTGACTGCGGGATGTTTCTGCTGTGACTGCTGGATGTTTCTGCTGTGACTGCGAGATGTTTCTGCTGTGACTGCGGGATGTTTCTGCTGTGACTGCGGGATGTTTCTGCTGTGACTGCGGGATGTTTTCTGCTGTGACTGCGGGTTTGTTTCTTGCTGTGACTGGGGGATGTTTCTGCTGTGACTGCGGGATTTTTTCTGCTGTGACTGGGGGATGTTTCTGCTGTGACTGCGGGATGTTTCTGCTGTGACTGCGGGATGTTTCTGTTGTCACTGCGGGGTGTTTTCTGCTGTGACTGCGGGAAAAGTTTTCTGCTGTGCTGCGAGATGTTTCTGCTTGACTGCGAGATTTTCTGCTGTGACTGCGGGATGTTTCTGCTGTGACTGCGGGATGTTTCTGCTGTGACTGCGAGATGTTTCTGCTGTGACTGCGGGATGTTTCTGCTGTGACTGCGAGTTTTTTTCTGCTGTGACTGCGAGATGTTTCTGCTGTGACTGCGGGATGTTTCTGCTGTGACTGCGGGATGTTTCTGCTGTGACTGCGGGATGTTTCTGCTGTGACTGCGGATTTTCTGCTGTGACTGGTGGGATGTTTCGCTGTGACTGCGGGATGTTTCTGCTGTGACTGCGGGATGTTTCTGCTGTGACTGCGGGATGTTTCTGCTGTGACTGCGGGATGTTTCTGCTGTGACTGCGGGATGTTTTCTGCTGTGATTTGCGGGATGTTTCTGCTGTGACTGCGGGATGTTTCTGTTGTGACGGCGGGATGTTTTCTGCTGTGACTGCGGGATGTTTCTGCTGTGACTGTGGGATGTTTCTGCTGTGACTTGCGGGATGTTTCTGCTGTGACTGCGAGATGTTTCTGCTGTACTGCGGAGGGTTTCGCTTGTGACTGGGGGATGTTTCTGCTGTGACTGCGAGATGTTTTCTGCTGTGACTGCGGGATGTTTTCTGCTGGGGACTGCGGGATGTTTCTGCTGTGACTGTGGGATGTTTCTGCTGTGACTGCGGGATGTTTCTGCTGTGACTGCGGGATGTTTCTGCTGTGACTGCGAGATGTTTCTGCTGTGACTGCGGGATGTTTCTGCTGTGACTGCGGGATGTTTCTGCTGTGACTGCGGGATGTTTCTGCTGTGACTGCGAGATGTTTCTGCTGTGACTGCGAGATGTTTCTGCTGTGACTGCGGGATGTTTCTGCTGTGACTGCGAGATGTTTCTGCTGGGACTGCGGGATGTTTCTGCTGTGACTGCGGGATGTTTCTGCTGTGACTGCGGATGTTTTCTGCTGTGACTGGGGGGATGTTTCCTGCTGTGACGGGCGGGATGTTTCTGCTGTGACTGCGGGATGTTTCTGCTGTGACTGCGGGATGTTTCTGCTTGTGACTGCGAGATTTTCTGCTGTGACTGCGGGATGTTTTTCTGCTGTGACTGCGGATGTTTCGGGCTGTGACTGCCGGGATTTTTTCTGCTGTGACTGCGAGATGTTTTCTGCTGTACTGCGGGATGTTTCTGCTGTGACTGCGGGATTTTTTCTGCTGTGACTGGGGATTTTTTCTGCTGTGACTGCGAGATGTTTTTTGCTGTGACTGGGGAAATGTTTCTGCTGTACTGGGGGATGTTTTCTGCTGTGACTGGGGGGAATTTTTCTGCGTAACTTGGGGAAAGTTTCGCTGGGGACTGGGGGAGGGAAATTTTCCCCTGTGTGTGTGGTGTTTTTGTGGTGGGTGTTTTGTTGTGGGTTTGTGGTGGGGTTGTTTTTGTGATGGGGTAGGGGTTTTTTCCCTGGTGTTTGGGGTGTGTGGGGTGTGGGGTTGTGTGTGGGGTTTTTGGTTGGTGTGTTGTGTGTGTTTTTGGGGTTTTTGTTTGTTTTGGTTTTAATGTTTGAAATTTTCTGTGTAAGTGGGTTGTTGGGGGTGTTTTTGTGGTGCTTGGTGTGGGGAAAGTGGGTATGTGTTTGGTATGGGTGTGTGTGTGTTGTTTGTGTGTTTTTGGGGTTTTTTAGTGTGTGTGTTTTTGTTTTGTGTTGTTTTATTGTTGTGTATGTGTGGGGTTGTGTAGTGTTTGTGTTGGATTGGGTGTTGTTGTATTGGTTTTATTGTGTGTGTATGTTGTTTTTGTGTGTGTGTGGTTTGTGGGGGTGTGTTTTGTGTGTTGTGGGGTGTTTTTGTTTTGTGTGAAATTGTTGTTAGGGTTTTGGGGTTTTATTGTGTTGTGTGGTGTATGTGTGTGTTTTAAATTTGGGGTTGTGTGTTTGTGTGTGTTATGTGTGGTGTTGTGTTTTGGGGTTGTGTGTGTTTTGGTGGGGTGTGTGTTTTGTGTGTGGTTTTTGGAAAAGTGAAATTGGGTTGGTGTTGTGTGTATTTTGTGTGTTATTTGTTGGGTTATGTGTGGTGTGTTTGTGTGATGTTTTTGTTTTGGTTTAATTGGGGGTTGTTTTTTGGGTTGTTTGTTTTGTGTTTTGTTTTGTAGGTTGGTTGGGTTGTGTTTTTGTGTGTTGTGTGGGGGGGTTGTGTGTGTTGTTTTGTGTGTGTTTTGGGTTTTTGGTGGGGTTTTTGTGTGTGGGTTGTGTTGTTGTATGTGTTTTTTGTGGTTTTGAAAATTTTTGTTTTTTGTGTGGGGGGTTGTTAGTGGGGGGTTTGGGGGTTTGGTTTGTGGGGGGGTTTTGGGGTGGGGGTGTTTTTGGGTTTTGGTGTTGGGTTGGGGGGGGGGGGTTTGGGGGGGTTTTGGGTTTTGGGTTGGGGAAAGTGGGGGTTGGGGGTGTTTTTGGGGGGGGGGTTTTGGGTTTTTGGGGGTTGGGGGTGTTTTTGTTGGGTGTGTGTTCCCTCCACCTATTTGTTTCCTTTTTGTGGGGCGGGGGCCCGGGGCTTTCCGACCCCCTGGCCCCCCTCTTAAATTTTTGATCCCGACTCCTAGGCACTCCCCCCTTGACCGTGAGCTTTACATCCTCGCTTAAAGCTATGTATGGTTTCCTCCCCCCAAACAAACATCGTTTCCCCAAAACTTTTCCCCACTTACTGACCTCTGGGGCTAAGGGGAAATACTTCCTAACAAAAATGTATTCACTGGTCTTCATTTCCCAAACTTTTCCCCCTTGTTACTTTTTTCCAAATCTCTGGAACTTCCTGTTTTTGGGGCCACCTTGTAAATCCTCTCAGTTTTTTGTATGTGTTATCTTTCCCCCCCTTCTCCCCTTTCCCCAGTGCCCGGCTTTGTTTTTCCCAAAACCTCTCCCCGTGGGCCCTACCTTTTAGCTCTGCGACTAGCCCTTTTTTTGCAAAACCTTTTTGAAACTTCTCTATTTTCTTCACGTGTTTGGCAAATTGGGGGTTCCAAACTGTGTGGTTTTGGTGTGTGTTGTGTATGTTTTTGTGTATGTGTTTTGGGTGTGTTTGTATGGGGTGTGTGTGTGTATGTGTGGTGTTTTGGTGTGTGTGTTATGTGTGTTTGAAAGGGTGTGTTGTTTATGTGTGGGGTTTTGTGTTTTGGGGTTGTGTGTGGGGGTTGTTGTGGTGTGTGTGTGTGAAAATATGGGGTTGTGTGTGTGTGTTTTGGGGTGTGTGTGTGTGTGTGTTTTGTGTGGTGTGTGTGGTGGGGGTGTTTGTGTGTTTGTGGGGTTTTGTGTGTGTGTGTTGGGTGTGTGGGGTGTGTGTGTGTGTGTGTTGTGTGTGTTTAAAAAAAGTAACATTAAAGCCACGTCAAAAAACTGACAAGAAAAATTTAAAAATTTTCTATTCAAAAGGGGAGAAGAATATTAATGGGGTACTAAACTTGCAACTGTGGGGGTTGGTGGGGTGGTGGGGGTTGGTGGGGGTTTGGGGGGGTGGTGGTGGTGGTGGTTGTTGTGGGGGTTTTTGGGTGGTTTTGGGGGTGGTTGTGGGTGGGTGGTTGTTGTGGTGGGGGTGGGGGGGTCGTTGGGGTTTGGGTGGTGTTGGGGTTGTGGGGGTGGTGGGGGTGGTGGGGGTTTGGTGGGGTCGGGGTTTTTTTGGGGGTTTGGGGGTTTTGGGTTGGTGGGGGGTGGTTGTGGGTGGTTTTTTGGGTGGTGGTGGTGGGGGGTGGTGGGGTGGGGGTTTGGTTTGTGGTTTTTTGGTGGTTTTTTGGGGGTTTTGGGTTTTTGGGGTTTTTGGGGGTTTGGTGGTGGGGGGGGGGGGGGGGGTTTGTGTGGGGGTGGTGGGGTTGTGGTTTGTTTTTTGGGGGTTTGGGGTTGTGGTGGTGGTGGGGTGGTTGTGGGGGTTTTTTGGGGGGTTTTGGGGTTTTTTGGGGGGGTGGTGGGTTGTGGGGGGTTTGGTGGGGGGTTTTGTGGGGGTGGGGGTTGGTGGTGGTTGGGGGGTTGTTGGGGGGTTGGGGTGGGTTTGGTTTGGGGGTTTTTTGGGGTGGTTTGGGGGGGTTTGGGGGTTTGGGGGTGGTGGGGGTTGTGGTGGTTGGGGTTGGTTTGTGGTTGTGTTGGGGTGGGGTGGTTTGGGGTGGTTGGGGGGTTGGGGTTTTTTGGTGGGGGGGGTTTGGTTTGTGGTGGGTGGGGGTTGGGGGTTTGGGGTTGGTTTGGGGGTTGGGTTGGGGTCTTTTGGGGTTTGGTGGGTGGGGTTGGGTGGGGGGGGTGGTGGTGGGTGGTGTTTGGGTGGGTGGGGGTTTGGGGTGGGGGGGTGGGGGTTGGGGTTTTGGTGGTTGTGTGGGGGTGGGGTTTTTGGGTGGTTTTTTTTTTTGGTGGTGGTGGTTGGGTGGTTTTTGGGGGGGTTTTGGGTTTGTAGGGGCGGGGGTGGGGGTTGTGGTTTTTTTGGGGGTTGTGGTGGGGTGGGGGTGGGTTTTTTGTTTTTTTTTTTTTGGGGTTTGGGGTGGGGGTGGGGTTTTGGTTGTTGGGGGGGTTTGTGGGGGGTGGGGTGGTTTTTGGGGGGGGTGTGGGGGTGGGGGTTGTGGTGGTTGGTGGGGGGGGGTTTTGGGTGGGGGGGTTTGTGGTGGGGTGGGGGTTTTGGGGGGGGGGTTGGTGGGGGTGGGGGTGGGGGGTTTGGGGGTGGTGGGGGGGGGGGGGGTGGGGGGGGGGGGGGGGGGAGGGGGGGGGGGGGGGGGGTTGGGGGGGTGGGGGGGGGGGGGGGGGTGGGGGGGGGGGGGTGGGGGGGGGGGGTGGGGGGGGGGGGGGGGGGGGGGGGGGGGGGGGGGGGGTGGGGGGGGGGGGGGGGGGGGGGGGGTGGGGGGGGGGGGGGGGGGGGGGGGGGGGGGGGGGGGGGGGGGGGGGGGGGGGGGGGTGGGTTGTATTGGGGGGGGTGGGGGGTTAAAAAAATGGGGAAGGGGGAAGGAATCGCGAGGGGGGAAAAGGAAAATTTGGGATAAAGAAAAGTGAAAGGGAAAAGGAGGGGAAAAAGAAAGGAGAGAAGAAAGAAGAAAATTTGCGGAATTTTGGGAAAAAACTTCAACTTTTTCATCCCATTATTTTTTGGGGGTGAAATTTTTAAATTTTAGATTTTTAAGTAAGAAATTTTAAAAACCCAAAAAAGGCCCGATACCCGCCCTTTTTGTGTACGTTTTACCTCTCTCTCTCTCTCCCCCTCTCTCTCTCTCTCTCTTCCTCTCTCTCCTCTCTCTCTCTCTCTCTCTTCTCCTCTCTTCCCCTTCTTTTTCCCTCTCTCTCTCGGATCTCTCTCCCCCTCTCTCTCTCCTCCCCACTCTCTTTCTCCTCCTCTCTCTCTCCCCTTTTTCTCCCCTCTTTTCCCCCAGGCCTTTTCTTTTCTTCTCCCCCTCTCTTTGCTTTCAAAGATGAAATGTTTTTTGACTGTAACCATTTTAGAAACTTACCTGGTTGTTACGGTGGGGGTATTTAAACAGGGGTGGTTTTTCATTTGGGGGTATTTATTTTGGGTGATTGTTACAGTGGTGTTTTTACAGTGGGGGTATTACTTTTGATGGTATTTAACAGTGGTGTTTTTTACAGGTGGTGGGGTTTAGTGTTTTTTAAAAGGGTGGTAGTTACAGTGGTGGTACTTACAGTGGTGGTTGTTAAAGTGGTGATTGTTACAATGGTGGTTGTTACATTGGTGGTAGTTATAGTAGTGGTTGTTACAGTGGTGGTTGTTACATTGGTGGTAGTTACAATGGTGGCTGTTACAGTGGTGGTTGTTACGGTGGTGATTGTTACAGTGGTGGTTGTTACGGTGGTGGTTGTTACAGTGGTGGTAGTTACAGTGGTTACAGTGGAGGTTATTACAATGGACACACTGGGGGATCCCCCGGTGTGTTCCTCCGGGTAGGTACTAAATCCTCTATGGGTGGGTACAAGCCCCTCCCATGGGTGGGTTCTAACCCCTCCCCTAGGTCGTATTTACCCTTCCCCTGGGGGTACTAACCCCTCCCCTAGGTCGTATTTACCCCTCCCCTGGGTGGGTCCTAACCCCTTCCCTGAGTGGGTAATATTCCCTCCCCTGGGTGGGTGCTAACCCCTCCCTTGGGTGGGCACTAACCCCTCCCCTGGGTGGGTACTAACCCCTCCCCTGGGTTACCTGGAGGTTACCTGGAGGTTATTCCGGGAATCAACGCCCCCGCGGCCCGGTCCATGACCAGGCCTCCCGATGGATCAGGGCCTGATCAACTAGGCTGTTACTGCTGGCCGCACGCAGTCCAACGTACGAGCCACAGCCCGGCTGATCCGGCACTGACTTTAGGTATCTGTCCAGCTCTCTCTTGAAGGCAGCCAGGGGTTTATTGGCAATTCCCCTAATGCTTGATGGGAGGCTGTTGAACAGTTTTGGGCCCCGGACACTTATGGTGTTTTCTCTTAGTGTACCAATGGCGCCCCTACTTTTTATTGGCGGCATTTTGCATCGCCTTCCCAGTCTTTTACTTTCGTAGGGAGTGATTTCTGTGTGCAGATTTGGGATTTTGGGTGGGTAATATTCCCTCCCCTGGGTGGGTGCTCACCCCTCCCTTGGGTGGGTACTTACCCCTCCCCTGGGTGGGCACTAACCCTTCCCCTGGGTGGGTACTAACCCCTCCCCTGGGTGGGTACTAACCCCTCCCCTGGGTGGGTACTAATCCCTCCCCTGAGTGGGTACTTACCCCTCCCCTGGGTGGGCACTTACCCCTCCCCTGGGTGGGTACTAACCCCTCCCCTGGGTGGGTACTAATCCCTCCCCTGAGTGGGTACTAACCCCTCCCCTGGGTGGGTACTAACCCCTCCCCTGGGTGGGTACTAATCCCTCCCCTGAGTGGGTACTTACCCCTCCCTGGTGGGTACTAATCCCTCCCCTGAGTGGGTACTTACCCCTCCCCTGGGTGGGTACTAACCCCTCCCCTGGGTGGGTACTAATCCCTCCCCTGAGTGGGTACTTACCCCTCCCCTGGGTGGGTACTAATCCCTCCCCTGAGTGGGTACTTACCCCTCCCCTGGGTGGGTACTAACCCTTCCCCTGGGTGGGTACTAACCCCTCCCCTGGGTGGGTACTAATCCCTCCCCTGAGTGGGTACTAACCTCTCCCCTGGGTGGTAACAAAGGTTAACCCATGGATTCTCTGAGTCTTAGTTTTGTTCCTCAGGCTGGATATAAACCTGTCTGTCCAGTCTTTGTACTCTTCTAAAATTCCAACGTGTGTGTGTGTGTGTGTGTGTGTGTGTGTGTGTGTGTGTGTGTGTGTGTGTGTGTGTGTGTGTGTGTGTGTGTGTGGGCGGGCGGGCGTGGGCGTGGCTGGTGGTATGGACGGGACGTAGGCAACACCTGGTGACCAGCTGTGAATGCTGGTTCGTCTCACCTTACCTCACCATCTGGCCAGAGCTAGTGTTACTCCAGGTACCTCCCCCCCGTGTGTGTGTGTGTGTGTGTGTGTGTGTGTGGTGTGTGTGTGTGTGTGTGTGTGTGTGTGTACTCATTAGTGGTTACAGGTGTCGAGTCTCCCCTCCTCACTCTGCTTATTAACTTTCTGGTTGCCGCATTCACTCCTTTTTAGAATCGTGGCTCCTGTCATACCTTTTCTTAAAACTATGTATAGAGCCTGCCTTCACGGCTTTTTCGTGAAGGTCATTTCATTTCCACACTACTCTGAGTCTAAAGAAATACTTCCTGACATCCCTGTGACTCATACGTGTTATTTTAATTTCCAACTGTGCCCTCGTGTACCGATTTCCTTTTTCCCAGACAGTTTATCCCTGTCCATTCTGTCAACCCCTCTGAGTGTGGGATATGTTGTTGTCATGTCTCCTCTAGATCCTCCATCTTTTGCCCCTTCCCGTCACTCGTATCTCTGATCTCTAGCAACGTCAATCCCAAATTTCTCCCATTGAAATTCCGCCCTTTTGTATAATTTGAGTTTTTCTCGTAATCTGTTTTAGTCTTTTATTCCTCAAATTATCCGTTGCGTAATAAGTTAAATTTGTCTTCAATGAACATGGTATTGTTACAATGGCCCACTAGAAGACCCAGTTTATATTATGTTAAAGGTTTGTTGTCTCTTTGTTGGACTCTACTCTCTTACAACTCCTAACATTGTCAGCAAGGATGATACGGTCCTATAATTTATACCCTTGTCTATGTCAAATATAAAAATAAGAAGCAAAAGTAAGGCAAGTACTGTACCTTGAGAAACAGAACTTTACACCGTAAGTCTTCGATGTCACTCTACTTACTACTACTCTCTGGGTTCTATTTGTTAAGCAGTTAAATATTGATCTGGCGACTTTCCCAGTTATTTCGTATATCTGCATTTTGTGCGCTATCACACAATGGTAGAACTTGTCGAAGACTTTTTTAAATTCAGTGTGTTTGGTTTGTCTTCCATCGCATTCAGAAGCTTGTTGTAATGGACCAGCAGTTTGCAAGATGCAGAGACAACCTGCTGTAAACCCATGCTTTCTTGAGTTAATTGTGATTCATTGTACTTGCCAATCTTGTTTCTTAAGACTCAAAGATTTTGACAGTGTGAGACATTAGCACAATCGGTCTATAGTTTTATGTATTTGCTTTACTATCAGCTTAGTGGAGTGGGGTTATTTCCATGTTTTTTTAGACTGTTGAGTGACACTTGTGTCCAGGCTATGGTACATGATGGTGGATTATTGAAATTTCTGGTGAATATGGAGTTCCACGAGCTAGTGCCTGGGGCAGAGTGAATGGGCGTGCTACTGATGGCTTCTTCGAAGTCAAGTGGAGTCAGGGTTACCTCGGAAACTATGTAGATGCTCCTAGTTACCTGAATTACCTGGAGGTTATTCCGGGGATCAACGCCCCCGCGGCCCGGTCCATGACCAGGCCTGCCGGTGGATCAGGGCCTGATCAACCAGGCTGTTACTGCTGGCCGCACGCAGTCCAGCGTACGAGCCACAGCCCGGCTGATCCGGCACTGACTCTAGGTATCTGTCCAGCTCTCTCTTGAAGGCAGCCAGGGGTTTATTGGCAATTTCCCTAGTGTTTGATGGGAGGCTGTTGAACAGTCTTGGGCCCCGGACACTTATGGTGTTTTCTCTTAGTGTACCAATGGTGCCCCTACTTTTAATTGGGGGTATTTTGCATCGCCTACCCAGTCTTTTACTTTCGTAGAGAGTGATTTCTGTGTGCAGATTAGGGACCATTCCTTCCAGGATTTTCCAAGTGTAGATTATGATATCTCTCTCTCTCCTGCGTTCCAACGAGTACAAGTCAAGTGCTTACAAGCGTTCCCAGTAGTTAAGGTGCTTGACAGAACTTATACGTGCAGTAAAGGATCTCTGTACACTCTCTAGATCTGCAATTTCACCTGCTTTGAATGGAGATGTTAATGTACAGCAGTATTCCAGCCTTGAAAGAACAAGTCATTTGAAAAGGATCATCATTGGTTTAGCATCTCTCGTTCTGAACGTTCTCATTATCCATCCTATCATTTTCTTTGCACTTGTGATCATGGCACTGTTGTGATCCTTGAAAGTGAGATCCTCAGACATTACTACTCCCAGGTCCCTTACATTATTTTTCTGCTCTATTGTATGGCCGGAGTCAGTAGTATACTCTGTTCTAGTTATTATCTCCTCCAGTTTTCCATAACGGAGTAGTTGGAATTTGTCCTCATTGAACATCATATTGTTTTCCGTTGCCCACTGGAAAACTTTGTTTATATCTTTTTAGAGATTAACCGCGTCCTCAGCAGATGACAGCCTCATGCAGATCCGCAAAGGATGATACGGTGCTGTGGTGTATATCTCTGTCTATGTCTGATATGAGGATGAGGAATAAGATGGGGGCGAGTACTGTGCCTTGTGGAACAGAGCTCTTCACTATAGCAGCCTCCGATTTAACTCTGTTGACCACTACTCTTTGTATTCAATTTGTTAGGAAGCTGAAGATCCATCTCCCCACTTTCCCAGTTATTCCTTTAGCACGAATTTTGTGCGCTATTACGCCATGATCGCATTTGTCAAACGCTTTTGCAAAATCTGTGTATATTACATCTGCATTCTGATTTTCTTCCAGTGCATCCAAGGCCATATCATAGTGATCCAGTAGTTGTGAGAGGCAGGAGCGACCTGCCCTGAACCCATGTTGTCCTGGATTGTGCAGATTTTGGGAATCCAGGTGATTTGCAATCTTGCTTCTTAGCACTCTTTCAAAGATTTTTATGATGTGGGACGTCAGAGCTATTGGTCTATAGTTCTTAGCTAATGCTTTGCTGCCACCTTTATGGAGTGGGGCTATATCCGTTGTTTTAAGTGACTGTGGAATTTCACCCATGTCCAAGCTCCTCCTCCATAGTGTACTTAGGGCACACGATAGGGGTTTCTTGCAGTTCTTAATGAATACAGAGTTCCACGAGACTGGGGCCCGGGCTGAGTGCATGGGCATGTTGTCAATGACTTTTTCGAAGTCTATCGGAGTTGGGGTAATATCGGAAATCTGGCATACATTTATGGAGTTTTGAGGCTCATTCATGAAGAAATCACTTGGGTCGTCGATCCTCAGACTGATTAGTGGTTCACTAAACACAGAGTCGTACTGGGATTTCAGTATTTCACTTATTTCATTGCTGTCATCTGTGTAAGTCCCATCCTGTCTGAGTAAGGGCCCGATACTAGATGTGGTATTTGCCTTGTTTTTGGCATATGAAAAGAAATATTTTGAATTTCTTTCAATTTCACTAATAGCTTTAAGCTCCTCCTGTCTCTCCTGGTTCCTGTAAGGATCATTTAACTTAAGTTCGATAGTTTCCACTTCCCTGGTCAGCTCCTCCTTTCGTGTATCAGATATTCTAGCACTCCTGAGGAGCTCAGTGACTCTTCATCGTCTTCTGTAGGGGGAGCGTCTTTCTCTCTCCAGTTTACTCCTACTCTTCTTCTTTCTTAGGGGAACATGCCTAAAACATGCTTCAGCTGCCAGGAAGTTGATCCTTTCAAGGCACTGGTTTGGATCCATGTTATTTAAGACATCTTCCCAACATGTTTAATTTAGGACATGGTTTACCTGGTCCCAGTTGATGTTCTTGTTGAAATTGTATTTTGTGAAGACACCTTCACAGGTACATGCATTCTGCTGATCAGGACCCCTATGCATGTACGTCTGGTTGTGATCGGAATTAGTTGTTTTTGATATTCTTGTGTCTCTTATCAAGTTCTCATTATTTGTAAAGATAAGGTCAAGTATGTTTTCTAGTCTTGTTGGCTCCATTATCTGATGACATAAGGTGTGGTATTTTGCAGAACTTAGTAGCTCATGTGTGTGACCTTTCAAATCTGCGCTAACAGAACTCCGGGATTGTTTCAGCTATAACATTATTTGCTACATTCTTCCATTTGTATGCTAGGTTGAAGTCAACCAAGCAGTAAGATGGTTTGGGGATGAGCTGAAGGCTTCCAGACAGTAATCAATTTCAGTAGCTGTTCTTGAACAGTTGGCAGGATTGCATCTGTGGCTTTAATACAACCACAATGATTAGGTTTTGGTTCTCGATCTTTAATGACTGAGAACTTCAACTACCTCATGAGATGAGGGACTCTTTGACATAGAGGCAACCCCCCCCCCTTGTTGCCTGTTCTTTCTGTCGCATCTAAAAAGGTTGTAACCACTTATCCATATTTCACTGTCAAAGTGATCTTTTGTGTGAGTCTCTGTGAGGTGCTGCAAACATTCTTGAGATGCTCTCATGAGAAGTCCACTGACAGCATTTGTGTCATCATTACGATACTTCAAATAATCTCAGTTATGAATCCTTAGAATGATTAATGATGCAGTGAATTACAGTCATACTGTCACAGAGTAATGATGCAGTGATTACAGTCATACTGTCACAGAGTAATGCTGCAGTGATTACAGTCATACTGTCACAGAGTAATGCTGCAGTGATTACAGTCATACTGTCACAGAGTAATGCTGCAGTGATGACGTCAGAGTAATGCTAGAGTGATTACAGTCATACTGTCCACAGAGTAATGCTGCTGATACAGTCATACTAAGTAACTCAGAATTCACTTTTTTTCTCAGTGTATGTTTTGTATCTTTAAGAAGGACTCAGTCGCTGCATTTTTCATGGATTAGTATGAGAAGAATTGGTATTTCAATGATTGCGCTTCTTCATATCTGAATAAAAAAAAACACATGTAAGGTGGGATCGAACTCACGGCAAGTGAGTTAAACCAGATATGCAACACTGCCAGCTGGCTACAGTAAGATTCATCTGTGTTGGATGAATACAACTCCATATGACGAATCTGAATTTCAGCTCGACATTGTTTATATCTCTAACCTGAAACAGCATTGACCCTAATGCCGATCCTTGCTAACCCTGTACACATTCCAGTCTGACACCTCTTCTCGGCAGTGACTCTTGATACTTCCATAAGGAACTCTATAATATACTGTAGCGCGTTCCCTGTTATTCCTGCCTGCTCCTCAAGGTTTTGTCTCAGCCTCTTGTGGGGTACAGTATCAAATGCCCTCTTGCAGTCTAAGAATGTGCAAGACCCCCATCCCACTCCTGTCTCACTTCTGTTACCGTGTCAGAGGCTCTAGCAGTGTTGTAACTCATCTGTTGTAGTGGCGGGGTCGAATGTGCAAACTCAGTAGTGCAACCTTAAGTGGTTGCAGAGGCAACAAGCATCTTGGGCCTCCTTCGCTATCGTCATTTCACTCCCTTGCTAAGTTTTATCGTGGGTTTTGTGGTGTGGATGTTGGGTTGTGTGTGTGTGCTGTTGTGGTTGTAGGGGTCGAGTCTCAGCTCTTGGCCCCACGTCTCTGCTGGCCGCTACTGGTTTCGTTCTCCTGGCTTCATAATCCTTATCATACTTATTTTTAAAGCCTGTACCACTTTGCTGTCTAGGTCTTTCCACTTCCTGACCACTCTAAGGCTGAAGAAGTATTTCCTAACATTCCAGTGACTCATCTATGCTTCTTAACTTCCGGCTGTGATCTCGTGTTCCCTGAGACGCCTTTCAAATTCTCCTTGTCTAGCCCGTCAATTTCTCTTAGTATTTTGTACGTCGTCATCATATCACCTCTGGCTCTTCTGTCCTCTAGTGTCGTCAGGTTTAAGTATTCTAGCCTCTCCTCATAGGTTATACCCCTCAGCTTTAGGATTATTTTTAAAAATCCTATGCACTTTTTTTCCAGCTTCTTCATATGTTTAACCAAATGTGGGTTCCATAGTGGCGCTGCATACTCCAGGATGAGCTTGAAATATGCCCTGTATTAGGTCGTGAATGCCTCCTTGTTGATGTTCCTGAAAGTCATCCTTATTTTTGCCAGTCTTACGTTTGCCATAAACAGTTATTCGGTTAATGTGTGTCTCAGGCCCCTGATGGATGAATGGATGATTGGATGGATGAATGGATGAATGAATAGATGAATGGATGAATGGACGAGTAACAGAACAAGTGACGTTACACCTCCCCTCTCTCTCCCCTTCATCCTTCCACCCACTCTATTTGCCTAGTTGGGGAGGGGCTGGGGATGGGGGGAGAGGGAGAGGAATGGGGGGGGGAGATGGGCAGTACAGTCATCCATGGAAAGATTCTCTCTACTCCCACCCTGAGCCACCCCCTTCTCCAACCACTCCCACCTCCCCAAAATCCCCATTCCCCATCCCCCACTCCTCCCCCAGCCTCTTAAGAGAGAGACTTATATGACTGTTGCTGCCTGGAGTGTTATCAAGCACTCACACGCGTCCGAGTGCATCTAGAGTGTACCAGCTGATAAAAACACCGAAGATAACAACAGCGTTTTGCTCTTTCATGAAGGAGAGAGACACAGGTTATTGTTTTTACCTGTGTCTCACCTGACCTGAGTCTATCTCTCTCGTGATTAATTTACAAGCTGAGAGCTGCTGTTCTGCCTCAGCTCATCATACAAGCTAAGAGCTGTTGTTCTGCCTCAGCTCACCATACAAGCTGAGAGCTGTTGTTCTGCCTCAGCTCATCATATAAGCTGAGAGCTGTTGTTCTGCCTCAGCTCATCATATAAGCTGAGAGCTGTTGTTCTGCCTCAGCTCATCATACAAGCTGAGAGCTGTTGTTCTGCCTCGGTTCATTATACAGCTGAGAGCTGTTGCTCTGCCTCAGCTCATCATACAAGCTGAGAGCTGTTGTTCTGCCTCAGCTAATTATACAAGCTGAGAGCTGTTGCTCTGCCTTAGCTAATTATACAAGCATGGTCTGCCAATCCTGTTGTTTCAATGTGTAGTGATTTCAATGTGCAGATTTGGGCTCAGTCCCTTCAGTGTTTTCCAGGTGTAGATTATATTGTACCTTTCTCGCCTACGTTCTAGGAAATACAGCTCTAGGGACTTCAATTTCTCCCAATAATTTAGGTGCTTGACTGAGTTTATACGAACTGTAAAGGTTCTCTGTACATTCTCCAGTTTTGTAATTTCACCTTCCTTGAAGAAGGCCATTAGTACAAACTTACAAAGCAATATTCCAGCCTAAAGAGAACAAGCGACCTGAAGAGTGTCATCATTGACTTGGCGTCTCTGATTTTAAAAAGGTCTTATTATCCAGCTTCTAATTTTACTTGCGGTTGTCGTAGTAACATTGTTGTGCTCCTTGAACGTGAGATCTGAATTTATCACTCCCAGGTCACTCACATTACACTTCTACTCTATAGAGTGATTCCATCTTATCTTGTACTCTGATCTTATTTTAGTTCCCTGATTTTTTTCATAGGGTAGTATCGTAAATTGTCCTCACTGAACATCACATTGCTGTCAGTGGCCCACTGGAATACTTGGTTTGTATCAGCTTCTCTCATAAACACTGGTATCGCCTGAAGAGAATAATACAGTGTTATAGCTTATATGCTGGTCTATGTCAGATATGAGAAAGATAGTTGGGGCGAGCACTGTGCCTTGATCAAGGAGCAGATCACAAAAGCAGCTACGTATTCCCGTCTGTTGATTAATTACTTTATGGGTTTCGTTAGTTAAGGAAGTTAGATATCCATCTGCACGTCTTTCCATTTATTCCTTTTACACACATTTTGTGTGCACTTACCCCGTGGTCACACGTGTAAAAGGTTTTAACAAAATCAGAGCATCTCTGCACTCTACTGACCCTCCAGTGTTTCCAAACCATGTCATAATGGTCCATCAGCTGCGAGAGGTAGGAACGACCCATTCTGACCCCGTGTTGACCTGGGTTGTGCATTTACTGCAGTTCCATGTGATTGGCATTTAAACCCTTTCAAAAATATTGATAATGCAGAAAGTCAGCGCTGTCAGTCTGTAGTTTATTTTTTGCAGCTGTTTAACTGTCACCTGTGCGGAGTGGGGCTATATCAGTGTTTTCTTTTAAAGACTGTGGAATGACTCCAGTTTCCAAGCTCCATCTCCAAAGAACATTTAAGGCACGAGGTAATGGTTTCTTGCAATTCTTGATACACCTTAAGTTCTACGAGTCTGGGCTGGCTTGGAATGTAGTGTGTGGGCATGCAGTCACTCTCTCTTTCAGAGTCAAGTGGGAATATATAATAATAATAATAATAATAATAATAATAATAATAATAATAATAATAATAATAATAATAATAATAATATTATTATTATTATTATTATTATTATTATTATTATTATTATTATTATTATTATTGTTGTTGTTGTTGTTGTAATTATTATTATTTATATAATGGTTACTATGGATGCTGACCTCTGTGTCATGGCAAAGTTTTCCTGATGATTGCGATTACTGTTATCGCTATCGTTGTGTTATCGCTCAAGAAATTGTTCTTCATTTATCGTCGCAGAGCCGTGCTGCCAAGCCTGCTTGTGCTCGTTGCACATGTCTCATTCATCAGTTAGTTGACTACTGCTACAGCCTGGGCAAGCTCTTCACTAGTCACTAGTAGTCGTCTTGAGTACTCATCCTCGCTAGCATCCTTTGATACACCTCTGACAGGTTTCGAGAGTTATCCTGTTCCTGCAACTAGGCCCTGGGTCAGCCTTATGCTCACTGTTGAAAGGTTTGGCCTGCACACCAGGCTTCCTCAGTTAGATACAGGTGGATACATTACTGGAGACAGTAGAGGAGGGTTTGAGGTGATCAGTCAGTAAAGATACCCTAGTGTTAGACGATGTGTCTTATTCTTTACCTTGACTGTATAAAATACTGTAGTGGATCACTCTGGAGATAAAGGGTAAAAAATGGACGCGAGGGAAAAAAAAACACAAAACATATAAGTGATCTTTTATTGACTACTTTTCGCACACGTGGACTTTCGTTACAACAGATCTACCTGGGTGGAGAGTACCTGGTGTATATATGTGGGAGTCGGGGAGAAGTTGGGTAGGTTGTATTGAGAGGATCTGCATGGGACCTGCATGGACCTGCATGGAACCTGCATGGGACCTGCATGGACCTGCATGGGACCTGCATGGAACCTGCTGGACCTGCAGGGAAAACCTGCATGGGACCTGCGGGGACCTGAAATGGGACCTATTGGGGACCTGCATGGGACCTGCACGGGACGCACGGACCTGCATGGACCTGCATGGGATTGCACGTGACTGACACGGGACTGCATGGGACCTGCATGGGATCTGCATGGGATTGCACGGGACGCCGGGACCTGCACGGACCTACACGGGGACCTGCCGGACCTGCACGGGACCTGCACGAGACGTTGTGTGTATAGGTTATTGAGCAGGATACGATGCAGAAGTGCCTGCCAGGGAACTTACCCATCCTTGTCAACGGGTATCTGCTAGGGACCTTTTCTACTCTGGCGAATAATGTCAGGTTGGGCTGAATTGGAAAGAATGCCACGCAGAGTCTGTATGTGACTAGTGCACGTGACTTGTCAGAGTCCACTGTCTAGACCTGCTGGTGTAGCTCTGCTGGTGTAGAGTGTGGTGTGCTCATGAGCTGTTCTGGTGTGACTCTTGCATGGGACTGCATGGGACCTGCATGGTAGACCTGCTGGGACTGCACGAGACCTGCATGGGATCCTGCATGGGACCAGCAGACTGCTGGGCATCAGGGACCTGCAGGGACCTGCAGTGGACTCACGACGGCTGGTGACCTCGAGGCCTGCTGGGCTGCATGGGACTGTATGGTGCTCAGAGACTCTGCTGGTACTGCAGAGCCTGCTGGGACTCAGGCCGTGCTGGTGAACCGTGCTGGGCTCAGCAGGACTCTGCTGGTGCTGCAGGACTCATGGGTGCTCACGGCTGCACTGGTCTCAAGCTCGTGACTGGGCCTCAGAGCGTGTGTGTAAGTTAGTGAGCCGATAAGTGGCATCAGAGCTCGTGCGGGGTACTCAGAGCTCGTGCCTGGTGTCAAAGCTCGTTTCTGTTGCTCAAGCTCGTTGCTGGTGCTCAAGCTCGAGCTGGTGCTCAGAGCTCGTGCTGGTGCTCAGAGTGTGTGGTAACATTAGTCGTGCTGTGCCAGGAGCTCGTGCTGGTGCTCAGAGCTCGTGCTGGTGCTCAGAGCTCGTGCTGGTGTTCAGAGCTCGTGCTGGTGCTCAGAGCTCGTGATCGGCTTGGTGCTCAGAGCTCGTGCTGGTCTCAGAGCTCGTGCTGGTACTCAGAGCTCGTGCTGGTACTCAGAGCTCGTGCTGGTGTCAGAGCTCGTGCTGGTGCTCAGAGCTCGTGCTGGTGCTCAGAGCTCGTGCTGGTGCTCAGAGCTCGTGCTGGTGCTCAGAGCTCGTGCTGGTGTCAGAGCTCGTGCTGGTGCTCAGAGCTCGTGCTGGTGCTCAGAGCTCGTGCTGGTGCTCAGAGCTCGTGCTGGTGCTCAGAGCTCGTGCTGGTCTCAGAGCTCGTGCTGGTATCAGAGCTCGTTCTGGTCTCAGAGCTCGTGCTGGTGCTCAGAGCTCGTGCTGGTGCTCAGAGCTCGTGCTGGTGCTCAGAGCTCGTGCTGGTGCTCAGAGCTCGTGCTGGTGCTCAGAGCTCGTGCTGGTGTTCAGAGCTCGTGCTGGTGCTCAGAGCTCGTGCTGGTGTCAGAGCTCGTGCTGGTAGCTCAGAGCTCGTGCTGGTGCTCAGAGCTCGTGCTGGTGCTCAGAGCTCGTGCTGGTGTCAGAGCTCGTGCTGGTGCTCAGAGCTCGTGCTGGTACTCAGAGCTCGTGCTGGTACTCAGAGCTCGTGCTGGTGCTCAGAGCTCGTGCTGGTGTTCAGAGCTCGTGCTGGTGCTCAGAGCTCGTGCTGGTGTTCAGAGCTCGTGCTGGTGCTCAGAGCTCGTGCTGGTACTCAGAGCTCGTGCTGGTGCTCAGAGCTCGTGCTGGTGCTCAGAGCTCGTGCTGGTACTCAGAGCTCGTGCTGGTACTCAGAGCTCGTGCTGGTGTTCAGAGCTCGTGCTGGTGCTCAGAGCTCGTGCTGGTGCTCAGAGCTCGTGCTGGTGTTCAGAGCTCGTGCTGGTGTTCAGAGCTCGTGCTGGTGCTCAGAGCTCGTGCTGGTGCTCAGAGCTCGTGCTGGTCTCAGAGCTCGTGCTGGTGCTCAGAGCTCGTGCTGGTGCTCAGAGCTCGTGCTGGTGTTCAGAAGCTCGTGCTGGTGCTCAGAGCTCGTGCTGGTGCTCAGAGCTCGTGCTGGTGCTCAGAGCTCGTGCTGGTACTCAGAGCTCGTGCTGGTGCTCAGAGCTCGTGCTGGTGCTCAGAGCTCGTGCTGGTGCTCAGAGCTCGTGCTGGTACTCAGAGCTCGTGCTGGTGCTCAGAGCTCGTGCTAGTGCTCAGAGCTCGTGCTGGTGCTCAGAGCTCGTGCTAGTGCTCAGAGCTCGTGCTGGTGCTCAGAGCTCGTGCTAGTGCTCAGAGCTCGTGCTGGTGCTCAGAGCTCGTGCTAGTGCTCAGAGCTCGTGCTGGTGCTCAGAGCTCGTGCTAGTGCTCAGAGCTCGTGCTGGTGCTCAGAGCTCGTGCTGGTGCTCAGAGCTCGTGCTGGTGCTCAGAGCTCGTGCTGTGCTCAGAGCTCGTGCTGGTGTTCAGAGCTCGTGCTGGTGACTCAGAGCTCGTGCTGGTGCTCAGAGCTCGTGCTGGTGCTCAGAGCTCGTGCTGGTGTCAGAGCTCGTGCTGGTACTCAGAGCTCGTGCTGGTGCTCAGAGCTCGTGCTGGTGCTCAGAGCTCGTGCTGGTGCTCAGAGCTCGTGCTGGTACTCAGAGCTCGTGCTGGTGCTCAGAGCTTCGTGCTGGTGCTCAGAGCTCGTGCTTGGTCTCAGAGCTCGTGCTGGTACTCAGAGCTCGTGCTGGTGCTCAGAGCTCGTGCTGGTGCTCAGAGCTCGTGCTGGTGCTCAGAGCTCGTGCTGGTGCTCAGAGCTCGTGCTGGTCTCAGAGCTCGTGCTGGTGCTCAGAGCTCGTGCTGGTGCTCAGAGCTCGTGCTGGTACTCAGAGCTCGTGCTGGTGCTCAGAGCTCGTGCTGGTGCTCAGAGCTCGTGCTGGTGCTCAGAGCTCGTGCTGGTACTCAGAGCTCGTGCTGGTACTCAGAGCTCGTGCTGGTGCTCAGAGCTCGTGCTGGTGCTCAGAGCTCGTGCTGGTACTCAGAGCTCGTGCTGGTACTCAGAGCTCGTGCTGGTGTTCAGAGCTCGTGCTGGTGTTCAGAGCTCGTGCTGTGTCAGAGCTCGTGCTGGTTCAGAGCTCGTGCTGGTACTCAGAGCTCGTGCTGGTGTTCAGAGCTCGTGCTGGTATCAGAGCTCGTGCTGGTGCTCAGAGCTCGTGCTGGTGCTCAGAGCTCGTGCTGGTACTCAGAGCTCGTGCTGGTGCTCAGAGCTCGTGCTGGTGCTCAGAGCTCGTGTGGCTAGGTACTGCAGAGCTCGTGCTGGTGCTCAGAGCTCGTGCTGGTGTTCAGAGCTCGTGCTGGTGTTCAGAGCTCGTGCTGGTGCTCAGAGCTCGTGCTGGTGCTCAGAGCTCGTGCTGGTGCTCAGAGCTCGTGCTGGTGCTCAGAGCTCGTGCTGGTGCTCAGAGCTCGTGCTGGTACTCAGAGCTCGTGCTGGTGCTCAGAGCTCGTGCTGGTGCTCAGAGCTCGTGCTGGTGCTCAGAGCTCGTGCTGGTGCTCAGAGCTCGTGCTGGTGCTCAGAGCTCGTGCTGGTGCTCAGAGCTCGTGCTGGTGCTCAGAGCTCGTGCTGGTGCTCAGAGCTCGTGCTGGTGCTCAGAGCTCGTGCTGGTACTCAGAGCTCGTGCTGGTGCTCAGAGCTCGTGCTGGTGCTCAGAGCTCGTGCTGGTGCTCAGAGCTCGTGCTGGTGCTCAGAGCTCGGCTGGTGCTCAGAGCTCGTGCTGGTGCTCAGAGCTCGTGCTGGGTGCTCAGAGCTCGTGCTGGTGCTCAGAGCTCGTGCTGGTGCTCAGAGCTCGTGCTGGTGTTCAGAGCTCGTGCTGGTGCTCAGAGCTCGTGCTGGTGCTCAGAGCTCGTGCTGGTGCTCAGAGCTCGTGCTGGTGTTCAGAGCTCGTGCTGGTACTCAGAGCTCGTGCTGGTGCTCAGAGCTCGTGCTGGTGCTCAGAGCTCGTGCTGGTGCTCAGAGCTCGTGCTGGTACTCAGAGCTCGTGCTGGTGCTCAGAGCTCGTGCTGGTGCTCAGAGCTCGTGCTGGTGACTCAGAGCTCGTGCTGGTACTCAGAGCTCGTGCTGGTGCTCAGAGCTCGTGCTGGTGCTCAGAGCTCGTGCTGGTGCTCAGAGCTCGTGCTGGTGCTCATTAATGAACAGTCTTCTCACCAGGTGTTCCACAATATTGTTTTAAATTACTATGCACGAGGCACTTCTCACTTATTTGTTATTGCAGAGGTTGAGTCTCAGCTCCTGGCCCCGCCTCTAATTCCGTCACTTGTCGGGTTTACTCCTTCCTAGCCTAGTGGGCCCTATCATACCTGTTCCTACAACTATGTGTGGGACCTGCCTCTATTCATCGTGAAGGCTATTGCACTCGCTGACTACTCTGAAGCTGAAGAAATACTTCCTGACATCCGTGTGGCTTATGTGTGTCCTTAATTTCAACCGTGCTCTCGTGTATTCGTTTCTCGTCTCTTGAACAGTCTATCCCTGTCCACTTTATCAAGTCCTCTAAGTATTTTGCATGTCGTAGTAGTATCTCCCCTGGTTCTTATGTCTTCTAATGTCGTAAAAATTAGTTCCTTTAGTCTCGTTGCAAACTTTGTCGCTTTCTTCAATTTCTTGGCATGCTTTATCACGTGTGGGTTCCATACTGGCGCTGCGTACTCCAAGATGGGCCTGACGTATATTGTGTATAGGTTAGTGAATGGTTCGTTATTGATTGAGATTCGTTATTTAGATTCGCCAAAACGAGATCCCTTGGCTACAGAGGTTATTGGGTTGATGTGAGCCTCTAGACATACCCTGGGCACTATGCTCACCCCAAGATCTCTCTCAGTGAGTGAGGGTTGCAGCCCCTCTCTCTCCCCCCCCCGAGTCTTCATTTTGTTTGGTTCTCGTACAGTTGTGGTAACCTTACAGTTGTGGTAACCTTACAGTTGTGGTAACCTTACAGTTGTGGTAACCTTACAGTTGTGGTAACCTTACAGTTGTGGTAACCTTACAGTTGTGGTAACCTTACAGTTGTGGTAACCATACAGTTGTGGTAACCTTACAGTTGTGGTAACCTTACAGTTGTGGTAACCTTACAGTTGTGGTAACCTTACAGTTGTGGTAACCTTACAGTTGTGGTAACCTTACAGTTGTGGTAACCTTGTAGTTGAAGATTGAGACACTTATGCAGCATATGGGAATCTTTATTCAGGAAACGTTTCGCCACACAGTGGCTTCATCAGTCCAATACAAAGAGGAAGGCGTAAGGAGAGGAGGAGTATGAGGTAATCAGTCCCTCAGCCTGGAGTCGATGTGTTCAGTCCATCAATCTTGTAGAATGGACTGAACACATCGACTCCAGGCTGAGGGACTGATTACCTCATACTCCTGGATACTCTTCATACTCCTGGATACTCCTCATACTCCTGGATACTCATACATGGAACATCTAGAAGCCGAACGTTTCTCCACCATTATTCCTTCGTCTGTCACCTGGCTCCGTTATGTTGACGACATTCTCCTCATAACTCCTAAACGCTTCAACGTTCAAGCTCTCCAAGACAAGCTCAACCAGGTCGAACCTACAATCCAGTTCACACTTGAAGAAGAAGTCGACAACACTCTTCCTTTCCTTGATGTCCTGCTCTGCAAAGCTGACCACGAACTTCGTTTTAAAGTCTATCGAAAACCCACGAACCAAAACGATCTTCTCCACTTCTACTCTCACCACGACACCAAAACCAAACGTGGTGTAATTATAGGCTTCTTCCTGCGTGCACTCAGAATCTGCAGCAACGAGTTCCTTGAAGAAGAATGCACTATAATTGAACAAATATTTTCTAAACTCCACTTTCCTCGTCACTTCATCAGAGACTGCAGACGGCGAGCATTAAACATCTTCAACACACCCAGAGAAGACACTGCCGAGAAGAGATACATAGTCCTTTCCACCAACTCCATTGCCAAACATGTTTCCAACATCTTTGCCAAAACATCATTCCAAGTATCTACCTCCACAACCACGACCATCAAGGACATCACCAGTAGTAGACAGGACAAGCCTCCATCCTCTGCAGGGGTATACATAATCCCTTGTAATGACTGCAACAAGTTATACGTGGGCGAAACAGCAAGGGACCTCCAAACACGTATTTCAGAACACCAGTACGCAAGCAGGTCTGACGACACAAGGAATGCCTGCGTACAACACCGTAATTCACACAACCACTTGATAAACTACAGAAACTCAAGACTTATTCGCCACAGAAGACAACACTCAATACCGAAGAATCCTGGAATCATCACTTATTTCTATATCCGACAACTTCAACCAGAATAGTGGCTTCTATAACATAGCTGAACCACTTGCCAAGAAACTTCTTCATCGCTATCCCACATAAGAACACTGTAGAAGGTCTGCTCACAAATTTATCCAATCTCCTTTCCAAGCTACCCAAGTTTTTAGACTCTATAACCCCACTCGGTACATCATCAGATGCAGCATTCTTCACCTGACCTCAGCATTCTGAACCGGACTATAAATACTCGCGTTCCTTCCACCCCAGGTAGTTCTGTTTGTGACTTGAAAAAGCCCACTGTGTGGGCGAAACGTAGTCAATAAAGGATCACATTATACTGCATTTGTGTTTATATTTCCACTGTGTCGGTATTTTATACCATTTATTTCCACCTCATACTCCTCCTCTCCTTACGCCTTCCTCTTTGTATTGGACTGATGAAGCCACTGTGTGGCGAAACGTTTCCTGAATAAAGATTCCCATATGCTGCATAAGTGTCTCAATCTTCAACTTGTCGGTTTTTCAAACCATTCATCACAACCTTGTAGTTATGGTAACCTTACAGTTGTGGTAACCTTACAGTTGTGGTAACCTTGTAGTTGTGGTAACCTTACAGTTGTGGTAACCTTGCAGTTGTGGTAACCTTACATTTGTGGTAACCTTGTAGTTGTGGTAACCTTACAGTTGTGGTAACTTTGCAGTTGTGGTAACCTTACAGTTGTGGTAACCTTGTAGTTGTGGTAACCTTACAGTTGTGGTAACCTTGTAGTTGTGGTAACCTTACAGTTGTGGTAACCTTGCAGTTGTGGTAACCTTACAGTTGTGGTAACCTTACAGTTGTGGTAACCTTACAGTTGTGATAACCTTACAGTTGTGGTAACCTTACAGTTGTGGTAACCTTGTAGTTGTGGTAACATTACAGTTGTGGTAACCTTGCAGTTGTGGTAACCTTACAGTTGTGGTAACCTTACAGTTGTGGGAACCTTGCAGTTGTGGTAACCTTACAGTTGTGGTAACCTTACAGTTGTGGTAACCTTACAGTTGTGGTAACCTTGCAGTTGTGGTAACCTTACAGTTGTGGTAACCTTACAGTTGTGGTAACCTTACAGTTGTGGTAACCTTACAGTTGTGGTAACCTTACAGTTGTGGTAACCTTGCAGTTGTGGTAACCTTACAGTTGTGGTAACCTTACAGTTGTGGTAACATTGTAGTTGGGGTAACCTTACAGTTGTGGTAACCTTACAGTTGTGGTAACCTTACAGTTGTGGTAACCTTACAGTTGTGGTAACCTTACAGTTGTGGTAACATTGTAGTTGTGGTAACCTTACAGTTGTGGTAACCTTACAGTTGTGGTAACATTGTAGTTGTGGTAACCTTACAGTTGTGGTAACCTTACAGTTGTTGTGGTAACGATTGTAGTTGTGGTAACCTTACAGTTGTGGTAACCTTACAGTTGTGGTAACCTTACAGTTGTGGTAACATTGTAGTTGTGGTAACCTTACAGTTGTGGTAACCTTACAGTTGTGGTAACCTTACAGTTGTGGTAACCTTGTAGTTGTGGTAACCTTACAGCTGTGGTAACCTTACAGTTGTGGTAACCTTACAGTTGTGGTAACCTTGCAGTTGTGGTAACCTTACAGTTGTGGTAACCTTGCAGTAGTGGTAACCTTGTAGTTGTGGTAACCTTGCAGTTGTGTTAACCTTACAGTTGTGGTAACCTTGCAGTAGTGGTAACCTTACAGTTGTGGTAACCTTGCAGTAGTGGTAACCTTACAGTTGTGGTAACCTTGCAGTACAGGTAACCTTACAGTTGCGGTAACCTTACAGTTGTGGAAACCTTACAGTTGTGGTAACCTTGCAGTTGTGGTAACCTTGCAGTTGTGGTAACCTTGCAGTTGTGGTAACCTTGCAGTAGTGGTAACCTTACAGTTGTGGTAACATTGCAGTAGTGGTAACCTTACAGTTGTGGTAACCTTGCAGTTGTGGTAACCTTGCAGTTGTGGTAACCTTACAGTTGTGGTAACCTTGCAGTTGTGGTAACCTTGCAGTTGAGGTAACCTTGCAGTAGTGGTAACCTTACATTTGTGGTAACCTTGCAGTTGTGGTAACCTAGCAGTTGTGGTAACCTTACAGTTGTGGTAACCTTGCAGTAGTGGTAACCTTACAGTTGTGGTAACCTTACAGTTGTGGTAACCTTGCAGTTGTGGTAACCTAGCAGTTGTGGTAACCTTACAGTTGTGGTAATCTTGCAGTAGTGGTAACCTTACAGTTGTGGTAACCTTGCAGTTGTGGTAACCTTACAGTTGTGGTAACCTTACAGTTGTGGTAACCTTACAGTTGTGGTAACCTTACAGTTGTGGTAACCTTACAGTTGTGGTAACCTTGCAGTTGTGGTAACCTTGCAGTTGTGGAAACCTTACAGTTGTGGTAACCTTACAGTTGTGGTAACCTTGCAGTTGTGGCAACCTTGCAGTTGTGGTAACCTTACAGTTGTGGTAACCTTGCAGTTGTGGTAACCTTGCAGTTGTGGTAACCTTGCAGTTGTGGTAACCTTACAGTAATGGTAACCTTGCAGTTGTGGTAACCTTGCAGTTGTTGTAACCTTACAGTAGTGGTAACCTTACAGTTGTGGTAACCTTGCAGTTGTGGTATCCTTGCAGTTGTGGTAACCTTGCAGTTGTGGTAACCTTACAGTTGTGGTAACCTTACAGTTGTGGTAACCTTACAGTTGTGGTAACCTTGCAGTTGTGGAAACCTTGCAGTTGTGGTAACCTTACAGTTGTGGTAACCTTACAGTTGTGGTAACCTTGCAGTAGTGGTAACCTTGCAGTTGTGGTAACCTTACAGTTGTGGTAACCTTGCAGTTGTGGTAACCTTACAGTTGTGGTAAGCTTACAGTTGTGGTAACCTTACAGTTGTGGTAACCTTGCAGTTGTGGTAACCTTGCAGTTGTGGTAACCATGCAGTTGTGGTAACCTTGTAGTTGTGGTAACCTTACAGTTGTGGTAACCTTGTAGTTGTGGTAACCTTACAGTTGCGGTAACCTTGCAGTTGTGGTAACCTTACAGTTTTGGTAACCTTACAGTTGTGGTAACCTTACAGTTGTAGTAACCTTACAGTTGTGGTAACCTTGCAGTTGTGGTAACCTTACAGTTGTGGTAACCTTGCAGTTGTGGTAACCTTGCAGTTGTGGTAACCGTGCAGTTGTGGTAAGCTTGCAGTTGTGGAAACCTTGCAGTTGTGGTAACCTTGCAGTTGTGGTAACCTTACAGTTGTCGTAACCTTACAGTTGTGGTAAGCTTGCAGTTGTGGTAGCCTTGCAGTTGTGGTAACCTTGCAGTTGTGGTAACCTTACAGTTGTGGTAACCTTGCAGTTGTGATAACCTTACAGTTGTGGTAACCTTACAGTTGTGGTAACCTTGCAGTTGTGGTAACCTTGCAGTTGTGGTAACCTTGCAGTTGTGGTATCCGTGCATTTGTGGTAACCTTGCAGTTGCGGTAACCTTACAGTTGTGGTAAGCTTGCAGTTGTGGTAGCCTTGCAGTTGTGGTAACCTTGCAGTTGTGGTAACCTTACAGTTGTGGTAACCTTACAGTTGTGGTAGCCTTACAGTTGTGGTAACCTTACAGTTGTGGTAACCTTACAGTTGTGGTAACCTTGCAGTTGTGGTAACCTTGCAGTTGTGGTATCCGTGCAGTTGTGGTAACCTTGCAGTTGTGGTAACCTTACAGTTGTGGTAAGCTTGCAGTTGTGGTAGCCTTGCAGTTGTGGTAACCTTGCAGTTGTGGTAACCTTACAGTTGTGGTAAGCTTGCAGTTGTGGTAGCCTTGCAGTTGTGGTAACCTTGCAGTTGTGGTAAACTTTCAATTGTGGTAAGCTTGCAGTTATGGTAGCCTTGCAGTTGTGGTAACCTTGCAGTTGTGGTAACCTTACAGTTGTGGCAACCTTGCAGTTGTGGAAATCTTGCAGTTGTGGTAACCTTACAGTTGTGGTAACCTTACAGTTGTAGTAACCTTACAGTTGTGGTAACCTTACAGTTGTGGTAACCTTACAGTTGTGGTAACCTTGCAGTTATGGTAACCTTACAGTTGTGGTAACCTACAGTTGTGGATAACCTTACAGTTGTGGTAACCTTACAGTTGTGGTAACCTTACAGTTGTGGTAACCTTGCAGTTGTGGTAACCTTACAGTTGTGGTAACCTTACAGTTGTGGTAACCTTACAGTTGTGGTAACCTTACAGTTGTGGTAACCTTGCAGTTGTGGTAACCTTACAGTTGTGGTAACCTTACAGTTGTGGTAACCTTGCAGTTGTGGTAACCTTACAGTTGTGGTAACCTTACAGTTGTGGTAACCTTACAGTTGTGGTAACCTTACAGTTGTGGTAACCTTACAGTTGTGGTAACCTTACAGTTGTGGTAACCTTACAGTTGTGGTAACCTTGCAGTTGTGGTAACCTTACAGTTGTGGTAACCTAACAGTTGTGGTAACCTTGCAGTTGTTGTAACCTTGCAGTTGTGGTAACCTTACAGTTGTGGTAACCTTACAGTTGTGGTAACCTTACAGTTGTGGTAACCTTACAGTTGTGGTAACCTTGCAGTTGTGGTAACCTTACAGTTGTGGTAACCTTACAGTTGTGGTAACCTTACAGTTGTGGTAACCTTGCAGTTGTGGTAACCTTGCAGTTGTGGTAACCTTACAGTTGTGGTAACTTTACAGTTGTGGTAACCTTACAGTTGTGGTAACCTTACAGTTGTGGTAACCTTGCAGTTGTGGTAACCTTGCAGTTGTGGTAACCTTACAGTTGTGGTAACCTTGCAGTTGTGGTAACCTTGCAGTTGTGGTAACCTTACAGTTGTGGTAACCTTACAGTTGTGGTAACCTTACAGTTGTGGTAACCTTACAGTTGTGGTAACCTTACAGTTGTGGTAACCTTGTAGTTGTGGTAACATTACAGTTGTGGTAACCTTGCAGTTGTGGTAACCTTACAGTTGTGGTAACCTTACAGTTGTGGTAACCTTACAGTTGTGGTAACCTTACAGTTGTGGTAACCTTACAGTTGTAGTAACCTTGTAGTTGTGGTAACCTTGCAGTTGTATTAACCTTACAGGTGTGGTAACCTTACAGTTGTGGTAACCTTGTAGTTGTGGTAACCTTACAGTTGTGGTAACCTTGCAGTTGTGGTAACCTTACAGTTGTGGTAACCTTACAGTTGTGGTAACCTTGTAGTTGTGGTAACCTTACAGTTGTGGTAACCTTGCAGTTGTGGAAACCTTACAGTTGTGGTAACCCTACAGTTGTGGTAACCTTACAGTTGTGGTAACCTTACAGTTGTGGTAACCTTACAGTTGTGGTAACCTTACAGTTGTGGTAACCTTGTAGTTGTGGTAACCTTACAGTTGTGGTAACCTTACAGTTGTGGTAACCTTACAGTTGTGGTAACCTTACAGTTGTGGTAACCTTGCAGTTGTGGTAACCTTACAGTTGTGGTAACCTCACAGTTGTGGTAACCTTACAGTTGTGGTAACCTCACAGTTGTGGTAACCTTACAGTTGTGGTAACCTTGTAGTTGTGGTAACCTTACAGTTGTGGTAACCTTACAGTTGTGGTAACCTTGCAGTTGTGGTAACCTTACAGTTGTGGTAACCTTACAGTTGTGGTAACCTTACAGTTGTGGTAACCTCACAGTTGTGGTAACCTTACAGTTGTGGTAACCTCACAGTTGTGGTAACCTTACAGTTGTGGTAACCTTACAGTTGTGGTAACCTCACAGTTGTGGTAACCTTACAGTTGTGGTAACCTTACAGTTGTGGTAACCTCACAGTTGTGGTAACCTTACAGTTGTGGTAACCTACAGTTGTGGTAACCTCACAGTTGTGGTAACCTCACAGTTGTGGTAACCTTACAGTTGTGGTAACCTCACAGTTGTGGTAACCTCACAGTTGTGGTAACCTTACAGTTGTGGTAACCTCACAGTTGTGGTAACCTCACAGTTTTGTGGTAACCTTACAGTTGTGGTAACCTTACAGTTGTGGTAACCTCACAGTTGTGGTAACCTTACAGTTGTGGTAACCTCACAGTTGTGGTAACCTCACAGTTGTGGTAACCTACAGTTGTGGTAACCTCACAGTTGTGGTAACCTCACAGTTGTGGTAACCTCACAGTTGTGGTAACCTCACAGTTGTGGTAACCTCACAGTTGTGGTAACCTTACAGTTGTGGTAACCTCACAGTTGGTAGCGTCACTCGTCTGACCAGTCTGGCAGTGTGTCCAGATCCTTGTGGAGCTCGACCTTGTATTCTCACTTTTTATTCATCTCATTAATTTTGCATCATCAGCAAACAGGGATACATGAGTGTGTGTGTGTGTGTGTGTGTGTGTGTGTGTGTGTGTGTGTGTGTGTGTGTGTGGTGTGTGTGTGTGTGTGTGTGTGTGTGTGTGTGTGTGGCACCCTGCTAGCACTAACCTCTCAGTGGCGGTGCCTCAAAGGTTTAACCTTGCAGCTGTTGCATATACCCTGCCATGACGTCATCAAGAGGTCCTGGGTACATGAAAATCTTCTCACGTGCCCTCAAGATGCCCCACCCTCCCTCCCCTCTCTACCCCCCGACCTCCCTCTCGCCTCGCCCCTCTCTTTCATCACTAGAGGCAAGAAAGACGTCGTGAGTGCTGACACATGGCAGGGAAAACACACTCAGCACGTGTTCGCAACCTGTATCACGTAGTGTTGCAGTACACTGCTGATGTATCACGTAGTGTAGCAGTACGGTGCTGATGTATCACGTAGTGTAGCAGTACACTGCTGATGTATCACGTAGTGTAGCAGTACACTGCTGATGTATCACGTAGTGTAGCAGTACACTGCTGATGAATCACTTTAGTGTAGCAGTACACTGCTGATGTATCACGTAGTGTAGCAGCACACTGCTGATGTATCACGTAGTTTAGCAGTACACTGCTGATGTATCACGTAGTGTAGCAGCACACTGCTGATGTATCACGTAGTGTAGCAGTACACTGCTGATGTATCACGTATTTGTAGCAGTACACTGCTGATGTTTCACGTAGTGTAGCAGTACAGTGTGATGTATCACGTAGTGTAGCAGTACACTGCTGATGTATCACGTAGTGTAGCAGTACACTGTTGATGTATCACGTAGTGTAGCAGCACACTGCTGATGTATCACGTAGTGTAGCAGCACACTTCTGATGTATCACGTAGTGTAGCAGCACACTGATGATGTATCACGTACTGTAGCAGCACACTGCTGATGTATCACGTAGTGTAGCAGTACACTGCTGATGTATCACGTAGTGTAGCAGTACACTGCTGATGTATCACGTAGTGTAGCAGCACACTGCTGATGTATCACGTAGTGTAGCAGCACACTGCTGATGTATCACGTACTGTAGCAGTACACTGCTGATGTATCACGTAATGCAGCAGTACACTGCTGATGTATCACGTAGTGTAACAGCACACTGCTGATGTATCACGTAGTGCAGCAGTACACTCCTGATGTATCACGTAGTGTAGCAGTACACTGCTGATGTATCACGTAGTGTAGCAGCACACTGCTGATGTATCACGTAGTGTAGCAGTACACTGCTGATGTATCACGTAGTGTAGCAGTACAATGCTGATGTATCACGTAGTGTAGCAGTACACTGCTGATGTATCACGTAGTGCAGCAGCACACTGATGATGTATCACGTAGTGTAGCAGTACACTGCTGATGTATCACGTAGTTTAGCAGCACACTGCTGAAGTATCACGTAGTGTAGCAGTACACTGCTGATGTATCACGTAGTGTAGCAGTACACTGCTGATGTATCACGTAGTGTAGCAGTACACTGCTGATGTATCACGTAGTGTAGCAGTACACTGTTGATGTATCACATAGTGTAGCAGTACACTGATGTATCACGTAGTGTAGCAGTACACTGATGTATCACGTAGTGTAGCAGTACACTGATGTATCACGTAGTGTAACAGTACACTGATGTATCACGTAGTGTAGCAGTACACTGCTGATGTATCACGTAGTGTAGCAGTACACTGCTGATGTATCACGTAGTGTAGCAGCACACTGCTGATGTATCACGTAGTGCAGCAGTACACTGCTGATGTATCACGTAGTGTAGCAGTACACTGCTGATGTATCACGTAGTGTAGCAGCACACTGCTGATGTATCACGTAGTGTAGCAGTACACTGGCTGATGTATCACTTTAGTGTAGCAGTACACTGCTGATGTATCACATACTGTAGCAGCACATTGCTGATGTATCACGTAGCGTAGCAGCACACTGCTGATGTATCACGTAGTGCAGCAGTACACTGCTGATGTATCACGTAGTGTAGCAGTACACTGCTGATGTATCACGTAGTGTAGCAGCACACTGCTGATGTATCACGTAGTGTAGCAGTACACTGCTGATGTATCACGTAGTGTAGCAGTACACTGCTGATGCATCACGTAGTGTAGCAGCACACTGCTGATGTATCACGTACTGTAGCAGCACACTGCTGATGTATCACGTAGTGTAGCAGCACACTGCTGATGTATCACGTAGTGTAGCAGCACACTGCTGATGTATCACGTATTTGTAGCAGTACACTGCTGATGTATCACGTAGTGCAGCAGTACACTGCTGATGTATCACGTAGTGTAGCAGTACACTGCTGATGTATCACGTAGTGCAGCAGTACACTGCTGATTTATCACGTAGTGCAGCAGTACACTGCTGATGTATCACGTAGTGTAGCAGTACACTGCTGATGTATCACGTAGTGTAGCAGTACACTTCTGATGTATCACGCAGTGTAGCAGCACACTGCTGATGTATCACGTAGTGTAGCAGCACACTGCTGAGTATCACGTAGTGTAGCAGTACACTGCTGATGTATCAGTAGTGTAGCAGTACACTGCTGATGTATCACGTAGTGTAAGCAGTACACTGCTGATGTATCACGTAGTGTAGCAGTACACTGCTGATGTATCACGTAGTGCAGCAGTACACTGCTGATGTATCACGTAGTGTAGAAGCACACTGCTGATGTATCACGTAGTGCAGCAGTACACTGCTGATGTATCACGTAGTGTAGCAGTACACTGCTGATGTATCACGTAGTGTAGCAGTACACTGCTGATGTATCACGTAGTGTAGCAGTACACTGCTGATGTATCACGTAGTGTAGCAGCACACTGCTGATGTATCACGTAGTGCAGCAGTACACTGCTGATGTATCATGTAGTGTAGCAGCACACTGCTGATGTATCACGTAGTGTAGCAGTACACTGCTGATGTATCACGTAGTGTAGCAGCACACTGCTGATGTATCACGTAGTGTAGCAGAACACTGCTGATGTATCACGTAGTGCAGCAGTACACTGCTGATGTATCACGTAGTGCAGCAGCACACTGCTGATGTATCACGTAGTGTAGCAGTACACTGCTGATGTATCACGTAGTGTAGCAGTACACTGCTGATGTATCACGTAGTGTAGCAGTACATTGCTGATGTATCACGTAGTGTAGCAGTACACTACTGATGTATCACGTAGTGTAGCAGTACACTGCTGATGTATCACGTAGTGCAGCAGTACACTGCTATGTATCACGTAGTGTAGCAGTACACTGCTGATGATCACGTAGTGTAGCAGCACACTGCTGATGTATCACGTAGTGTAGCAGTACACTGCTGATGTATCACGTAGTGTAGCAGCACACTGCTGATGTATCACGTAGTGTAGCAGTACACTGCTGATGTATCACGTAGTGTAGCAGCACACTGCTGATGTATCACGTTAGTGTTGCAGTACACTGCTGATGTATCACGTAGTGTTAGCAGTACAGTGCTGATGTATCACGTAGTGTAGCAGTACACTGCTGAGTTATCACGTAGTGCAGCAGTACACTGCTGATGTATCACGTAGTGCAGCAGTACACTGCTGATGTATCACGTAGTGCAGCAGTACACTGCTGATGTATCACGTAGTGTAGCAGACATGCTGATGTATCACGTAGTGCAGCAGCACACTGCTGATGTATCACGTAGTGTAGCAGTACAACTGCTGATGTATCACGTAGTGCAGCAGCACACTGCGTATGTATCACGTAGTGTAGCAGAAACACTGCTGATGTATCACGTAGTGCAGCAGCACACTGATGATGTATCACGTAGTGTAGCAGTACACTGTTGATGTATCACGTAGTGCAGCAGCACACTGCTGATGTATCACGTAGTGCAGAAGTACACTGCTGATGTATCACGTAGTGTAGCAATACAGTGCTGATGTATCACGTAGTGTAGCAGTACACTGCTGATGTATCACGTAGGGTAGCAGCACACTGCTGATGTATCACGTAGTGTAGCAGTACACTACTGATGTATCACGTAGTGTAGCAGTACACTGCTGATGTATCACGTAGTGTAGCAGTACACTGCTGATGTATCACGTAGTGTAGCAGTACACTGCTGATGTATCACGTAGTGTAGCAGCACACTGCTGATGTATCACGTAGTGTAGCAGCACACTGATGTATCACGTAGTGTAGCAGTACACTGCTGATGTATCACGTAGTGTAGCAGTACACTGCTGATGTATCACGTAGTGTTAGCAGTACACTGCTTATGTATCACGTAGTGTAGCAGTACACTGCTGATGTATCACGTAGTGTAGCAGTACACTGCTGATGTATCACGTAGTGTAGCAGTACACTGCTGATGTATCACGTAGTGTAGCAGTACACTGCTGATGTATCACGTAGTGTAGCAGTACACTGCTGATGTATCACGTAGTGTAGCAGTACACTGCTGATGTATCACGTAGTGTAGCAGTACACTGCTGATGTATCACGTAGTGCAGCAGTACACTGCTGATGTATCACGTAGTGTAGCAGCACACTGCTGATGTACCACGTAGTGTAGCAGTACACTGCTGATGTATCACGTAGTGCAGCAGA
>NC_069405.1:46865214-46874986 GCF_026875155.1 Cherax quadricarinatus
TATGTATGTATGTATGCATGTATGTATGTATGTATGCATGCATGTATGTATGTATGCATGCATGTATGTATGCATGTATGTATGTATGTATGCATGTATGTATGTATGTATGCATGTATGTATGTATGTATGCATGCATGTATGTATGCATGTATATATGCATGTATATATGTATTCATGTTTAGATGCATGTATATATGTATGTATATATGTATGCATGTGCGTATGTATATTCACGTGTGCGTGTATAAGGGAAATTAAGACAAGTTAATAAGTCCCTTAGGTCAGTCCCTGATGAGCCAGGCTGTGGTGCATGATGCTGGCACCAACAGCCTCGGCCACAATATAGCACAGCGAATGAGATAATGAAACAGTCCACAGTGTTGATAATTAACGATGAAGAGAAAACCAGAAGCCAGCGATTCATACTCTAGTATACACAGTCAGATAATTACTGTTGTGAGCTCCACTGTTTTAGCCCAAGTGAACTTCTGACCTTGTCCCTCTCGTCCCACTCGTCCCACTCGTCCCACTCGTCCCACTCGTCCCACTCGTCACACTCGTCACACTCGTCCCATTCGTCCCACTCTTCCCACTCGTCCCACTCGTCCCACTCGTCACACTCGTCACACTCGTCCCACTCGTCCCACTCGTCACGCGCGTCACACTCGTCCCACTTGTCCCACTCGTCCCACTCGTCACACTCGTCACACTCGTCCCATTCGTCCCACTCTTCCCACTCGTCCCACTCGTCCCACTCGTCACACTCGTCACACTCGTCCCACTCGTCCCACTCGTCACGCGCGTCACACTCGTCCCACTTGTCCCACTCGTCCCACTCGTCACACTCGTCACACTCGTCCCATTCATCCCACTCGTCCCACTCGTCCCACTCGTCCCACTCGTCACGCTCGTCACACTTGTCCCACTCGTCCCACTCGTCCCACTCGTCCCACTCGTCCCACTCGTCACGCTTGTCACGCTCGTCCCGCTCGTCACGCTCGTCCCACTCGTCCCACTCGTCACACTCGTCACACTCGTCACACTCGTCCCACTCGTCACACTCGTCACACTCGTCACACTCGTCACACTCGTCACACTCGTCACACTCGTCCCACTCGTCACACTCGTCACACTCGTCACATTAATCCAGGGGGACCTAACCCTATTACGATTACAGACTCCCCAATGAATTACTCGTATGTGCCGCTATATTCCCTTCACCAGACTGTGAAAGTCACCATCACAAGTGCTGTTAGGTACATCACCAGTGCTGTTAGGTACATCACCAGTGCTGTTAGGTACATCACCAGTGCTGTTAGGTACATCACCAGTGCTGTTAGGTACATCATCAGTGCTGTTAGGTGCATCACCAGTGCTGTTAGGTACATCACCAGTGCTGTTAGGTACATCACCAGTGCTGTTAGGTACATCACCAGTGCTGTTAGGTACATCACCAGTGCTGTTAGGTACATCATCAGTGCTGTTAGGTACATCATCAGTGCTGTTAGGTACATCATCAGTGCTGTTAGGTACATCATTAGTGCTGTTAGGTACATCATCAGTGCTGTTAGGTACATCACCAGTGCTGTTAGGTACATCACCAGTGCTGTTAGGTACATCATCAGTGCTGTTAGGTACATCATTAGTGCTGTTAGGTACATCATCAGTGCTGTTAGGTACATCATCAGTGCTGTTAGGTACATCATTAGTGCTGTTAGGTACATCATCAGTGCTGTTAGGTACATCACCAGTCCTATTAGGTACATCATCAGTGCTGTTAGGTACATCACCAGTCCTATTAGGTACATCATCAGTGCTGTTAGGTACATCACCAGTCCTATTAGGTACATCATCAGTGCTGTTAGGTACATCACCAGGGCTCTGGTGGCCTGGTGGTTAACGCTCTCGCTTCACACGGTGAGGGCCTGGGTTCGATTCCCAGCCAGAGTAGAAACATTGGACGTGTTTCTTTCCACCTGTTGTCTATGTTCCCCATCAGTAAAATGGGTACCTGGATGTTAGTCGACTGGTGTGGGTCGCATCCTGGGACACTGACCTAAGGAGGCCTGGTCACAGACCGGGCCGCGGGGGCGTTGACCCCCGGAACTCTCTCCAGGTAAACTCCAGGTAAACCAGTGCTGTTAGGTACATCACCAGTCCTATTAGGTACATCACTAGTGCTGTTAGGTACATCACCAGTGCTGTTACGTACATCACCAGTGCTGTTACGTACATCACCAGTCCTATTAAGTACATCACCAGTCCTATTAGGTACATCACCAATGCTATCAGGTACATCACCAGTACTATTAGGTACATCACCAGTGCTGTTAGGTACATCACCAGTGCTGTTAGGTGCATCACTAGTGCTGTTAGGTACATCACCAGTCCTATTAGGTACATCACCAGTGCTGTTAGGTACATCACCAGTCCTATTAGGTACATCACCAGTGTTGTTAGGTACATCACCAGTGCTGTTAGGTACATCCCCAGTCCTATTAGGTACATCACCAGTCCTATTAGGTACATCACCAGTCCTATTAGGTGCATCACCAGTCCTATTAGGTACATCACCAATGCTATCAGATACATCACCAGTACTATTAGGTACATAACCAATGCTATTAGTTACATCAGCAGTCCTATTAAGTACATCACCAATGCTATTAGGTACATCACCATTGCTATTAGTTACACCACCAGTGCTATTAGGTATCAGTGCTATTAAGGCACACGGAATAGGAGAATTTTTTTCCTGGATAGAGGCATGGTTGACAGAGAGGCAGCAGAGAGTTTGTATTAATGGGGAGAAATCAGAGTGGGGAAGCGTCACAAGCGGTGTTCCACAGGGGTCATTGTTGGGCCTTTTGTTGTTCACAATCTACATAAACGACATAAATGAGGAAATAAATAGCGATATAAACAAGTTTGCCGATGACACCAAAACAGTCCGACTAATTCATTCTGACGAGGACATCAGACATCAGGAAGATTTAAATAGACTGATGCAATGGTCGAAGAGGTGGCAGATGCCGTTTAATATAGACAAATGCAAAGTTCTGAACATTGGACAGGAAAATTACTATGCCACAATACAAACTAAATAATGTAGATCTTAATCTTAATATTACTGTTTGCGAAAAGGATTTGGGAGTTCTGGTTAGAAGTAATCTGAAACCAAGACAACAGTGCATAAGTGTTCGCAATACAGCTAACAGAATCCTTGGCTTAATATCAAGAAGCGTAAATAATAGAAGTCCTCGGGTTGTTCTTCAACTCTATATATCCTTGGTTAAGCCTCATTTAGATTATGCTGCAGCTTTGGTCACCGTATTACAGAACGGATATAAATGCACTGGAAAACGTACAGAGGAGGATGACAAAGTTGATTCCATGTATCAGAAATCTTCCCTATGAGGATAGACTGAGGGCCCTGAATCTGCACTCTCTAGAAAGGCGTAGAATTAGGGAGGATATGATTGAGGTGTATAAGTGGAAGACAGGAATAAATAAAGGGATGTAAATAGCGTGCCAAAAATATCTAGCCTAGACAGGACTCGCAGCAATAGTTTCAAGTTGGAAAAATTCAGATTCAGGAAGGATATAGGAAAGCACTGGTTTGGTAATAGAGTCGTGGATGAGTGGAACAAACTCCCGAGTACCGTCATATAAGCTAAAACGTTGTGCAGTTTTAAAAATAGGTTAGATAAATGCATGAGTGGGTGTGGGTGGTGTGGAGCTGGACCTGACTAGCTTGTGCTACTGGGTCAGATGCCTTGCTCCTCCCTTAAGTTAATGTGACCTGACCTGACAAGACTGGGACATTGGCTTGGGCCGGTGGGGGACTTGGACCTGCCTCGCATAGGCAAGTAGGTCTGCTGCAGTGTTCCTTCTTATGTTCTTATGTTGGACTCTTCATAAGGACAGCAGCGCGACACCTGATAGTCGATTTTAATCTACCATTAACTCTGTTATTTGGTAATAATAGTAGAAATACCCACAATTTTTTTCTTAAATTGTTCAGAGTTCCATACCTCCATTATCTGATTACCATACCCCCATTATTTGATTACCATACCTCCATTATCTGATTACCATACCCCCATTATTTGATTACCATACCCCCATTATCTGATTACCATACCCCCATTATTTGATTACCATACCCCATTATTTGATTACCATACCCCCATTATCTGATTACCATACCCCCATTATTTGATTACCATACCCCCATTATCTGATTACCATACCCCCATTATTTGATTACCATACCCCCTTATTTGATTACCATACCCCCATTATTTGATTACCATACCCCCTTATTTGATTACCATACCCCCATTATTTGATTAGCATACCCCCATTATTTGATTACTATACCCCATTATTTGATTACCATACCTCCATTATTTTATTACCATATCCCCATTATTTTATTATCATACCCCCATTATTTGATTACCATACAGCCATTATTTGATATTCATCCCCCCCCCGTTTAGGAACCCCTGGTGCTACCCCCCCCCTCCCCTTGGGACATGACTTCTACTAACTGCAGAATATACACTGCTTCCCGTATTCGACTGAAGATGCCTGCTGCTGTACGGGCTAGACAGATGTATCGCCCATGAAGACGCCCAAGTGTCGTCCGTGTGTCTGTGTCGGTCAAGGACTTCCGATATGTTGTCTTATGAGACTTACCCAACTTTCCCAGTTGTACCAGGGTGAATGTCTTTTTCTGAGCAAGAGCTCTTAGGGACCTGTAAGTGCTTTTTAGGTACCTGCAAGTGCTCTTGGGCACCTGAAGTACTCTTAGGTACCTTCCAGTGCTCTAGATAACTGCAAGTGCTTTTAGGTACCTGGAAGTGCTCTTGGGCACCTGGAAGTGCTCTTAGGTACCTGCAAGTGCTCATAGGTACCTGCAAGTGCTTTTAGGCACCTGGAAGTGCTCTTGGGCACCTGCAAGTGCTTTTAGGTACCTACAAGTGCTCTTGGGCAACTGCAAGTATTTTTGGGTATCTATAAGTGTTCTTGGATGACTGGTCCGCTGTTTGGATGGTGTCTGGTCCACCTGTGGATGGTGACTGATCCACCTGTGGATAGTGACTGATCCACCTGTGGATGGTGACTGATCCACCTGTGGCTAGTAACCGGTTCACCTATGGGTGGTGACCAGTCCACCCAGGTAGGCAGGCAGGCAGGTAGACCTGTGGATGGTGACCGGTCCACCTGTAGATACCTGGAGGTTACCTGGAGGTTATTCCGGGGATCAACGCCCCCGCGGCCCGGTCCATGACCAGGCCTCCCGGTGGATCAGGGCCTGATCAACTAGGCTGTTACTGCTGGCCGCACGCAGTCCAACGTACGAGCCACAGCCCGGCTGATCCGGCACTGACTTTAGGTATCTGTCCAGCTCTCTCTTGAAGGCAGCCAGGGGCTTATTGGCAATTCCCCTAATGCTTGATGGAGGCTGTTGAACAGTCTTGGGCCCCGGACACTTATGGTGTTTTCCCCTCTTAGTGTACCAATGGCGCCCCTACTTTTTATTGGGGGCATTTTGCATCGCCTGCCCAGTTCTTTTACTTTCGTAGGGAGTGATTTCTGTGTGCAGATTTGGAACCATTCCTTCCAGGATTTTCCAAGTGTAGATTATGATATATCTCTCTCTCTCCTGCGTTCCAACGAGTACAAGTCAAGTGCTTCCAAGCGTTCCCAGTAGTTAAGGTGCTTGACAGAACTTATACGTGCAGTAAAGGATCTCTGTACACTCTCTAGATCTGCGATTTCACCTGCTTTGAATGGAGATGTTAATGTACAGCAGTATTCCAGCCTAGAGAGAACAAGTGATTTGAAAAGGATCATCATTGGCTTGGCATCTCTCGTTTTGAACGTTCTCATTATCCATCCAATCATTTTCTTTGCACGTGTGATCGTGGCACTGTTAGAACATAAGAACATAAGAAAGGAGGAACACTGCAGCAGGCCTGTTGGCCCATACTAGGCAGGTCCTTTACAATTCATGCCACTAACAACATTTGACCAACCCAATTTTCAATGCCACCCAAGAAACAAGCTCCGATGTGCAAGTCCCTCTCAAATCCAACCCCTCCCACTCATGTACTTATCCAACCTAAATTTGAAACTACCCAAAGTCCCAGCCTCAATAACCCATCTAGGTAGACTGTTCCACTCATCAACTACCCTATTTCCAAACCAATACTTTCCTATGTCCTTTCTAAATCTAAACTTATCTAATTTAAATCCATTACTGCGGGTTCTCTCTTGGAGAGATATCCTCAAGACCTTGTTAATATCCCCCTTATTAATACCTATCTTCCACTTGTACACTTCGATCAGGTCTCCCCTCATTCTTCGTCTAACAAGTGAATGTAACTTAAGAGTCTTCAATCTTTCTTCATAAGGAAGATTTCTAATGCTATGTATAAATTTAGTCATCCTACGCTGAATGTTTTCTAACGAATTTATGTCCATTCTGTAATATGGAGACCAGAATTGAGCTGCATAATCTAGGTGAGGCCTTACTAATGATGTATAAAGCTGCAGTATGACCTCTGGACTTCTGTTGCTTACACTTCTTGATATAAATCCCAGTAATCTATTTGCCTTATTACGTACGCTTAGCATTGCTCTCTTGGTTTAAGGTTGCTGCTTACCATAACCCCCAAGTCCTTTTTCGCAATCTGTATGGCTAAGTTCTACATTATTTAACTTATAAGTGCTAGGGTTATGGACACTCCCGAGCTTCAGAACCTTGCATTTATCTACATTGAACTGCATCTGCCACTTTTCTGACCAAGAGTAGAGTTGTCTAAATCCTCCTGAAGTTCCCTAACATCTACGTTTGAATCAATTATCCTACCTATCTTCGTGTCATCGGCGAATTTGCTCATATCACTAGTAATTCCTTCATCAAGATCATTGATATATATTATAAACAACAACGGGCCCAAGACTGATCCCTGTGGAACGCCACTTGTTACTGATCCCCACTCGGATTTAACCCCATTTATGGACACTCTCTGCTTCCTGTCTGTGAGCCATGATTCGATCCACGAGAGCACCCTTCCCCCAATGCCATGAGCTGCTACTTTCTTCAACAGTCTTTGGTGCGGAACTCTATCAAATGCCTTACTAAAATCTAAGTAAACAATATCAAATTCTTTATCGTGGTCAACAGCCTCAAAAGCTTTACTGAAGAAAGTTAATAAATTAGTTAGACAAGACCGGCCTCTGTGAATCCATGCTGAGTATCATTAATCAAGCTATGCTTATCGAGATGGCTTCTTATAATCTCAGCTATAATTGACTCTAGTAATTTGCCTACAATTGAGGTCAGGCTTATTGGGCGGTAATTTGACGGTAACGACTTGTCCCCTGTTTTAAAAATAGGAATTACATTAGCCATCTTCCACATATCAGACACTACACCTGTTTGAAGAGATAAATTAAAAATATTAGTTAATGGTTCACAGACTTCCATTTTGCATTCCTTAAGAACCCTTGAAAAAACCTCATCAGGACTTACTACATTATCGTGCCTTGTGGCCCTAACAATTTCCTCCCATAGTAGTCTCCCTTGGTCCCTATCTAAATTTGGGGGACGGTATATCACACCTAAAATTAATTTTTCATGCCCCTCTGAAAATTCTATCCAAACAGACTCTGTATGTGTTACTTCAGACTTAATACCCGTTTTTAACTGTTGCATAAAAACGGGTATTAAGTCTGAAGTAACACATACAGAGTCTGTTTGGATAGAATTTTCAGAGGGGCATGAAAAATTAATTTTAGGTGTGATATACCGTCCCCCAAATTTAGATAGGGACCAGGGGGAGACTACTATGGGAGGAAATTGTTAGGGCCACAAGGCACGATAATGTAGTAATTCTAGGAGACTTTAACTTTAGTCATATTGATTGGAATTTCTTGACTGGGAATTTAGAATCATACGATTTCTTAGAAGTAGTTCAGGATTGTTTTTTGAAGCATTTTGTGACAGAACCTACAAGGGGTAATAACCTGCTTGACTTAGTTCTGGCAAACAATGAATCCCTTGTTAATAATTTAGAAGTTTCAGAGGAACTGGGTGCTAGCGACCACAAATCAATTACATTTAGAATTGAATGGAAGTATGATAGTAGGGATAACTCAGTAACAGTCCCAGATTTTCGCTTAGCAGATTACGATGGGCTTAGAGAACACTTATCATCTGTTGACTGGGGTAACGAAGAGAGCTATCAATATGACAGTTTTCTGAACACAATACATGCTGCTCAAAAAACGTTTATCCCTTATAAGGAAATTAGATCAAATAGAAATGACCCTAAATGGATGAAAAATGGGCTGAAATATCTACTAGGGCTTAAGAAAGGAATTTATAGGCGTATCAAAAGAGGCGAGGGTCATCTTATGAATCAGTATATTGACATTAAGAGGGACATTAAAAAGGGGTTTAAGAAAAGCAAAAAGGGACTATGAAATTAAAGTGCTAGGGATTCTAAACTAATCCAAAAAGTTTTTTCCAGGTATATAGAACAAAAGTCAGAGATAAGATAGGTCCCCTTAAAAATAACTATGGGCATCTTACTGACAAAGAGAATGAAATGTGCTCGATTTTAAATAATTTTTTTTCTCTCGGTTTTTTTACACAGGAAGACACAATAATATTCCGGAAATTTAAATTTTTTTATAGTGGATCAGAAGAAGAAAAATTTTATGTAACATCACAGTCACTAGTGAAATGGTTTGTGAAGCAGATAGACCGACTGAAGCAAAATAAGTCACCGGGTCCTGATGGGGGTTTTTTCAAGGGTTCTTAAGGAATGCAAAATGGAAGTCTGTGAACCATTAACTAATATTTTAATTTATCTCTTCAAACAGGTGTAGTATCTGATATGTTTGGGAAAATGGCTAATGTAATTCCTATTTTTAAAAAAAGGGGACAAGTCGTTACCGTCAAATACCGCCCAATAAGCCTGACCTCAATTGTAGGCAAGTTGCTAGAGTCAATTATAGCTGGAGATTATAAGAAACCATCTCGATAACATAGCTTGATTAATGATACTCACATGGATTCACAAGAGGCCGGTCTTTTTCTGACTAATTTGTTGACTTTCTTCAGTAAAGCTTTTGAGGCTGTTGACCACGATAAAGAATTTTTATATTGTTTACTTAGATTTTAGTAAGGCATTTGATAGAGTTCCGCACCAAAGACTGTTGAAGAAAGTAGCAGCTCATGGCATTGGGGGGAGGGTGCTCTCGTGGATCGAGTCATGGCTCACAGACAGGAAGCAGAGAGTGTCCATTAAATGGGGTTTAATCCGAGTGGGGTTCAGTAACAAGTGGCGTTCCACAGGGGTCAGTCTGGGCCGTTGTTGTTTATAATATATATCAATGATCTTGATGAAGGAATTGCTAGTGATATGAGCAAATTCGCCGATGACACGAAGATAGGTAGGATAATTGATTCAAACTAGATGTTAGGGAACTTCAGGAGGATTTAGACAAAAATCTACTCTTGGTCAGAAAAGTGGCAGATGCAGTTCAATGTGGGATAAAAAGCAAGGTTCTGAAGCTCGGGAGTGTCTATAACCCTAGCACTTATAAGTTAAATAATGTAGAACTTAGCCATACAGATGCGAAAAGGACTTGGGGTTAAAGGTAAGCAGCAACATTAAACCAAGAGAGCAATGCCTAAGCGTACGTAATAAGGCAAAAGATTACTGGGATTTATATCAAGAATTAA
>NC_069405.1:46875486-46912986 GCF_026875155.1 Cherax quadricarinatus
TGAGTGGTGGGGTTTGGTTATGTTGTGGTGGGGGTTTATATTTTTTTTTTTATATTTTTTTTTTTTTATATTGTTGGTTTATATTTTTTTTTTTTTTTTTATTGGTGGTGGTGGTATATGTTTTGGGGGGGGTATGTGGTGGTGGTGGGATATGTTGTGGGGGTGGTGTTTGGTGGTGGTGGTTTGTTGTGGTGGTGGTGTATGTGGTGGTGGTGGTATTTGTGGGGGTGGCGTATGTGGTGGTGGGTATGTGGGTGGGGTTTTGTGGTGGTGGGTATTGTTGTGGTGGGGGTTTTTGTGGGGTGGTTATATGTTGTGGTGGGGGTGTATTTGGGGTGGGGGGTATATGTTTGGTGGTGGTGGTAATGTTTTTTGGGGTGGTGGGGTATGGGGGGTGGTGGTAATGTTGTGGTGGTGGGTATGTGGTGGTGGTGGTTATGTTGTGGTGGTGGTTTTATATGTTTGGTGGTGGTGTATGGGGGGGGGTGTATTGGTGGCGGTACCTTGCGGCGGTGTTATGTGGGGGTGGGGTATAGGGGTGGTGATATGGGGGGGGTGGTGGTAATGTTGCGGGGGTGGGGTTTGTGGTGGGGTGGGGGTATTTTTGTGGTGGTGGTGTATGTGGGGTGGGGGTGGTTTGTTGTGGTGGGGAGTGGGGTTGGCAATTGGGTTTTGGGGGGTGGTGTATGTTGTTGGGGTTTTATATGTTATGGTGGTGGGGTATGTGGGGGGGTGGTGTATGTGGGGTGGTGTATTTGGTGGTGGGGGTATATGTTGTGGGGAGGTGCATGTAGTGGTGGTGTATGTGGTGGTGGTGTATGTGGTTTGGGGGTGGTATGTGGTGGAGGTGTATGTGGTGGTGGGGTGTATGTGGTGGTGGGGGTTATGTGGGGTGGTATATGTTGTGGTGGTGGTGTATATGGTGGTGGTGGTGCAATGTGGTGGTGGTGGTAATATTGGTGGTGGTGGTATATGTGGTGGTGGTTTTGGAGTATATATGGTGGTACGGTGGTATATGTGGTGGTGGTGGTATATATGGATGGTGTAGTTTGGGGTATAGGTGGTGGTTGGTGCGTTTATGTAGGTGGTGGTGGTGTATGTGGTGGTGGTGGTGTATGTGGTGGTGGTGGTGTATGTGTGGTGGTGGTTATATATGGTGGTGGTGGTTATTAGTGGTGGTGGTGTATATGTGGTGTGGTGGGGTAGTGGTGGTGGTGGTATATATGGTGGTGGGGTATATGTGTGGTGGTGGCTAATATGTGGTGGTGTGGTGTATGTTGGTGGTGGGTGGTGTATGTGGTGGTTGGTGGTATATATTGGTGGTGGTGGTGTATGTCGGTGGTGGTGGTATACTGTGGTGGTAGGTGGTGTATGTGGTGGTGGTGGTGTTATGTGGTGGTGGTGTGTAATATGGTGGTGGTGGTGTTGTCCGGTGGTGGTTGGTATATGTGGTGGTGTGTGGTGTTTGTATCGTGGTGGTGGAGGATGTATGTGGTGGTGGTGGTATACACTGGTGGTCGGTGGTATACTGTGGTGGTGGTGGTATTTATGGTGGTGGTGGTGTATGTGGTGGATGGTGGTGTTTTGTGGTGGTCGGTGGCTGTATGTGGTGGTGGTCGTGTATGTGGTGGGGGGGGTGTATGTGGTGGTGCATGGTATATGTGGACAAACAGTGGTGTAGTGGTAGTATGTGATAACAGCCGGTGGCAGTAAGGTAGTGGTGGGTAGTCAGTGGTGAGTGACAACAGTGATGGTCGGTAGTGTGTGACATAGCAGTGGTGGTTGTGGTGGTGAGTGACAAACAGTGGTTTGTAGTGAAGTGGACAACCAGTGGTGGTAGTGGTGTGAGTGACACATGTGGTGGTAGTGGTAGTGAGTGACAAAGATGGAGGTAGCTGGGGAGAGTTACAACATGGTGTAGTGGTAGTGAAGAAAACAGGGTGGTAGTGGGATGGAGGAGTTGACACACAGTTGGTGGTAGTGGTGGTGAGTGGACAACTAGATCGGTGGTAGTGGTAGTGAGTGACAAGAACAAGTGGTGGTAGTGGTGGTGAGTGACAACAGTGGTGGTGTGGTGGTGAGTGTCAAAAGTGGTGGTAGTGTCGTAGTGACGTGACACAGTGGAGGTAGTGGATGGTGAGTGACTTACTCAGTGTGTGGTGGTAGTGGTGGTGAGTGGACAACAGTGGTGGTAGTGGTGGTGATGACAACAGTAGTGGTAGTGGTGGTGAGTGACAAACAAGAAGGTGTATAGTGGTGGTGAGTGACACAGTGGTGGTAGTGGTGGTCGAGTGACAAACCAAAAATAAATAAACAAGTGGTGGTGTAGTGGTGGTGAGTGAACAAACACGTGGTGGTAGTGGTGGTGAGGGACATCAGTGGGTGGAGTGGTAGTGTGTGACAACAGTGGTGCGTAGTGGTGGTGAGTGACAACAGTGGTGGTGGTAGTGGTGGTGACAACAGTGGTGTAGTGGTGGTGAGTGGACAACAGTGGTGGTAATGGTGGTGACGTGACCAACAGTGGTGGTTGTGGTGGTGACACAAAGTGAGTGGTAGTGGTGGTTGTGAGTGACAACAGTGGTGGTAGGGTAGTGCGTGACAACCAGTGGTGGTGGTAGTTGGTGGTGAGTTGAAAACAAGTGGTGGTAGTGGTCGGTGAGTGGACAAACAGTGGTGGTAGTCGGTGAGTGGAGTGACACAGTGGTGGTAGTGGTGGTGAGTGACACAGTGGTGTAGTGGGTGGTGATGACACACAGTGGTGGTGGTAGTGGTGGTGAGTGACAACAGTGGTGGTAGTGGTGGTGAGTGACAACAGTGGTGGTAGTGGTGGTGAGTGACAACAGTGGTGGTAGTGGTGGTGAGTGACAACAGTGGTGGTAGTGGTGGTGAGTGACAACAGTGGTGGTAGTGGTGGTGAGTGACAACAGTGGTGGTAGTGGTGGTGAGTGAAACAGGTGGTAGTGGTGGGGAGCGACAAACAGTGGTGGTGGTAGTGGTGGTGATGACAAAAGACAGTGGTGGTGGTTAGTGGTGGTACTGGTGGTAGTGGTGGTGAAGTGGACACAGTGGTGGTAGTGGGTGGTATCGACAACAGTGGTGGTGGGAGTGGTGGTGAGTGACAACAGTGGTGGTAGTGGTGGTGCAGTGACAACAGTGGTGTGTCGTAGTGGTGGTGACGTGACAACAGTGTTGGTGGTAGTGGATGGTGAGTGATCAAAACAGTGGTGGTTGGTTAGTGGTGGTGAGTGATACAACAGTGGTGTAGTGGTGGTGAGTCGACAACAGTGGTGGTGGTAGTGGTGGTGAGTGTCAAACTGTGGTCGGTGGTAGTGGTGGTGAGTGACAAACAGATGGTGATGGTAGTGGGGGTGAGTGACAAACAGTGGTGGTCGTGGTGGTGAGGGACAACTCATGTTAATGGTGGTAGTGATTGGTGAGTGACAACAGTGGTGGTGAGTGACCAACAGTTCGGTGGGTAGTGGTAGCGTGAGTTGACAAAAGTAGGTGGTCGGTAAGTGGTGGTGAGTAGACAACAGTGGTGAGTGTGGTGGTGAGTGGAGACAAACAGTGGTAGTGGTAGTGGTGGTGAGTGACAACAGTGGTGGTGGTAGTGGTGGTGAGTGACATCCAGTAGGTGGTGGTAGTGAGTGGTGAGTGACAAACAGTGGTTGGTGGTAGTGGTGGTGATGTGACAAACCAGTGGTGGTGTGTTAGTGGTGGTGTGTGACAACAGTGTTGGTGGTAGTGGTGGTGGAGTGACAACAGTGGTGGTAGTGGTGTGGTGAGTGACAAACCCAGGAGGTGGTGGATAGTGGTGGTGAGATGACAACAGTGATGAGTAGTGGTGGTGAGTGCACAACAGTGTTGGTGGTAGTGGTCGGTGAGTGACAAACAGTGGTGGTAGTGGTGGTGAGTGACAACAGTGGTGGTGCTAATTGGTGTTAGTGAAAAACAGTGGTGGTTGGTGGTGGTGGTGAGTGACAACAGCGTGTTGGTAGTGGTGGTGAAGTGCACAACAGTGGTGGTTTAATGGTGGTTGTGAAAATCAGTGGTGGGTCCGGTAGTGGTGGTGGAGTGACAAACAGCGGTGGTAGGGGTGCGTGAGTGGACAACCAGTGGTGGTGGTAGTGGTGCTGAGTGACTACCTGTGGTGGTGGTAGTGGTGGTGAGTGACAACAGTGGTGGTGGTGTGGTGGTGGACAACAGTGGTGGTTGTGGGTGAGTGACAACAGTGGTGGTGGTAGTGGTGGTGAGTGACAACAGTGGTGGTGGTAGTGGTGGTGAGTGACAACAGTGGTGGTGGTAGTGGTGGTGAGTGACAACAGTGGTGGTGGTGGTAGTGGTGGTGAGTGACAACAGTGGTGGTAGTGGTGGTGAGTGACAAACTGTGGTGGTGGTACGTGGGTGGTGAGTGACAACAGTGGTGGTGGTAGTGGTGGTGAGTGACAACAGGGTGGTAAGTGGTGCGTGAGTGAACAAACAAGTGCGTGGTGGTTGGCGTGGTGAGGGATCAACAGTGGTGCCGGGGTGGGGGTGGGGAGTGGCAACAGTGGGGGGGGTAGTGGTGGTGAGTGAAAAATGTGGTGTGGTGGTCGTGTGTGGGGGTGTATATAATGGGGTGGTGGGAGGGAGTGCGTGTGTGAACAATACAGGGGCTGGGGGGCTGTGGTGCGGTGGGTATAACAGTGGGGGGGGAGTGGGGGGGGGTGGGTATTAATGGGGGCGGGGGTGGGGGGGTGATGGGGTTATTGATAGTTTAGTGTTAACCCCCCGCTGTGCCCGGAGGGTGTAGAGTAGATAGGGATGGTAGCCTACGCGTCACTGGAATCTTAGATTGAGATTAGTGTTATGGTCCGAGAAACCTTATCGTGAGATATTTGATAAACTATGACTCAAACTTTTATGGTGAGCATGAGATTGACTGAGAGAAGTAAGATAATTAACCAATTTTGTAACTCAACGGGACTCAACCTACAATATCATTGATAAGTGGGGATGTTATCAAAGATATGCTAATCACGGTGAGCATATTGTATGATTATCACGGAACTTTTTTGGAGTGTCCGTGATTTATATCCGAATGAATCGAACAGACTCAAGAGTTTATTCGGACATGGATATATCGATCCGTATCATACAATGTAAGAGTACATACTTCCTTGCGAGGATGAGTAGTCTAAGTTCACCATCCTTCACCCTCCTCTACCCAACCAGTCCTTTCACAGAGCTTCACATTCGCCCTAGGTCTATGTTATTGTGTACTTGTACTTCCATTGCATTGTAGGATCGTAAACTAATGCCAATTCATAATGTAATAATTACCCTAGCCTATAGATTAATTCGCGGACATGTATACGTTTTGTATATCTCGACTCCTTTCTGGTTGCTTCAAGCCGATTAATTTGTGGGTCAAATTCCCTATGTGTACGGGAGATTTGGTCATCCCTCAGCTGGTTCGGGCTGTCTCTGCCGCCTTAAATCATTTCATCAGATCATCACTTACTGGCTCTAGATTCCATCTGCGTAACGGTTATAGTGCAATCAAACCTAGAATCAATTTTCCTGTATACCAATTATCGTGTCCTGTGTCTGCGTATATTACTTATTGTGCGTCCTACCTCGCTACCAGGTTTTTTGAATACAATGTATAGATTGTTAACCACCTAAGTCTACTCGTCGTATACATGTGATATTCCTTTCTCTGGTCTTGCCACGGGAATTCACTGTATAACGTTGGGAACTGCGTATGATGAAAAGAATATTGATTTCCGCACCACATAACCCAGTTATGGTATTCTCAGAGTCAATCTCCTATCACCCATAATAGTATATTTAGTGTTCCGGATGGTTCATAGCGCACCGGTGATTCTATCATTGTACATTATATATATCGTCTATGAGTTCATCGCTATCTTATGTACTACGAATGCAACCTGATGTATATGTATAGTGAATGGAGCTTCTGATTCATAGTATATTTTATGTATGATTTATATTAGTTATTTATTTGTGATAGATTATCTATTGTAAATGTACTGATATACGCCACATATGTGATGTAGTATTTATAGCGGGACGTACAGTTAGATGATATTAAGTTAGATATTCCCATTCCGTTTATACGAAATTAATATCACAGCTATAATCATGTTTAACGACAAATCAAGGCCTTAGGACGGTGTCAATTCATGGTACCAACGTATCGACTTTATGTTACGCACCGATTATCGGCACACTAAGGTATTCATGATCTCATGTTATGTGTAAGCTCTCGATACGTGTAGGATTCCGTCTGATGGATCAGACTATCTGATGCCCTATTCAAGAGAGTGATCTTAATTGGTATAGATAATTCATTATCAATTCCCGTCTGTTATCAGTTATATTATGGTAATCATCAATGCTAATTTTACATGTATAGATTTACTAATGTACTTATTTGATGTGGTAACTGAGATATACTAATAACTCGTGTATCATTTTTATAGATTTAAATCTACTAGTACGAATAAGACTCTTCCTTTTATAACATGCTACTGTTTGCTCCGTCTATTCGAGTTCCAATTCCGAATTATTATAGACCTTTTCTGCGTGTCAAATACCGAATATATTACGCTAACCACTCTCCAAGCATAACACTCGTGAAATAAACTTGTACAACATACCTCACAAAACAAAATTAACAACAACCAGACCTAGATACATCATAAACATACTCACACACTACATAACCCCACCTCCACAAACGACTATGCACATAAAACACACTACACTCCACAATTCCTATCACCTCAACCTAAACCACAGTATATCACCCCTCAAGTACATTACTACACTCATCAATATACACTCCCCACAACCAATGTGACACTACCCTCCAACATACAACTCACAACATCCACTCACAAACATACAACTTCTCAACATACCTCTCAAAACATACACTCTACAACATACACCAACACAAAACACCCCACTCAACAATACATCACAACATACATCAATACATACACCCAAACATACACTCACAAATACACTCACAATATACACTCACCCAACATACACTCACAACATGCTACTCACAACATTACACCACACTCACTGTACAAACACTCACAAACATTCACAACATACACTCACAACTTTCCAATCAACAACATACACTCACAACATACAACCTCAACATACACTCACAACTTACACTCACCAACATACACTCACAACATACACACTCAACTTCACAACTCTCAACATTACATTCCACAATATACATCACAACTCATACACTCCACAACATGCACTCACAACATACACAACACTCAAACAAACACTCACAACATACACAACATACACTCACCAACATTACAACTCACAATATACACCCTACAACATAACACTCACAACCATACACTCACAATATCCACTCACACAAAACACCTCTACATATACTACAACATACCTCACAACATATACTTCACAAACATACCACCCTACTAAAATACATCACAACATTACACTCACACACATAACACTCCAACATGAGTCAAAAAAACAATAAACTACAACACTAGTCAACAACATACATTCACAACATAGTCAACAGAAACATTACACTCACAACATACACAATTAGACTCAAACATACACTCTCAACATACACTCTACAACATACACTCAACAACGACACTCAAACATACACTCGACATACTAATCTACAACACTGTCACTATACATACACTCACAACTACCAACATTACACCCACAATATAGTCACAACATACACTCACATTTACACTCACAACATACACTCCACAACTCACGTCACAATAATACTCACTCACAACATACACCAACTCTTAACACTAAATAACATACTACTGTCACAACATTACATTCACAATATACACATCACAATACATCTCGCAAAAACATACCAACTAAAACATACATTAATCAATAAACCACTCACAACATACACTCACAACCAATTGCACTCACTGCATAACACATGATACACTCACATACATACACAAAATAAATTCACAAACATACGCACACATACACTCACGACATGTCACAACATACACTCACAACATACACTCATACAAATTCACTTCTCAATGCCTCATTCACAGAATTACATCATCACAACATACACTCACAACATTACACTCACAGCATACACAGACATACACTCACATGACATACAATACATACATTCACAACACATACACAAATACACTCACGACAGGTTCACAGAACATCACTTCACAGACTACCTCACAAACATACACTCCCACAACGTTACACTCTCACAAACATACACCCTCAACCATACACTCGCAACTACACTCATCAAACATACAACTCACACAACATACACTCCTCAACATACCAACTCACAATATTACAACTGCACAAACATACACTCACCAACATGCACAAAATCACTACACATGCACTCACAACATACACAACCATCACAACAACACATCATCAACATACACATCATACACAAATACACTCACAACATTACACTCTCAACATACATTCACATATACACTCACAACATACACTCACACAAATACACTCTCAACTTACATCGAAATATTTACACTCACAATACAATAACTCTACATGCACTACACCTGCATACATTCACAAAATATACACAACATACACTCACAACAGTCTCACAACAATACATCTCAACATACAGAAACAGATACAACACTCGTACTCAACATTTCACCCTCAACATACACTCACACAACATACACTCACAGACTACACAAATACACTCACCCCCCCCCCCCCTCCCCCAACAGTACCACAACATACACTCACAAGTCATACACAACATACACCTCACGCAATCTAGTCACAACATACACTACAAAATACACAACATACCACTCACGCTAACGTTAACTCCTTCAACATACACTATCAACCATATACCTCACAACATACACTCACTCACAACATAACACAACTAACACCTCACAAAATACACAACATATACTCACAATCATACACAACATACCACTCACAACACATACACAACATACATCCACAATATAGTTAACAACAATCACTCACAACCAACATGTACAAAAAATACAACTCACTCACACATACACACAACATACACTCACAAATACACTCTCAACTTACACTCTAAACATACACTCACAACATTTGAATCACACATACACAAACATACACTCACAACATTACACCCAACATGCACTCTGAACTTACATTCACAATATACTCTCACAAACCATAACACTCACAAGATACCACAGCATACACTCAACAAACATACCACAAACATACACTTCACAACATACACAACACTACACTCACCGACATAGTCACAAACATACACGAATCACTAGTCCAACATACACTGACAACATAGTCTGTAACATACACTGCTCAACATTACACAACATACACTACAACAACATACACTCTCAAATCACACTCTCAACATTCTCTCCACAACATACCAACACATACACTAACAACATACACTCAAGACAACACTACCAACCTTAACATACACACAAAATACACTCAAACATACCAACTATCAAACATACACTCTCAAAATATACCACTCACAAATACAACAACATACCACTCACATTATTCACTCACAACATACAGTCACAAATACACTCACAACAGACACTCACGACATAGTCACAAATACACTCACAACATAGTCACAAACATTACACCGTAATACTAGTCATAACATACACTCTACAACATACACAACATACACCTCACAACACTACACTCCTAAACCATACAGTGTCTCAAACCATACACTGGCACAACATACAACTCAAACATACACTCACAAGCATACACAAACCAAAACTCCAACATACACAACATACACTACAACTTACACTTCCAATGCAGTCAACAAAACTCACAATCACAAAATACTCAGACACCTACACTCTCAACAGTCACAACATACTCTCAAACATTTCACAACATGCAATCACAACATACACAACATACACTCACAACATAGTCACAACCATACATCACACCATACACAACATTACACTCACAACATACACAAACATACACTCACAAAATACAAGTCAAAGCATACACTCAACAACATACACCCATAACACACACTATATACACTCAGACAACTTACGTCACATCATACACTACAACATACACAAACTATACACTCACCAACATTTGTCACAATATACAACTCACAAGAGATACACAAACATGTACACTCACAACATAGACAGCACAACTTACACCTCACAACACAAACAACATAGACTCACAACAGACACTCTCAACATACCTACTTCACACAGTACAACTCACTAACATACACTCCGAGCTATACACTCCACAACTTACACAACATACCACTCTCAACATACATAACATACACCCTGACAATATAGTCTACAAACATACACTCACAAACATACACTCACACACCACTACCACTCACAAACTGTCACAACATACACCACACATTACACAACATACCACCTAACAACTACACTCACAACATACATCAAATATACTGACATCATTACAACTACACTCTCAAAACATACACTCAACATACATTCACAATATACACTCACAACATACACTCACAACATGCACTCACAGCATACAAATGCATACACTCACAACATACACAACATACATTCACAACATACTCTTCAAACATAACACTCACGGTCATAGTCACAACATACACTCACAAAACAGACACTCAAAACATACACTATCACACTTTACATTACAATATACACTCACAACATACACTCAACAACATACATCACAGCATACACAGCATATGCACTTACAACTTACACAACATACTCCACAACATACTCAACATAACATCACACAGTGCACAACATTAACATTCACTCACACAAACATACCACTTAAACATACACATCACAACGTACACTCACAACATACACCCTCAACAACACTACGCAACATACAATCCAACATACAGCTCACAAAATACACTCTCAAATACTCACTCACAATATTACACTCACAACATACACTCACAACATGCAAAAAAATACACTCACAAATATGCCTCCACAACATACACATTAATCTCAACAAAACAATCAAAACATACACAACATACACAAACATACACTCACACATACACTCTCTCAACATAAACATCACAATATACACTCAACAACATACACTCACAACATACACTCTCAACATACATTCACTCATATACACTACAAACATACTACTCACGCATACACAGCATTACATTCACAACATATCACAACATATCACTCACAAACAGTCAACAAAAACTCACTCAAACACTACACAAACATACACACACAAACAATACACTCTTCACATTACACTCAAACAATACACTCACAAACTATACACATACACTCACACACGTACTCACAAACACTACACTCACAAACATTACTACAACATACACTCACAATATAGTCATCAACTATACACTCACCAACATACAACATACACTCACAACCTACCAATTCTCAACTTACACTCATCAACATATACTCACAAAATACACTCACAACATACACAACATACACTCACAAACATACACAAATACTCACTCACAACATACACCAACAACATACACTCAACAACATACACAAAACATACACCCACAATCTAGTACAACACTGACACTCACAACATACAAAACATACACTCACAAACATACACAACATAACACTCACAATTACACTCCACATCACTTAAACATACACTCACAAAACAATTATATCACAAACTACACAACTCATACACTCACAAAATACCACAACATACACTTCTGCAAAAATTACTTTCAAAATATACATCACACATACACTCACAAGCATTTGACACAGCATTTACCACTCACAAACATTAAAACTCAACATACACTTCAAAAACATACACAACATGACACTCACGGACATAGTCACAACATACACTCCACAGACATAGTAACAACATACACTGACAAACATAGTCATAAAATACACTTACAGAACATACACAAACATACACTCAAAACATACACTCTACATACACTACTCAACATACACTCAACAAAGAATACAGAAACAAAAATACACCACAACATACACTCACAACATACACCCATAACACACAACGCAATATACACTCACTCACATACCTCTCTAACTTACCACTCTCAACATATCCACTCAAACATACACAACATACTCATCTCACAATATACTCTCACACTATTACAGTCACAACATACTCACTCACAACATTACACTCACGACAATAAGTCACAATATACACTCACAACATAGTCACAAAATACACCGACAACACTCATTGTCATAACCATACACCTCTACAACATACACAACTTTACACTACAAACATACACTCTAAACATACTCTCTCAACATTACACTTACAAACATACACTACACCACAATCACAACATACACTCCAGACAACATACGACCAACACACACTCTCACTTACACAAATCTCATACACTCACAAAAACATACTCACTCACATGCAGTCACAAACATACATCACAACATACACAAACATACACTCCCAACAGTCACAACATACTCTATACATCATAAACAACTATGCACTCACAATACATACACAACATAAACTCACAACCCATTAGTCACAATTAAACTCACAACATACACAACCGTACACCACCAAACCATACACAACAATACACTCACAACAGACACAAAGTCAATAGTTCAATCACAACATACACCCTCATAGAACACACACAATATAACTACACAACATACACTGTCAAAACATACACTCACAACATATCACAACATACACTCACATACATAGTCACAACATACACTCACAAGCATACACAATACATTTTTCACTCACCAACATACAGTCACATAACATTACACTCACAACAACACAACTAAACTCACAATCACTCACAACATGCTGTCTCAACATACAACTCAGAACATACACTCAAAACATACTCATCACAACATACAATCACCATACTCCACGATGTTGAGAGATAAAAACACTGTGTCATACCGGTATTTAGTTTAAAGAGCAAGAGATAGTGTTGGTCTTGCACATTATTGACTGTAGAAGGTATTTGAAACTCTATCCTCAGAGGTTATTTCCAGTTACTTATGTATGTGATGAGAAGGCGGTGCGCCATCTACTCAGTCCGGAACCAGATTCATCTTAGGAACAGTTGTGTATACGCGATGGCTCGACATAGTATTTTCGTCTGGAAGGGTGCACCTTTCTTCTAGCCATTCAATAATTTCGTCTTGATAATCGGCCTCCTTATATACAACATCCCTCATACAAGATTTGAAACCAGGAAGAAAATCCAAGATTCGTTACGAGACTAGTTCAGCGTACGCGGAACGAATCAGGGGAAGGAATGCAAAAACTTAACTTTTCGAAAAGAGGAAGGACATGATGCACGAATTATACCAAATACTTAAGAGGTGTAGTCGCGTGAGCAAAGAAAATCCGATAAATAAAAATGCTCCATTGAGCATACAAAGGGTCTCAAGTCTAAAACTAAACACATAATTAAACACATGACGGAGTTCAGAGAGCATTTATCCAGTGTTGAGAGTGTTTAGACAGTGGTAATGAACAGTCCTGAGAGTGGTTCGCGGTTAGCAAGTGGAAAATGAAACCAGTCTGAGAGTGGTTAGCAAGTGAATGCAAACAGTGTTGAGAGTGTTTAGCAGATGGATGAACCCGTCTGAGACGTGGTTTGCAAGTGGGAACACAAACCAGAACCAGTCTGAGAGTGAGTTAGCAAGTGAAATGAACCATTGTGAGAGTGTTTATAGCAAGTGGCATATGAAAACCAGTCTGAGAGTGGTTAGCACTAAGTGGATGAACAGTCTGAGAGTGGCTAGCAAGTGGGTTGAACAGTCTGAGTCGTGAGTTATTAGAAAGTGGTAATGAACCAGTATGAGAAATGGTTATTCAAGTGGAGAAACAGTTGAGAGTGGTTAGCAAGTGGACACCCCATGGAACCAGTCTGAGAGTGGTTAGCAAGTGCGTTGTGAACAGTCTGAGAGTGGTTAGCATGTGGATGAAATGAACCAAGTCTGAGAGTGTAGAGTGTTTAGCAAGGGGATAATGAACCAGTCGAGGGGTAAGAGTTTAGGAAAATAAAGTGGAATGACATGTAACAGTCTGAGCGAGTGGCTAGCAGTGGATGAACCAGTTCTGAGAGTGGTTAGCAAGTATGGTGAACCACAGTGTCTGAGTGTGGCTAGCATAGTGGAAAACATATGAACCAGTCTGAGATTGCGTTTGCAAGTGGCATCCTGAACCAGATCTGAGTGTGTGTAGAAAGTTGGAAATGAACCTCAGTCTGATGAGTGTTTAGCAAAGTGGGAACTGTGAACCAGTCCTTAGTTGAGAGTGTTTAGAAGTGGAATATGAACCAGTTCTGACGAGTGTTTAGGAATAAGTGGTTCCATAGCTGAAACAGTCCTGAGAGTGTTGTAGTAAGTGGCAATGCATACCTGTCTGAGAGTGGTTAAGACATGTGGATGAACGCAGTCTGAGAGTGGTTAGCTTTGTGGTATGAACCAGTCTGAGAGTGTTGAAAGGGGCATAACCAGGTCTGAGAGTGTTTTGAAGTGGTTTTAATTTACAAATGAACATGTTGAGAGTGGTTAGTTAGCAAGTGGTACTGAAACCAGTCTTGTGAGGACGATGTTTTAGAAAAAGTGTGGGATAAATGAACCAGTCTGAGAGTCTGTTTAGAAAGTGGATGAGACCAGTCTGAGAGTGGGTAGCTAGAAGTGAGATGAACCCAGTACTGTGAGTGTGTTAGCAAGTGGCCACTGAAACCAGTCTGAGAGTGGTTAAGCAAGTGGAATGATGTTAACAGTCTGAAGAAGTGGGCTAGCAAGTGGAATGAACCACGTCTGAGAGTGGTTCAGCAAGTGGAATGAACCAGTCTGAGAGTGGTTCAGCATAATGGATTGAAAGCAGTTCTGACAGTGGTTAGACATGTGGATGTTAAATCAGTCTGAGAGTGGTAGCAAGTGGAGGAACCAGTTCATCTGAGAGTGGTTAGAATGTGGATGAAGCAGTCTAGAGAGTGGTTAGCATATGGATGAGCAGTTCTGGAGTGAGAGTGGAGTAGGCAAAGTGGCCTATGAGAACCATCTGAGAGTGGTCTAGCCAAAGTGGAGTGAACCAGTAGAGAGTGGTTTGCACAGTGGAAATGAAGCACAGTCTGAGAAAGTGGTTAGCTAGTGGAACCGATACCAGTACTGAGGTGTGGTTAGCTCAAGTGGCATGAACCAGTCTGAGAGTGGTTATGCAGCGTGGAATGAAACTCTGTCCCGTGTTTCTGTGTGATTTGTTAGCAATTGGATGAACCAGTCTGAGAGTGGTAAGCAAGAGGATGAAAACCAGTCTGAGAGTGGTTAGCAAGTGGAACGAACCAGTCTGTGAATTGTGGTTAGCAAGTGGATATGGAAACAGTCCTGAGAAGTGGTTAGCAGGTGGACATGCGGAAACCAGTTCAGAGAGTGGTTAAGCAAGTGGCATGAACCAGTTCTGGAGAGATAGTCTAGCAAGTGGTATGAACCCATATAATAAAATCTGAGAGTGGTAGCAGGTGAGAATGAACCAGTCTGAGAGTGATTAGCAAGTGGATATAAACAAGTTTGATGAGAATGATTAGACAAGTGCGACTAATGAATGAACCAGTTCTGAGAGTGGTAAGCAAGTGAATGGATAAACCAGTCTCGAGAGTGAGGTTATAGCAAGTGGAATGAACCTAGTCTGAGAGTGGTTAGCAAAGTGGAAATGAATCAAGATATACTGAGAGTGGTTAGCAAGTGGAACGAACTCCTCTGTATGAGAGTGGTTGTTAGCAAAGTGGACACCGATAACAGTCTGAGAGTGGTTAGCACGGTGAATGAAGCAGTATGAGACGTCGAGTTAGCAAGTGGAGATTTTGAAGCAGTCTGAGAGTGGTTAGCCAATTGATGAACAAAGTCTAGAGAGATGGTTAGCAAGTGGCCAATGAACAGTATGAGACGTGTGTTAGAAAGTGGATGATGACAGAAATCAGGAGTGTGGTTGCCAAGTGGAATTGAACCAGTCCTGAGAGTGGTTAGCAGTGGCATTTGAAGCAGTTCTGAGAGTGGTTCACAAGTGGTTGAAAAAACCACTTCTCGAGAGTGGTTAGAAAATGGATGAACAAGTTCTAAGACGGTGTGGCTGGAGCTGGTGGTTTATGTGAGGTGGTGGTGGTGTATGTGGTGGTGGTGGTTCTATTTTGGTTGTGGGTGGATATATATGGTGGTGGTGGTGTTTGTGGTGGTGGTGGTCCTTTGTGTGGTGGTGGTGCGTATAATGTGGTGGTGGTGGGTGTATGTGGTGGCTGCTGGTGGATGTGTGTGGTGTTATTATTGGTGGTGGTGGCTATGTGTGGTGGTGGAGTGGTATATGTGGTGGGGTGGTGTATGTGGTGTTGGTTGGTGGATGTGGTGGTGGTGGCTATATATGGTGGTAGGTGGTGTATGTAGGTGGTGGTGGTATTATGTGGTGGTGGTGGTATATGTGGTGGTGGTGGTGTATGTGGTGGTGGTGGTGTTTGAGGTGGTAGGTGGTATATTATGTTGGTGGTGGTATTATGTGGTGGTGGTGGTATATGTGGTGGTGGTGGTGTATGTGGTGGTCGGTGGTGTATGTGGTGTCTGTGTGGTATATATGGTGGTGGTGGTGTATGTGGTGGTGAGTGGTACCCCTTTTTCTTGGGTGGTGGTGTGTATGTGGTGGTGGTGGTGTATGTGTGGTTGTGAGTATTATGGTGGGGTGTGTATGTGGTGGTGATGGTATAGTGGTGGTTGTGGTATCTGTGGATGGTGGTGGTTGTATGTGGTTGTGGTGGTGTATGTGGTGGGTGCGTGGTATATATGGTGGTGGTTGCGTTATATGTAGGTGGTGGTTGGTGTATGTGGTGGTGGTATATATGGTGGGCTGGTGGGTATGTGGTGGTGTTGGTATATGTGGTGGTGGTGGTATACTGTGGTGGTGGTGGTATTATGGTTGGGGTGGTGTATGTGGTGGTGGTGTTATATGTGGTGGTGGCTGTATATGTGGTGGAGGTGGTAATTATGGCTGGTGGTGGTGGGTGTATGTGGTGGTGGTGGTAATATTGCTGAGTGGTGGTGGTATAATGTGAGTGGTGGTGGTATATATGGTGGTGGTGGTGCAATGTGGTGGTGGTGGTAATATTGGTGGTGGTGGTATATGTGGTGGTGGTTTTGGAGTATATATGGTGGTACGGTGGTATATGTGGTGGTGGTGGTATATATGGATGGTGTAGTTTGGGGTATAGGTGGTGGTTGGTGCGTTTATGTAGGTGGTGGTGGTGTATGTGGTGGTGGTGGTGTATGTGGTGGTGGTGGTGTATGTGTGGTGGTGGTTATATATGGTGGTGGTGGTTATTAGTGGTGGTGGTGTATATGTGGTGTGGTGGGGTAGTGGTGGTGGTGGTATATATGGTGGTGGGGTATATGTGTGGTGGTGGCTAATATGTGGTGGTGTGGTGTATGTTGGTGGTGGGTGGTGTATGTGGTGGTTGGTGGTATATATTGGTGGTGGTGGTGTATGTCGGTGGTGGTGGTATACTGTGGTGGTAGGTGGTGTATGTGGTGGTGGTGGTGTTATGTGGTGGTGGTGTGTAATATGGTGGTGGTGGTGTTGTCCGGTGGTGGTTGGTATATGTGGTGGTGTGTGGTGTTTGTATCGTGGTGGTGGAGGATGTATGTGGTGGTGGTGGTATACACTGGTGGTCGGTGGTATACTGTGGTGGTGGTGGTATTTATGGTGGTGGTGGTGTATGTGGTGGATGGTGGTGTTTTGTGGTGGTCGGTGGCTGTATGTGGTGGTGGTCGTGTATGTGGTGGGGGGGGTGTATGTGGTGGTGCATGGTATATGTGGACAAACAGTGGTGTAGTGGTAGTATGTGATAACAGCCGGTGGCAGTAAGGTAGTGGTGGGTAGTCAGTGGTGAGTGACAACAGTGATGGTCGGTAGTGTGTGACATAGCAGTGGTGGTTGTGGTGGTGAGTGACAAACAGTGGTTTGTAGTGAAGTGGACAACCAGTGGTGGTAGTGGTGTGAGTGACACATGTGGTGGTAGTGGTAGTGAGTGACAAAGATGGAGGTAGCTGGGGAGAGTTACAACATGGTGTAGTGGTAGTGAAGAAAACAGGGTGGTAGTGGGATGGAGGAGTTGACACACAGTTGGTGGTAGTGGTGGTGAGTGGACAACTAGATCGGTGGTAGTGGTAGTGAGTGACAAGAACAAGTGGTGGTAGTGGTGGTGAGTGACAACAGTGGTGGTGTGGTGGTGAGTGTCAAAAGTGGTGGTAGTGTCGTAGTGACGTGACACAGTGGAGGTAGTGGATGGTGAGTGACTTACTCAGTGTGTGGTGGTAGTGGTGGTGAGTGGACAACAGTGGTGGTAGTGGTGGTGATGACAACAGTAGTGGTAGTGGTGGTGAGTGACAAACAAGAAGGTGTATAGTGGTGGTGAGTGACACAGTGGTGGTAGTGGTGGTCGAGTGACAAACCAAAAATAAATAAACAAGTGGTGGTGTAGTGGTGGTGAGTGAACAAACACGTGGTGGTAGTGGTGGTGAGGGACATCAGTGGGTGGAGTGGTAGTGTGTGACAACAGTGGTGCGTAGTGGTGGTGAGTGACAACAGTGGTGGTGGTAGTGGTGGTGACAACAGTGGTGTAGTGGTGGTGAGTGGACAACAGTGGTGGTAATGGTGGTGACGTGACCAACAGTGGTGGTTGTGGTGGTGACACAAAGTGAGTGGTAGTGGTGGTTGTGAGTGACAACAGTGGTGGTAGGGTAGTGCGTGACAACCAGTGGTGGTGGTAGTTGGTGGTGAGTTGAAAACAAGTGGTGGTAGTGGTCGGTGAGTGGACAAACAGTGGTGGTAGTCGGTGAGTGGAGTGACACAGTGGTGGTAGTGGTGGTGAGTGACACAGTGGTGTAGTGGGTGGTGATGACACACAGTGGTGGTGGTAGTGGTGGTGAGTGACAACAGTGGTGGTAGTGGTGGTGAGTGACAACAGTGGTGGTGGTAGTGGTGGTGAGTGACAACAGTGGTGGTAGTGGTGGTGAGTGACAACAGTGGTGGTGGTAGTGGTGGTGAGTGACAACAGTGGTGGTAGTGGTGGTGAGTGACAACAGTTATGGTGGTAGTGGTGGTGAGTGAAACAGGTGGTAGTGGTGGGGAGCGACAAACAGTGGTGGTGGTAGTGGTGGTGATGACAAAAGACAGTGGTGGTGGTTAGTGGTGGTACTGGTGGTAGTGGTGGTGAAGTGGACACAGTGGTGGTAGTGGGTGGTATCGACAACAGTGGTGGTGGGAGTGGTGGTGAGTGACAACAGTGGTGGTAGTGGTGGTGCAGTGACAACAGTGGTGTGTCGTAGTGGTGGTGACGTGACAACAGTGTTGGTGGTAGTGGATGGTGAGTGATCAAAACAGTGGTGGTTGGTTAGTGGTGGTGAGTGATACAACAGTGGTGTAGTGGTGGTGAGTCGACAACAGTGGTGGTGGTAGTGGTGGTGAGTGTCAAACTGTGGTCGGTGGTAGTGGTGGTGAGTGACAAACAGATGGTGATGGTAGTGGGGGTGAGTGACAAACAGTGGTGGTCGTGGTGGTGAGGGACAACTCATGTTAATGGTGGTAGTGATTGGTGAGTGACAACAGTGGTGGTGAGTGACCAACAGTTCGGTGGGTAGTGGTAGCGTGAGTTGACAAAAGTAGGTGGTCGGTAAGTGGTGGTGAGTAGACAACAGTGGTGAGTGTGGTGGTGAGTGGAGACAAACAGTGGTAGTGGTAGTGGTGGTGAGTGACAACAGTGGTGGTGGTAGTGGTGGTGAGTGACATCCAGTAGGTGGTGGTAGTGAGTGGTGAGTGACAAACAGTGGTTGGTGGTAGTGGTGGTGATGTGACAAACCAGTGGTGGTGTGTTAGTGGTGGTGTGTGACAACAGTGTTGGTGGTAGTGGTGGTGGAGTGACAACAGTGGTGGTAGTGGTGTGGTGAGTGACAAACCCAGGAGGTGGTGGATAGTGGTGGTGAGATGACAACAGTGATGAGTAGTGGTGGTGAGTGCACAACAGTGTTGGTGGTAGTGGTCGGTGAGTGACAAACAGTGGTGGTAGTGGTGGTGAGTGACAACAGTGGTGGTGCTAATTGGTGTTAGTGAAAAACAGTGGTGGTTGGTGGTGGTGGTGAGTGACAACAGCGTGTTGGTAGTGGTGGTGAAGTGCACAACAGTGGTGGTTTAATGGTGGTTGTGAAAATCAGTGGTGGGTCCGGTAGTGGTGGTGGAGTGACAAACAGCGGTGGTAGGGGTGCGTGAGTGGACAACCAGTGGTGGTGGTAGTGGTGCTGAGTGACTACCTGTGGTGGTGGTAGTGGTGGTGAGTGACAACAGTGGTGGTGGTGTGGTGGTGGACAACAGTGGTGGTTGTGGGTGAGTGACAACAGTGGTGGTGGTAGTGGTGGTGAGTGACAACAGTGGTGGTGGTAGTGGTGGTGAGTGACAACAGTGGTGGTGGTAGTGGTGGTGAGTGACAACAGTGGTGGTGGTAGTGGTGGTGAGTGACATCATTGGTGGTAGTGGTGGTGAGTGACAAACTGTGGTGGTGGTACGTGGGTGGTGAGTGACAACAGTGGTGGTGGTAGTGGTGGTGAGTGACAACAGGGTGGTAAGTGGTGCGTGAGTGAACAAACAAGTGCGTGGTGGTTGGCGTGGTGAGGGATCAACAGTGGTGCCGGGGTGGGGGTGGGGAGTGGCAACAGTGGGGGGGGTAGTGGTGGTGAGTGAAAAATGTGGTGTGGTGGTCGTGTGTGGGGGTGTATATAATGGGGTGGTGGGAGGGAGTGCGTGTGTGAACAATACAGGGGCTGGGGGGCTGTGGTGCGGTGGGTATAACAGTGGGGGGGGAGTGGGGGGGGGTGGGTATTAATGGGGGCGGGGGTGGGGGGGTGATGGGGTTATTGATAGTTTAGTGTTAACCCCCCGCTGTGCCCGGAGGGTGTAGAGTAGATAGGGATGGTAGCCTACGCGTCACTGGAATCTTAGATTGAGATTAGTGTTATGGTCCGAGAAACCTTATCGTGAGATATTTGATAAACTATGACTCAAACTTTTATGGTGAGCATGAGATTGACTGAGAGAAGTAAGATAATTAACCAATTTTGTAACTCAACGGGACTCAACCTACAATATCATTGATAAGTGGGGATGTTATCAAAGATATGCTAATCACGGTGAGCATATTGTATGATTATCACGGAACTTTTTTGGAGTGTCCGTGATTTATATCCGAATGAATCGAACAGACTCAAGAGTTTATTCGGACATGGATATATCGATCCGTATCATACAATGTAAGAGTACATACTTCCTTGCGAGGATGAGTAGTCTAAGTTCACCATCCTTCACCCTCCTCTACCCAACCAGTCCTTTCACAGAGCTTCACATTCGCCCTAGGTCTATGTTATTGTGTACTTGTACTTCCATTGCATTGTAGGATCGTAAACTAATGCCAATTCATAATGTAATAATTACCCTAGCCTATAGATTAATTCGCGGACATGTATACGTTTTGTATATCTCGACTCCTTTCTGGTTGCTTCAAGCCGATTAATTTGTGGGTCAAATTCCCTATGTGTACGGGAGATTTGGTCATCCCTCAGCTGGTTCGGGCTGTCTCTGCCGCCTTAAATCATTTCATCAGATCATCACTTACTGGCTCTAGATTCCATCTGCGTAACGGTTATAGTGCAATCAAACCTAGAATCAATTTTCCTGTATACCAATTATCGTGTCCTGTGTCTGCGTATATTACTTATTGTGCGTCCTACCTCGCTACCAGGTTTTTTGAATACAATGTATAGATTGTTAACCACCTAAGTCTACTCGTCGTATACATGTGATATTCCTTTCTCTGGTCTTGCCACGGGAATTCACTGTATAACGTTGGGAACTGCGTATGATGAAAAGAATATTGATTTCCGCACCACATAACCCAGTTATGGTATTCTCAGAGTCAATCTCCTATCACCCATAATAGTATATTTAGTGTTCCGGATGGTTCATAGCGCACCGGTGATTCTATCATTGTACATTATATATATCGTCTATGAGTTCATCGCTATCTTATGTACTACGAATGCAACCTGATGTATATGTATAGTGAATGGAGCTTCTGATTCATAGTATATTTTATGTATGATTTATATTAGTTATTTATTTGTGATAGATTATCTATTGTAAATGTACTGATATACGCCACATATGTGATGTAGTATTTATAGCGGGACGTACAGTTAGATGATATTAAGTTAGATATTCCCATTCCGTTTATACGAAATTAATATCACAGCTATAATCATGTTTAACGACAAATCAAGGCCTTAGGACGGTGTCAATTCATGGTACCAACGTATCGACTTTATGTTACGCACCGATTATCGGCACACTAAGGTATTCATGATCTCATGTTATGTGTAAGCTCTCGATACGTGTAGGATTCCGTCTGATGGATCAGACTATCTGATGCCCTATTCAAGAGAGTGATCTTAATTGGTATAGATAATTCATTATCAATTCCCGTCTGTTATCAGTTATATTATGGTAATCATCAATGCTAATTTTACATGTATAGATTTACTAATGTACTTATTTGATGTGGTAACTGAGATATACTAATAACTCGTGTATCATTTTTATAGATTTAAATCTACTAGTACGAATAAGACTCTTCCTTTTATAACATGCTACTGTTTGCTCCGTCTATTCGAGTTCCAATTCCGAATTATTATAGACCTTTTCTGCGTGTCAAATACCGAATATATTACGCTAACCACTCTCCAAGCATAACACTCGTGAAATAAACTTGTACAACATACCTCACAAAACAAAATTAACAACAACCAGACCTAGATACATCATAAACATACTCACACACTACATAACCCCACCTCCACAAACGACTATGCACATAAAACACACTACACTCCACAATTCCTATCACCTCAACCTAAACCACAGTATATCACCCCTCAAGTACATTACTACACTCATCAATATACACTCCCCACAACCAATGTGACACTACCCTCCAACATACAACTCACAACATCCACTCACAAACATACAACTTCTCAACATACCTCTCAAAACATACACTCTACAACATACACCAACACAAAACACCCCACTCAACAATACATCACAACATACATCAATACATACACCCAAACATACACTCACAAATACACTCACAATATACACTCACCCAACATACACTCACAACATGCTACTCACAACATTACACCACACTCACTGTACAAACACTCACAAACATTCACAACATACACTCACAACTTTCCAATCAACAACATACACTCACAACATACAACCTCAACATACACTCACAACTTACACTCACCAACATACACTCACAACATACACACTCAACTTCACAACTCTCAACATTACATTCCACAATATACATCACAACTCATACACTCCACAACATGCACTCACAACATACACAACACTCAAACAAACACTCACAACATACACAACATACACTCACCAACATTACAACTCACAATATACACCCTACAACATAACACTCACAACCATACACTCACAATATCCACTCACACAAAACACCTCTACATATACTACAACATACCTCACAACATATACTTCACAAACATACCACCCTACTAAAATACATCACAACATTACACTCACACACATAACACTCCAACATGAGTCAAAAAAACAATAAACTACAACACTAGTCAACAACATACATTCACAACATAGTCAACAGAAACATTACACTCACAACATACACAATTAGACTCAAACATACACTCTCAACATACACTCTACAACATACACTCAACAACGACACTCAAACATACACTCGACATACTAATCTACAACACTGTCACTATACATACACTCACAACTACCAACATTACACCCACAATATAGTCACAACATACACTCACATTTACACTCACAACATACACTCCACAACTCACGTCACAATAATACTCACTCACAACATACACCAACTCTTAACACTAAATAACATACTACTGTCACAACATTACATTCACAATATACACATCACAATACATCTCGCAAAAACATACCAACTAAAACATACATTAATCAATAAACCACTCACAACATACACTCACAACCAATTGCACTCACTGCATAACACATGATACACTCACATACATACACAAAATAAATTCACAAACATACGCACACATACACTCACGACATGTCACAACATACACTCACAACATACACTCATACAAATTCACTTCTCAATGCCTCATTCACAGAATTACATCATCACAACATACACTCACAACATTACACTCACAGCATACACAGACATACACTCACATGACATACAATACATACATTCACAACACATACACAAATACACTCACGACAGGTTCACAGAACATCACTTCACAGACTACCTCACAAACATACACTCCCACAACGTTACACTCTCACAAACATACACCCTCAACCATACACTCGCAACTACACTCATCAAACATACAACTCACACAACATACACTCCTCAACATACCAACTCACAATATTACAACTGCACAAACATACACTCACCAACATGCACAAAATCACTACACATGCACTCACAACATACACAACCATCACAACAACACATCATCAACATACACATCATACACAAATACACTCACAACATTACACTCTCAACATACATTCACATATACACTCACAACATACACTCACACAAATACACTCTCAACTTACATCGAAATATTTACACTCACAATACAATAACTCTACATGCACTACACCTGCATACATTCACAAAATATACACAACATACACTCACAACAGTCTCACAACAATACATCTCAACATACAGAAACAGATACAACACTCGTACTCAACATTTCACCCTCAACATACACTCACACAACATACACTCACAGACTACACAAATACACTCACCCCCCCCCCCCCTCCCCCAACAGTACCACAACATACACTCACAAGTCATACACAACATACACCTCACGCAATCTAGTCACAACATACACTACAAAATACACAACATACCACTCACGCTAACGTTAACTCCTTCAACATACACTATCAACCATATACCTCACAACATACACTCACTCACAACATAACACAACTAACACCTCACAAAATACACAACATATACTCACAATCATACACAACATACCACTCACAACACATACACAACATACATCCACAATATAGTTAACAACAATCACTCACAACCAACATGTACAAAAAATACAACTCACTCACACATACACACAACATACACTCACAAATACACTCTCAACTTACACTCTAAACATACACTCACAACATTTGAATCACACATACACAAACATACACTCACAACATTACACCCAACATGCACTCTGAACTTACATTCACAATATACTCTCACAAACCATAACACTCACAAGATACCACAGCATACACTCAACAAACATACCACAAACATACACTTCACAACATACACAACACTACACTCACCGACATAGTCACAAACATACACGAATCACTAGTCCAACATACACTGACAACATAGTCTGTAACATACACTGCTCAACATTACACAACATACACTACAACAACATACACTCTCAAATCACACTCTCAACATTCTCTCCACAACATACCAACACATACACTAACAACATACACTCAAGACAACACTACCAACCTTAACATACACACAAAATACACTCAAACATACCAACTATCAAACATACACTCTCAAAATATACCACTCACAAATACAACAACATACCACTCACATTATTCACTCACAACATACAGTCACAAATACACTCACAACAGACACTCACGACATAGTCACAAATACACTCACAACATAGTCACAAACATTACACCGTAATACTAGTCATAACATACACTCTACAACATACACAACATACACCTCACAACACTACACTCCTAAACCATACAGTGTCTCAAACCATACACTGGCACAACATACAACTCAAACATACACTCACAAGCATACACAAACCAAAACTCCAACATACACAACATACACTACAACTTACACTTCCAATGCAGTCAACAAAACTCACAATCACAAAATACTCAGACACCTACACTCTCAACAGTCACAACATACTCTCAAACATTTCACAACATGCAATCACAACATACACAACATACACTCACAACATAGTCACAACCATACATCACACCATACACAACATTACACTCACAACATACACAAACATACACTCACAAAATACAAGTCAAAGCATACACTCAACAACATACACCCATAACACACACTATATACACTCAGACAACTTACGTCACATCATACACTACAACATACACAAACTATACACTCACCAACATTTGTCACAATATACAACTCACAAGAGATACACAAACATGTACACTCACAACATAGACAGCACAACTTACACCTCACAACACAAACAACATAGACTCACAACAGACACTCTCAACATACCTACTTCACACAGTACAACTCACTAACATACACTCCGAGCTATACACTCCACAACTTACACAACATACCACTCTCAACATACATAACATACACCCTGACAATATAGTCTACAAACATACACTCACAAACATACACTCACACACCACTACCACTCACAAACTGTCACAACATACACCACACATTACACAACATACCACCTAACAACTACACTCACAACATACATCAAATATACTGACATCATTACAACTACACTCTCAAAACATACACTCAACATACATTCACAATATACACTCACAACATACACTCACAACATGCACTCACAGCATACAAATGCATACACTCACAACATACACAACATACATTCACAACATACTCTTCAAACATAACACTCACGGTCATAGTCACAACATACACTCACAAAACAGACACTCAAAACATACACTATCACACTTTACATTACAATATACACTCACAACATACACTCAACAACATACATCACAGCATACACAGCATATGCACTTACAACTTACACAACATACTCCACAACAACCCAAAACATACATTTACAACATACCCAAACAAAATTAAAAACATACATCCAACATACACTCTCAACATACACTCACAACATAAAAAACTCACAAATACAAAACATACACTCACAACAACATCACAAACACACAAAACATAAAACCACAACATGCAGTCTCAACAACACTCAAACATACACTCAAAAAACATCACTCAAAACATAAACCACCACGATTTTTAAGAAAAACCTTGTCATAACCGGTAGAGCAAGAGATAGTTGGCTGCAATTCTCAAAGGGGGGGTAAGAAGGATTTGAAACCTATCCCAGAGTTTTTTTCCCAACTTTGTAGTACTGAGAAAGGCGGCCGCCTTACAGTCCCGGAACCAAAATTTTCATCTTAGAAAGTTGGATACCGATGCTCGACAAATTCGTCGGAAAGGCGCCCTTTCTTCAGCCTTCAAAAAATTTTCGTTTTTGATAATGGGCCCTTATATACAACTTCCCTCATAAAAATTTTTAAACCAAGAAAATCAAAGATTCGCTACGAGACTATCTCAAGCTACGGAACAATCAGGGGGAATGAATGCAAAAACTTAACTTTTCGAAACAGGGGACATGACACGAATACCAAAACCAAAAAGATCGCTAGCAAAGAAAACCGATAAAAAAAAAGCACCACAACAAGGGGCACAGTCAAAAACCAAAACAAAAATTTAAACACTGGGGCAAGAGCATTTCTTTCCCCGTTGAAGTGGTTAGAAGTGGATGAACCATCTGAGAGTGGTTGCAAGTGGATGAAAAACCACCCCGAAGGTTACAATGATGAAAGGTTAATGTTTAGCAATGGATGAACCAGTCCAAAGTGTTTTAGCAAGTGGAGAAACCCAGTCTGAGAGGTTAGCAAGTGGGTGAACCAGTTGAGAGTGGTTTTGCAAGTGGTGAACCCATTGGGGGGGAGTGGTTTGAAAAATGTGAACCATTAGATGGTTACAAAATGGATGAACCCTTGGGGAGTGGTTAGCAATGGTGAACCATTGTTGCGGGGAAAGGAAGGGGGTTGCAAGTGGATGAAAACATCTGAGAGTTTTAGCAAATGAGAACCAGTTAGAGTGGTTTGAAAGGATGAAACAGTCTGAGAAAGGTTTTGCAAGGAAGGGAAAAGTCTAGATTTGGGTTTCAAGGGGAACCGTCTGAAAGGGGGTTAGCAAATGGATGAACCAGTCTGAAGTGTTAGGGAATGGGTGAACCAGCTGAGAGTTTTAGAAAGTGGATGAACCAACTGAGATTGGGTTTTGCAATGGTGAACCATTGGAGGTTTTAGAAAAAAGGATGAACCAGTCTGAGATGGTTAGAAGTGGATGAACCAGTCTGAGAGGGGTTTAGAAGTGGATAACCATCTGAGAGGGTTACAAGGATGAACCATCTGAGGTGGTTTGCAAGTGGGTGAACCATCCCGAGATGGGGAAAAGGGATGAACCAGTTGAGAGGGGGTTGGGAAATGGAGAACCAGTCTGAAAGTGGTTAGCAAGTGGATGAACCAGTCTGAAGTGGTTAGAATTTGGGTGAACCAGTCTGGAAATGTTTAAAGTGGAAGAACCAGTCTGAGATGGTTAGCAAGTGATGAACCATCTGAGAGTGGTTTAGCAAGTGATGAACCATTCTGAAAGTGGTTAGCAAGTATAACCAGTCGAGAGTGGGTTTGCAAGTGGGTGAACCTTTTGAAAAGGGGTTGGAAGTGGATGAACCACTAGAGTGGGGAGCCCAAAAGGTGAAACAATCTGAAGTGGTTAAAAAGTGGGTGAATCCCGTCGGATGGTTAGCAATGGATGAACCCTCTGAAGTGGTTTTAAAATGGATGAACCCGTCTGAAAGTGGTTAGGGTTTTGGGGGGGGGAATGGAACCATCTGAGAGGGTTTTCAAAGGGGGTAACAAAACTAAAATGGTTAACAAATGGGGAACCCGTCGAGAGTTAGCAAGTGGAGAACCATCTGAGGGGTGGTTGCAATGATGAACAAATCGAGAATTTTAGCAAGTAAAAGAACCATCGAGAGGGTTAGAAATGGATGAACCATCTGAGATGGTTTTTGCAAAAGGATAACAAAATCTAAAAGTGGTTAACAATGGAGAACCAGTCTGAAGTGTTAGCAAGTGGAAGAACCAGTCTGAAGTGGGGTTTGCAATGGATGAACCAAATCAGGGAAATGGTTTACAAGTGGAAAAACCAATCTGAGAGGGTTTGCAAAGGGATAACCAGTCTGAGGGTGGTTAGGCAAGTGGATGAACCAGTCAGACCGGTGGTTAGCAAGTGGATGAACCAATCTGACGTGGTTTAGGCAAGTGGATGAAGCATCTGAAGGTTAGCAAGTGATGAACCATTCTGAGATTGGTTAGCAAGTGAATGAACAAGTCTGAGAGTGGTTAGCAAGTGGATGAACCAGTCTGACGGGTTAGCAAGTGGATGAAACCCAGATCTGAGAGTGGTTAGCAAGTGGATAACCAGTCTGATAAGAGGTTAGCAAGTGTATAAACCATCCCTGAGGGTGTTAGCAAGTGGATGAAACAGTCTGAGGTGATTAGCAAGTGGATGAACCAGTCTGAGAGTGGTTCGCAAGTGGATGAACCTGGGGGGAGTCTGAGAGTTGGTTAGCAAGTGATGAACCAGTCAGAGTATGTGGTTATCAAGTTGGATAAACCAGTCTGTGGGTGGTTAGCAAGTGGATGAACCAGTCTGAGAGTGGTAGCAAGTGATGAACCATCTGAGAGTGGTTAGCAAGTGATGAACCATCTGAGAGTGGTATAGCAAGTGGATGAACCAGTCCTGGAGTGGTTTTGCAAGTGGACGAACCAGCTGAGATGGTTATGCAAGTGGATGAACCAGTCCTGAGAGTGTTAGCAGAGTGGATCGATATTGATGACTAAATTTTCTCGCGAAACAACTCGACAACATGGTCACTTTAGTGTTTAATATATTAAATGTACTCCTCATGACATAAGTATATATAATTTATATAAATATATATATATTATATATATATATATATAATATATATAATATATATATATAATATATGGTCTGAGAACCGACGATTTTACAGATGTATAACAGACAGTAAGGCCTAAGGAACTTAAAAAATTCTGGTCTGTCTCCACTGAATGAGCTAAAGGTCATTTTTCCTCTTACTAAACACTAGGTTACCCCCTTAAAAATGAACACAGTAAAGTTGAACAAGACAACCAGTGCAACACCTGTTACTTCACTGTGTCTTGGCCTGTTAGGCGGTCTTCTTCAGTGAAGAAGCCTGGCAGTGCATATAAACAATGGTAACAGTGTCATAAGTAACTTCTGAGTTGATCGGTCCCTCCAGACTTGATGCAGTAGAGTCGATAGGCTTTCAACGGCCTCTTGGTTACCAGATCGTAAATTATTGTAACTTATCAAGGCCTGCCTGCCTCTTGAATGGTTGAGGTTACATTTCTAGGACCTGCCTGCCTGCTATGAAGTTAGAGTAAAATGTCAACGGACCTGCCTGCCGCCTGCTTGCTGCCAGCCGGCCTGCAGATGCTGGTTACATGTCTGACCTGCGTGCCTGCCTGCTTGATGGTTTGGGTTACATGTCTAGGACCTGCCTGCCTGCTTGCCTGCCTGCCTGCCTGCCTGCTTGCTTGATGGTTTGAGTTACATGTCTCGGACCTTGCCTGCCTGCCTGCCTGCTTGATGGTTTGGTTACATGTCTAAGGACCTGCCTGCCTGCCTGCTTGATGGTTTGGGTTACATGTCTAGGACCTGCCTGCCTGCCTGCTTGATGGTTTGGGTTACATGTCTAGGACCTGCCTGCCTGCCTGCTTGATGGTTTGGGTTACATGTCTAGGACCTGCCTGCCTGCCTGCCTGCCTGCCTGCTTGATGGCTTGAGTTACATGTCTAGGACCTGCTGCCTGCCTGCCTGCTTGATGGTTTGGGTTACATGTCTAGGACCTGCCTGCCTGCCTGCCTGCCTGCCTGCCTGCCTGCCTGCCTGCCTGCCTGCTTGCTTGATGGTTTGAGTTACATGTCTAGGACCTGCCTGCCTGCTTGCCTGCCTGCCTGCCTGCCTGCTTGATGGCTTGGGTTACATGTCTAGGACCTGCCTGCCTGCCTGCCTGCCTGCCTGCCTGCTTGATGGTTTGGGTTACATGTCTAGGACCTGCCTGCCTGCTTGCCTGCTTGCCTGCCTGACTGCCTGTCTGCTTGATGGTTTGGGTTACATGTCTAGGACCTGCCTGCCTGCCTGCTTGATGGTTTGAGTTACATGTCTAGGACATGCCTGCCTGCCTGCCTGCCTGCTTGATAGTTTGAGTTACATGTCTAGGACCTGCCTGCCTGCTTGCCTGCCTGCCTGCCTGCCTGCTTGATGGCTTGGGTTACATGTCTAGGACCTGCCTGCCTGCCCAGCCTGCCTGCTTGATGGTTTGTGTACGGATGTCCTTAGGACCTGAGCCTGCCTGCCTGCCTTGAATGGTTTGTGTTAACAAGTCTAGGACCCTGCCTGCCTGCCTGCTTGCCTGCTTACCTTGCCAGCCTGCCTGCGTGATGTTTGAGTACATGTCTAGGACCTGCCTGCCTGCTTTCCTGCCTCCCTGCCTGCCAGCTTGATGGCTTGGGTTACATGTCTTAGGACCATCCTGCCTGCCTGCCTGCTTGCCTGCCGGCATGAAGGTTGTGTTACATGTCAAAGGACCTGCCTGCCTGCTGCCTGCCTGCTTGATGTTTGTTTTACATGTCTAGGACCCTGTCGAGCCCTGCCTGCTTGAATGGTTGTGTTTACATGTCCTAGGACCTGCCGCCTGCCTCCTGCCTGCATATGGTTTGTGTTACTGTCTAGGCCGGCCTGCTGCCTGCCTGCCTGCCTGCTGAAGTTTGTGAGAAATGTCCAGGACCTGCTGCCTGCCTGGCTTGAATGGTTTTGTACATGAGCGAGGAACCCTGCCTCCTGCCTGCAAGCCTGCTTACCTGCCTGCCTCGGGGGGGGGGCCCCCCCTGCTTGAAGGTTTGTGAGAAATGTCCAGGACCGCCTGCCTGCCGCTTGATGGTTTGTGTTACATTCCTAGGATCCTGCCTGCCTGCTGCCTGCTTAAGGTTTGTGTTACATGTCTATCTGGCCATCCTGCCTTCCTGCTTGCCTGCCTGCCTGCATGATGGTTTGTGTTAACGATGTCTAGGACCTGCCTGCCTGCCTGCCTGCCTGCTTGCCTGCCTGCCGCCATGCTTGATTGTTTGTGTTACATGTCTAGGACCTGCCTGCCTGCCCTGCCAGCCTGCTTGCCTGCCTGCCTGATTGATGGTTTGTGAATCATGTCTAGGACCTGCCTGCCTGCCAGCCATGCTAAAAGGGTTTGTGTTACATGTCAAGGTCTCTGCCAAGCCTGCCTGCCTGCTTGCCTGCCTGCCAGCTTGATGGTTTGTGTTTCAAATTACTAGGACTGCTGCCTGCCCTGCATGATGGTTTGTGTTACATGTCAGGACCTGCCTGCCTCCTGCCAGCCTGCTTGATGTTTGTGTACATTTCTTAGACCTGCCTGCCTGCCGCTTGATGGTTTGTGTTATATGTCTAGGACGTGCCTGCCTTCTTGCCGCCTGCTGCCACCTGCTTGATGGTTTGAGTTGCAGTCTAGGACCTGCCCTGCCTGCTGCTTGATGGTTTGTGTTAGCAAGTCTAGGACCCTGCCTGCCTACCTGCCTCATCGATGGTTTTGTTACATGTCCTAGACCTATCTGCCTGCCTGCCTGCCTGCTTGCCTGCCGGCCCTCCTGCCTGCCATCCTGCCTGCCTGCCTGCCTGCTTGATGGTTTGTGTTACATGTCCAGACCTGCATGCCTGCTTGATGGTTTGTGTTATAAGTCTAGGACCTGCCTGCCTCTTGCCTGCCTGCCTGCTTTGCCTGCCTGCCTGCCTAACTGCTTGATGGTTTGAGTTGCATGTCTTGACCTCCTGCCTGCCTGCTTGCTGTTTGTGTACATGTCTAGGACCTGCGCTGCCTACCGCCTGCTTGATGGATTGTGTTTACATTCTAGGACCTATCTGCCTGCACTGGCCTGCCTGCTTGCCTGCCTGCCTGCCTGCCTGCCCATCCCAGCCTGCCTGCCTGCCTGCTTGATGTTTGTGTTACATGGCAGGGACCTGCCTGCCTGCTCTGCTTGATGGTTTTGTGTTTACATGATCTAGGACATGCCTGCATTCCCTGCCTGCCTGCTTGCCTTGCCTTTCCTGCCATGCCTACCTGCCTGCCTTGCTTACCTGCCTGCCTGCTTGATGGTTTGTGTTACATGTCCAGGACCTGCCTGCCTGCCTGCCTGCCTGCCTGCTTGACATATGTGGCAGTCATGCTTGCCTGCCTGCTTGACATGTGGCAGGCTGGCAGCCTGCCAGCCTGCCAGCCAGCCTGCTACCCACTCTCGTGGAGCAAGGACCTTAACAAGACATCAGTGTTTTAATTTTAAGCAGTTTAATGGCCATCTGGCCAGGCGTTAATAACAGCTGACTGGAGAAAAAACAGTGACACGTGTCTGCTGACGCACACACATGTCCGTATGTCCAGCGGCACGTGTGCGGGTTCTTTTGCGTAATGGCGAATGCGTAAGTTCTGGTGTTTGTGCGTCCCCCCTCGGGGTGGTAGGGGGAAGAGCCCACAAAAGGGAAAAAGGGGCCTCTCGTATGGGCCCTCGTATGGGCTCTCACCCTTGTGTGGGTGAGGGCCCACACGACGGGTGGGCGCTCAGGTGAGGAGACAGGGCTCTCAAGTGAGGGGAGGAGGACCCAAGTAAGGGGACTAGGTCCTCAAGTAAGGGGACGGGGCTCCCAAATGAGGGGACGGGGCCCTCAAGTGAGGAGACGGGGCTGTCAAGTGAGAGGACGGGGACCTCAAGTGAGGAGACGGGGCTCTCAAGTGAGGGGACGGGGCCCTCAAGTGAGGGGACTGGAACCTCAGGGTCCAATACCCTACTTTTGAGACCTGGGTTCCTTCACATCGCAGAGGGTGATAACCCTCTACCCCCCACCTCAAACTGGAGACGGGAGGGTAAGTGGGAGTGGGGAGAAGTCAGCAGTGTCAGCAGGAAGAGTAGGGGGTGGGGGGTGAGGGGGACGCAAAGTATGCGCAGTCACATCACCAGGAATGTGTCAACACGCATCGTCACATCTCCAGCCTTGAAATACTTATCTGGTGTACTCACCTAGTTGTGGTTGCAGGGGTCGATTCATAGCTCCTGGCCCCGTGGTGTGCTCGTGTGTGTGTGTGTGTGTGTGTGTGTGTGTGTGTGTGTGTGTGTGTGTGTGTGTGTGTGTGTGTGTGTGTTCAAGAGTGCATAACGTTTAACAGGCTTCCGTGTGCCACTGGTAAGAGAGGAGGGTCGCTCCTCCCTGGATGGTTTCCAGCTTCCACTCTCTCTCCATGGCGCATTATAAGAATGTATATTGTATAATGTATATTGTATAATGTATAGTGTATAATGTATATTGTAGTCAAGTGGTCCATTTAAGCCCTAACCTGAGTTCTATTGATTTACTGTCCGAGCCATTGTTGTAGGTGGTGGTCGTCAGGTACTACTCGTGTTCAGGTCATCAGGTACTGGTGGTCATCAGGTACTACACGTGTTCAGGTCATCAGGTAGTGGTGGTCATGAGGTACTGCACTTGTTCAGGTCATCAGGTACTGTTGGTCATTAAGTACTACACATGTTCAGGTCATCAGGTAGTGGTGGTCATCAGGTACTGCTGGTCATTACGTACTACACATGTTCAGGTCATCAGGTACTACACGTGTTCACGTCATCAGGTAGTGGTGGTCATCAGGTATTACAGGTGTTCAGGTTATCAGGAACTACACGTGTTCAGGTCATCAGGTATTACAGGTGTTCAGGTTATCAGGTACTACACGTGTTCAGGTCATCAGGTATTACAGGTGTTCAGGCTATCAGGTACTACACGTGTTCAGGTCATCAGGTACTGCTGGTCACCAGGTACTATCCGTGCTCAGGTCACCAGGTACTGCTGGTCATCAAGTACTACACTTGTTCAGGTCATCAGGTACTGCTGGTCTCAGGTACTACACGTGTTCAGGTCAACAGGTAGTGGTGATAATCAGGTATAAGTCGTGTTCAGGTTATCAGGTACTACACGCGTTCAGGTCATCAGGTACTACACGTGTTCAGGTCATCAGGTACTGCTGGTCATCAGGTACTACATGTGTTCAGGTGATATTTTACCTGTCCACTGGTTATCGCGGAACCGGAAATGACTTACTAAAATATATCTAAGTGGAAAATCCTCCAGTACTCTCCCAGAACAACTGTTATCTCTATGTCGTGTCTGTTTCTCTGTCTCTATCTCTCTCTGTCTCTCTATATCAGCCTGTGTATCTCTCTGTGTCTGTATCTGCCTATCTGTCTGTCTTCCTTTTGGATTCACGCCAGAAAGACCTGTTTACCTAGCAGCAAGTAGGTACCTGGGTGTTAGGAGACTGTTATTCACCTAGCAGTAAGTAGGTACCTGGGTGTTAGGAGACTGTTGTTCACCTAGCAGTAAGTAGGTACCTGGGTGTTAGGAGACTTGAGGGTACTGTCCCTGTTCACCTAGCAGTAAGTCGGTACCTGGGTGTTAGGAGACTATTGAGAGTACTGCCTCTGTTCACCTAGCAGCAAGTAGGTACCTATGTACTCACCTAGTTGTGGTTGCAGGGGTCGATTCATAGCTCCTGGCCCCGACTCTTTACTGGCCACTATTGGGTCACTCTCCCTGCACCATTAGCTTTATCATACCTCTACTTAAAGCTGTGAATGGATCCTGCCTCCACTACATCGCTTCCCAAACTTTTCCACTTCCTGAGTACTCTGTGACTGAAGAAATACTTCCTAACATCCCTGTGATTCATCTGTGTCTTCAACTTCCAACTGTGTCCCCTTGTTACTGTGTCCCATCTCTGGAACATCCTGTCTTTGTCCACCTTGTCGATTCCTCTCAGTATTTTATATGTCGTTATCATGTCCCCCCTATCTCTCCTGTCCTCCAGTGTTGTCACGTCGATTTCCCTTAACCTCTCCTCGTAGGACATACCTCTTAGCTCTGGGACTAGTCTTGTTGAAAACTTTTGCACTTTCTGTAGTTTCTTTACGTGTTTGGCTAGGTGTGGGTTCCAAACTGGTGCCGCATACTCCAATATGAGCCTAACGTACACGGTGTACAGGGTTCTGAACGATTCCTTATTAAGATGTCGGAATGCTGTTCTGAGGTTTGCTAGGCGCCCATATGCTGCAGCAGTTATTTGATTGATGTGCGCTTCAGATGTGCCTGATGTTATACTCACCCCAAGATCTTTTTCCTTGAGCGAGGTTTGTAGTTTCTGGTCCCCTAGACTGTACTCCGTCTGCGGTCTTCTTTGCCCTTCCCCAATCTTCATGACTTTGCACTTGGTGGGATTGAACTCCAGGAGCCAATTGCTGGACCAGGTCTGCAGCCTGTCCAGATCCCTTTGTAGTTCTGCCTGGTCCTCGTGTGTTAGGAGACTGTTGAGAGTACTGCCCCTGTTCACCTGGCAGCAAGTAGGTACCTGGGTGTTAGGAGACTGTTGAGAGTACTGCCCCTGTTCACCTAGCAGTAAGTAGGTACCTGTGTGTTATTAAACTGTTCTGGGTGTTGACCCTATTCACCTAGACGCAAGTAGATAGGTACCTGTGTGTTGGGAAACTATTGCGAGTGCTCCTCCTGTTCACCTAGCAGTATAGCACCTTCACAACTCATCTTTAACATGAAGATGACACCTTCACCTAACTTCCGGGTGGCCTAGAGAGAGAGAGAGAGAGAGAGAGAGAGAGAGAGAGAGAGAGAGAGAGAGAGAGAGAGAGAGAGAGAGAGAGAGAGAGAGAGCACCCGCCTGAGAACAGGTGTATCAAGTGAGATATACACCTCTCGGTGTATAAGCCCTGAGAAATACACACATCTCAGTGTATATAGCGTGAGATATACACACATCTCAGTGTATATAGCGTGAGATATACACACATCTCAGTGTATATAGCGTGAGATATACACACATCTCAGTGAATATACCCTGAGATATATACACATCTAAGTGTAATTTTTTTTTTAATGTTATTATCACACTGGCCGATTCCCACCAAGGCAGGGTGACCCGAAAAAGAAAAACTTTCACCATCATTCACTCCATCACTGTCTTGCCGGAG
>NC_069405.1:46917986-46923943 GCF_026875155.1 Cherax quadricarinatus
CTCCACCATCTCATGATGATGAAGGATGGAGGATCATCCTCCACCATCTCGTGATGATGAAGGATGGAGGATCATCCTCCACCATCTCGTGATGATGAAGGATGGAGGATCATCCTCCACCATCTCGTGATGATGAAGGATGGAGGATCATCCTCCACCATCTCGTGATGATGAAGGATGGAGGATCATCCTCCACCATCTCGTGATGATGAAGGATGGAGGATCATCCTCCACCATCTCGTGATGATGAAGGATGGTGCCGGGTATGAATCGCTAGCACCCAACAGGTGTACACATGCACTCCCTTAAGAGTGGAAGCAGGTGTTTGGTGGTTGCATGTGTCTGTATGTCTTGATAAACCCCCCGGGCCCACACGGGGAATTTCCCGGAACCTCCTTGGCCCCACCACACCCACTCCACGCCCCCAAAGCCCCCCAGGGCTGCTTTCTTCAAACATACCCAGTTTTGCTTTGCAAACACTTTTTTAAATTTTAAATTAAAAAGTGACTTTGAAGAGGACCCGGGCCCCGGGAACTAAAATTTCCCCCCGGGAAACCCAACAATTGGGTAAAAAAAACCACAACCCAACACCACATACACACCACACCCCACTACCCCAACACACACACACATCCCTCACCCCAACACACACACACAGTGGTAAACATCAGTCCAGGTACTTACCTCATTTGCTCAGGGGCAGAGGGAAAATCGCAGTAGGAATGCAGGTGACCCCTCAAAAACCTTCCAAAAAGATAACCGTTAAACCCCAAGAGGGGCAGCGGGGCTTTTAAATTTCCACACACATTGACGGAAACTTTTAATATTAGTCATTCGCCCCCCCTGCCCACTTTCGGAGAGGCTACGGGGAGCAAAACCGGGAGGGACCCTAAAAGGCCCAAAAGGGGCCCAGAGGAGACTTTAAATTACGAGTAAAAAAAACCAAAGGGGAACTGAAAAGGTGAACAGAAGTGGTATTTTTTAAAGAGGCAGTCCCACGTACCCCGAAGTAAACAGCGGGAAGTTAAAAAGCGCAGAAGTCACAGGGATGTTGGGATATACTCTTTACCCACGAACGGTCAGGAAGGGGAACCCCCCTACAAAACCAAAAACTGAAAAGAGAAAAAATAAAATACATAGCTTTAAAAAATAGACTTGATATAGTTTCCCACCCAAAAAGAGAGTAAAAATTGTAGATGCCAGCAGGACGGGCCCAGGAGCGAGACTCGACCATACAACCAATTTTATATTTTATATATATATATATTATTTTTATATATATATATTTTGTATAATAAATATTTATATATATATTTATATTATATATATAATATGCCCGGGGCCAAAATAGGCAGAAATTTGCAAATCGGGTTTAAATAAAAATTTTTTCATTTTTCCCCATAAATAAAAAAGTAAAATTTTTGTGTATGAAAAAAATTTTCCCCAAAATCATTCGGAACCTAAAAAAAAAAAAAATATTTTAAAAACCTTTTTTGGTTTTTGTTTATTTTTAAAATTTATTGAAAACAAATCTAAAATTTTTTTATTTGGGGTTTAGGCTAAAAAAAATTTGCTCTTTTAAATTTGGGTTTTGGGTTTAATTTTTCTAATTTCCCTTTTTGGGGTGCAAAATTTTAAAAATTTTTTTAACCCCAAAATTTAAATGAAAAAAAATATATATCTTTAAACGTCAAGAGAAATTTTAGAAAGGAAAAATTTTAAATTTGATTTCTTGCTAATTAAACCATTTTTTACATTTTTTGGGCACGACATTTTATATAAATATATATATAAAATTATATATATATATATATATATAATATAATATTTATATAATATATATATAAAAAAAAAATTATATATAATATAAAAATTTTTTAAAAAATTTTATATATATAAAAAAAAATTATTGAAGAACAACCACTTTTGAAAAAATTTGAAATTCAAAAGCGCTTTCGTAACTTTTTCGCATTAAAAAGGGGGAAACCCTATATATTTGTCGTGCCAAATTTGGGGTAAATTGTTCAATTAGCAAGAACTCGTTAAAAATTTCCCGGGTTTCTTTCTAAAATTTTATCTTATACGTTTAAAATTATTTTTTTTTTTAATTATGTTAATGTAAAAAAATTTAAAAATTTTGTTTTTAAACCCAAATAAAAATGTTTTTTATAAGTTTACATAATTTAAAAAAATAAACAAGCATAACAAAAAAAATTTTTTCCTTAAGGTTCCGGGTTTTTTTTTCGAAATTATTGCATACACAAAATTTTTTGCTTGCCTTGTTCGGCAAAAGAGAGCCCGCTACATAAACCAAAATCGCAAGTTTTTTTTCTTAATTTGGGACGACGCGCCGGCCCCACACACCCCCACACACCAAAACACACACAACACAAACCCCACACACCACACACACACACCCACACACAACACACAACCCCACACACAAAACCCTGCCCCACATACACACACATACACACACTTTCACCCACACACACACACACAAAACACCCCACACACACACACACACACACACAAAACCCCACACACATGAAGTACTAAAAAATAAAAGAAACCCGTGTCACTTTACATGTATAGATGCAAAACTGGAGAAGATTTTTCAAAGGGGAAGAAAATGGTGGGAAAACCTAGAAAAAAGGGCGATTTTCAAACAACAGCACCCAAAAATGGTTTTTAGGGACGGGAAATCCTGTGTCACCCCAAAAAAAAGGAGTTTTATGGGCCAAAGGTGACAGCAGTAAGACAAGAGAGAGAGGGTGGGTGGATTGCATTTTTTTGGACTGAAAAAAGGCGTTTTTACCCCAGTTCCACACAAAAGATTAGTGCAAAAACTGGGGGGGACCAAGCGGGATAAAAAGGGGAAAGGGATACCCAAAGGTCAGGGAAAAATTGTCAGGAAGACAGCAGCGAGTCTGGTACGGGCGAGGTGTCAGGTGGGCACCGGGGACCCCGTTGTTTTTGGTAAAATTTTTAAACCCACATGACGGGAAAGGGTTTGACTCTGAGGGGGCCCTTTTTTGCAGAAGACGTGAAGTTGATTTAGAAGGGTTTACTCGATCGAAAACCAAAGGGGAAATACAAAAAGGGGTCTGGAAAAGGTGCAGGGCCTGGTTTCCCGCAATTGGCTCCTGGAGTTTTAATCCCCCCAAGTCCCAAAGTCAAAGAAAATTGGGGAAGGGGAAAGAAGACCCCAGAACAAGGGTTTTTGTCTAGGGGGGGAGAGACTACAAACCTCACTCAAGGAAAAAAAATTTTTGGGGGGAGTATAACCCCCAGGGACATTCCTGAAGTGCACACAATTTAAAATTAAATGCTGCAGCATAAAGGGCGCCTAGCAAACCTCCAAAAAGCATCCGACAACTTTAAAAAAGGGAAAAATTACAAAAACCCCGTACACCGTATTGTTTTGGCCCCCTAAAAAAGGGGTATCGGCACCGGTTTGGAACCCACCCCCTTTTTAACACGTAAAGAACAAAAAAGTGCAAAAAGGTTTTTCCCAACCCGGGTAGTCCCAAGGGAAAAAGGGTTTTCCTACAGGAAAAGGTTTAAGGGGAAAAAAACCCCGACGACACGGAGGTAAGGAGAGAAAGGGGGGGGCATTAAAAACGACATACAAAAACGAAGGGAAATTTACAAGGTGGGCAAAGGACAGGGTGTTCCAAGATTTGGAAAACAAAAAACAAAGGGGAAAACCCGTTGGAAGTTTAAGACACAGATGAATTTACAGGGATGTTAAAGGGAAATATTTCTTTAGCCACAGGTATCAGTAATTGGGAAAAAGTTTGGGGAAACGATGTAGTGGAGGGAGGATCCATAAAATTTCTTTAAAAACCCGAGGTATGATAAAGCTTTACGGTTCAGAGAGAGTGGGATAGTACGATATGGGAAAAGGGGGGCCAGGGGGCACGGACCCCGAACCCCCCGCAACCCAACTATGAGTACTAGGTGAGTACACACAAACACACAAAACCATACATACCACACACCCACACACACACCACACAAAACACACACCCACCAACATACACACACAAACAAACCAACACACACAACACCCCACACACACATACACACCCCACATACATACCACACCACACACACACACACCACCCACACACACACACACAAAAACACACACACACACACCAAACACCCTATATAAAATATTTTAAATATATATATATAAAAATAGATATATTTTAAAAATATATAAAATATATGTATATATACATACATACAAAAAAACCACGGTGGGAGTTGAATGATAAACCTAGGGCCCTTTTGTTTTGCAAACCAACACATCACCCGGAGCTTCCACTGTTGCAGAAATAAGAAGTCCAGGAAGTCCCATAAAAAGGGAAGACTCAAAAGGAAATCGTGTTTGTGGTGTTTGGTGTGTGTTGTGTGTGTGGGGGTGTGTGTGTGTGTGTTTTGTGTGGTGTGTGTGTGTTTTGTGTGAGTGTATGTGTGTGTGTGTGTGTGTGTGTGTGTGTGTTTTATGTTTAGTTACCTTTTTGGGTCCTAGGCACAGTCGATCAGCACTAGGCCGTTGTATTTGCGAGTGTTGTGTGTGTGTGTGTGTGTGTGTGTGTGTGTGGTGTGTGTTGGTGGTGTGTGTGTGGTTGTGTGGGAGTGTATTGTGTGTTTTAGTTCCATTTTTTTCCGGGGCACATGTCGATCAGACACAGCCTGTTGTATTTGCGAGTTGTGTGTGTGTGTGTGTGTGTGTGTGTGTGGTGTGGTGTGTGGGGTTGTGTGTGTGGGTTGTATGTGTTTACCCCTAGTTGTACCACCAGTTGAGGTTGGGGGGGGTCGAGTCCGAGCCGGGCCCCCGCCTCTTAATGACCCCGCTACAGGTCACTCCCCGGGCCCCGTGAGCTTCATCAACCTCTGCTTAAAGCTATGTATGGACCTGCCCCACACATCACTTCCCCCAAAATATTTACTTTCTGACTACCCGTGGCTAAGAAATACTTCCTAAAATCCGTGATCCTCTGTGTCTTTTAGTTCCAACTGTGTTTCCCCTTTGCTTGTCCAATCTCTGGAACATCATGTCTTTGTGTGTGTGTGTGTGTGTGTGTGTGTGTTGTGTGTGTTGTGTGTGTGGTGTGTTGTACTCACCTAATTTTTGGTTGCAGGGGGCGATCTTGCTCCGGCCCCCCTCTTCACCGGGTTTCTACGGGCATGTGTTGTGTGTGTGTGTGTGTGTATGGTTGTGTGTGTGGTGGGGGGGTGTGTGGTGTGTGTGTGTGTGTGTGTGTGTGTTTGGTGGGGTGTGTTATGTGTGTGTGTGCATGTTTACTCACCTAATTGTACTCACCTAATTGTGGTTGCAGGGGTCGAGACCAGCTCCCGGCCCCGCCTCTTCACTGACGCTACTGGATCCTCTCTTTTCTCTGCTTCTGAGCTTTGTCATACCTCTTCTTAAAACTATGTTGTTTTCCTGCCTCCACACTTCACTTGCTAGGCTATTCCCCTTTCTGACAACTCATGACTGAAAAAACTTCCCCAAACGTCCCTGTATCGCTGAGTCTTCAGCTTTCAGTTGTGACCCCTTTCCCGTGTCCCCCCCCCTGGAACTCCTATTCTGTCTACCTTTCTATTTCCCGCATATCTGTATGTCGTTTTTTTCCCCCCCACCCTTTTGTCCCCAGTGTCCCCAGTCCGATTTCCCTTAACCTTTCCTCGTTCGACTTTCCCCTTTAGCTCTGGGGCTAGCCTTGTTGCAAAACCTTTTACTTTTTTCTAACTCTTGACGGCTTTCCAGGGGTGGGTTCCAGACGTGCTGCATACTCCCAAAGGCCTAACACACATGTACAGTGCTTGAACGATTCCTTATTTAAAGGGATCGGGAAAGCTATTCTAGGTTTTTCCCGGCGCCCTTGCTGCAGCGGTTATTTGGGGGAAAGTTGCCTCCGTGACGTGCTCGGTGTTATGGA
>NC_069405.1:46924443-46926943 GCF_026875155.1 Cherax quadricarinatus
CAAGTTTCGCAGTTCGCCTATTCGGCACGCATAATATATATTATATATATATATATTATATAATATATATATATATAATATATATATATATATATTATATATATGGTTGTAGTGGTCGAGTCTCAGCTCCTGGTCCCGTCTCTGCTGGCATCTACTAATTTCACTCTCTTGGCTGGGTGAACTATATCATGTCTATTCATAAAGCTATGTATATATTTTTGCGTGTATCAGTTCGGTGTGTAGGTGGTTCAACTTCCTGACCGTTCTGTGGCTAAAGATATATATCCTAACATCCCTGTGACTTGTGCGCTTTTAACTTCCAGCTGTTACTTCGTGTACGTGGGACTCGCCTCTCAAACATACTCCTTCTGTTCACCTTATCAGTTCCTCTTGGTATTTTGTACGTCGTAATCATGTCTCCTCTGGGCCTTCTGTCCTCTAGTGTCGTCAGGTTTAGCTCCTCTAGCCTCTCCGAAAGTGACAGGTGGGGACTGAATGACTACCTGATAACGTGCCGTCAATGTGTGTGAAACTGATGCTCGCTGCCCGTCTTGCGGTATAACGGTTATCTTCTGGAAGTCGTTTAGAGCGTCATCCTGTCATTCCTACTGCGCACTTCCGTCATGCCTCTGAGCACTGAGGTAAGATACCTGGACGTGATGTTTACCACTGTGTGTGTGTGTGTGTGTGTGTGTGTGTGTGTGTGTGTGTGTGTGTATGTGTGTGTATGTGTGTGTGTGTGTGTGTGTGTATTCACCTAATTGTGGTTGCAGGGGTCGATTTATAGTTCCTGGCCGGCTCCTCTTCACGTCACTTTTTCATCTGAAATAAGAAGTGTTGCAAGCACACTGGATCATGTTTGAAGAGAGCACCCATGGGTGGGCAAGGTGGGCATGGTGGGCGTGGAGTGGGTGTGGTGGGCGCAGGATGGTCTCGGGAGTTCCCCGTGTGCCTGGGGTGTTTATCACAGACATACAGACACATGCAACCACCAAACACCTGCTTCCACTCTTAAGGGAGTGCATGTGTACACCTGTTGGGTGCTAGCGATTCATACCCGGCACCATCCTTCATCATCACGAGATGGTGGACGATGATCCTCCTCTTGTCTAAATTAGAGGACATGCCATCTAGTCTTGTCTAAATGAGAGGACATGCCATTTAGTCTTGTCTAAATGAGAGTACATGTCATCTAACCTTGTCTAAAAGAGAGGACATGCCATCTAGTCTTGTCTAAATGAGAGGACATGCCACCTAATCTTGTCTAAATAAGAGGACATGTCATATAGTCATGTCTAAATGAGAGGACATGCCACCTAATCTTGTCTAAATGAGAGGACATACCATCTAGTCTTGTCTAAATGAGAGGACATACCACCTAGTCTTGTCTAAATGAGAGGACATGCCATCTAGTCTTGTCTAAATGAGAGGACACGTCATCTAACCTTGTCTAAATGAGAGGACATACCATCTAGTCTTGTCTAAATGAGAGGACACGTCATCTAACCTTGTCTAAATGAGAGGACATACCACCTAGTTTTGTCTAAATGAGAGGACATGCCATCTAGTCTTGTCTAAATGAGAGGACACGTCATCTAACCTTGTCTAAATGAGAGGACATACCACCTAGTCTTGTCTAAATGAGAGGACATGCCATCTAGTCTTGTCTAAATGAGAGGACACGTCATCTAACCTTGTCTAAATGAGAGGACATGCCACCTAATCTTGTCTAAATAAGAGGACCTGTCATATAGTCATGTCTAAATGAGAGGACATGCCACCTAATCTTGTCTAAATGAGAGGACACGTCTTCTAGTCTCTTTATATGAGAGGAGTTGTCTTTTCTAAGTTATCTCGCTCATTGACAATGATGTAGGAAGGAAGGAAACGTCGTCTTAAGTTTCGCTCCGTCAAGTCCTTGACAAGGATATAGTGCAACTGCTGTTGGATGCCCGTCTTGTGGAATAATAGCTGTCGAAAAGTTGACGTCGCCTCTGATTGAAATATTTAACTGTATTCTACAGACCATAAGGTGCGCCATGATGCTTGTGAAAGGCTCTTGATCCAAGGAAGAAGGGAAGTTTCAATTTCTTTTATCAAAACCCCTTCAGGAACATCAAAGTGATGTTGTGTGTGTGTGTGTGTGTGTGTGTGTGTGTGTGTGTGTGTGTGTGTGTGTGTGTGTGTGTGTGTGTGTGGGTGTGTGTGCACAGAGTTGTGTTTGCGGGGGTCGAGAATAAGCTCCTGGTCCCGCCTCTCCAACTCATCAACTGGCCGGCTCTGTCATGACTAACCCTGAAGCTGCGTATGAAGTTTGCCTTCCCTACCTCCTCCTCTAGTTCATTCCACTAGTTTACGAACCCAAGACTGAAGAAGTAGTTCCTAGCATTTCTGTGGGTTATCTGTGTTCTTAGCCTCCACATATGTTATCTTGTCTCTGTGGGTTATCTGTGTTCTTAGCCTCCACCTATGTTATCTTGCCACTGTGCCAGGCAACTTG
>NC_069405.1:46929443-46976943 GCF_026875155.1 Cherax quadricarinatus
GTAGTAGTAGTAGTAGTAGTATTATAGTAGTAGTAGTAGTAGTATTAGTAGTAGTAGTAGTAGTATAGTAGTAGTAATAATATAGTAGTAGTAGTAGAGTAGTAGTAGTAATTAGTAGTAGATAGTAGTAGCAGTAGTAGTAGTAGTAATATAGTAGTAGCAGTAGTAGTAGTAGTAAATAGTAGTAGCAGTAGTAGTAGTAGTAATATAGAATAGTAGCAGTGTAGTAGTAGTAATATAGTAGTAGTAGTAGTAGTAGTGTATGTATAGTAGTAGTAGTAGTAGTAGTAGTATAGTAGTAGTAGTAGCAGTAGAGTAGTAGTATAGTAATTATAGTAGTAGTAGTAGTATAGTAGTAGTAGTAGTAGTAGTAGTAGTAGTAATATAGTAGTAGCAGTAGTAGTAGTAGTAATATAGTAGTAGTAGTAGTAGTAGTAGTAGTAGTAATATAGTAGTAGCAGTAGTAAGTAGTAGTAATATAGTAGTGCAGTAGTTGTAGTATATTATAGTAGTAGTAGTAGTAGTAGTAGTATAGTAGTATATAGTAGTAGCAGTAGTAGTAGTAGTAATATAGTAGTAGTAGTAGTAGTAGTATAGTAGTGGTTAGTAGTAGTAGTAGTAGTATAGTAATAAATAGTAGTAGTAGTAGTATATAGTAGTGTAGTAGTAGTAGTGGTATAGTAGTAGTAGTAGCAGTGTAGTAGTAGTAATATAGTAGTAGTAGTAGTAGTAGTATAGTAGTAGTAGCAGTAGTATAGTAGTTATATAGTAGTAGTGTAGTAGTATAATATAGTAGTAGCAGTAGTAGTAGTAGTAATATAGTAGTAGTAGTAGTAGTAGTAGTAATAGTAGTAGTAGTAGTAGTAGTAGTAATATAGTAGTAGTAGTAGTAGTAATATAGTAGTAGTAGTAGTAGTAGTAGTAGTAATATAGTAGTAGTAGTAGTAGTAGTAGTAATATAGTAGTAGTAGTAGTAGTAGTAGTAATATAGTAGTAGTAGTAGTAGTAGTAATATAGTAGTATGTAGTAGTAGTAAATATAGTAGTAGTAGTAGTAGTAGTAATATAGTAGTAGTAGTAGTAGTAGTATATAGTAGTAGTAGTAGTAGTAGTAATATAGTAGTAGTAGTAGTAGTAGTAATATAGTAGTAGTAGTAGTAGTAGTAGTAGTAATATAGTAGTAGTAGTAGTAGTAGTAGTAATATAGTAGTAGTAGTAGTAATATAGTAGTAGTAGTAGTAATATAGTAGTAGTAGTAGTAGTAGTAGTAGTAGTAGTAGTATAGTAGTAGTAGATAGTAGTAATATAGTAGTAGTAGTAGTAATATAGTAGTAGTAGTAGTAGTAGTATAGTAGTAGTATAGTAGTAGTAGTAGTAGTAATATAGTAGTAGTAGTAGTAATATAGTAGTAGTAGTAGTAATATAGTAGTAGTAGTAGTAATATAGTAGTAGTAGTAGTAATATAGTAGTAGTAGTAGTAATATAGTAGTAGTAGTAGTAATATAGTAGTAGTAGTAGTTACTAGTTGTCAGAACCACTTGGCGAAAGACACTTGGCCTTTTGAGAGAAAAAGAGCATGTGTGTGTGTGTGTGTGTGTGTGTGTGTGTGTGTGTGTGTGTGAGTGTGTGTGTGTGTGTCCCTGGAGTAAGGACTGCCACAGGCGGCAGTCTCTGATAGCACAGTCAGGCAGTTTTCTATTCACCACAACCAGGATGTCTTACTAGAGTGTATCCTTAATTAGTGCTGATCTTCAGTGTAGTCTCAGCAAGATCATCTCTATGATGATTATTATTATTATTATTATTATTATTATTATTAGTAGTAGTAGTAGTAGTAGTAGTAAAGTAGTAGTAGTAGTAGTATTACTTCTATTATTATTATGGTGTACCAGGAAAATGCTGGAGGAACTGATCTCAAATAAACACAATACCATAACGTACTGAAGGGAGAGTTATTATTAATTATTATTATTATTATTATTATTATTATTATTATTATTATTATTATCAAGGGCACGGTTTGAATAATAAAAGAACACTGTCAACATGCGGGGTCCAAGAGTCGTCAACCTGCTACCAGCAGACTCTGTTGCCAGTGCTGTTAATACCTCCAGAGCTGTTGTCAGATACTGTTATTCCCAGCACTGCTCTGGCAGTCCTTGGATTAATCCACGGAACGGCTGACACTAGACAGCAACAGAAAGGTTACTGGGCTTTAATTCCGGTACGTCACCTAGCATCCTCTGTACACTGACTCACAGTGCATGTACACCGAGCGGCGTGTGTGTTTGTCTACGGCTGTATACGGAGAGGTGTGTATATCTCACGGTATATACACTGAGAAGGCTGAAGGCAGTGGAGATGTCATGTCTAAGGGCAATGTGTGGTGTGAATATAATACAGAGAATTCGTAGTTTGGAAATTAGGAGGAGGTGTGGGATTACCAAAACTATTATCCAGAGGGCTGAGGAGGGGTTGTTGAGGTGATTCGGACATGTAGAGAGAATGGAACAAAACAGAATGACTTCGAGAGTGTATAAATCTGTAGTGGAGGGAAGGCAGGGTAGAGGTCGGCCTAAGAAGGGTTGGAGGGAGGGGGTAAAGGAGGTTTTGTGTGAGAGGGGCTTGGACTTCCAGCAAGCGTGCGTGAGCGTGATATGAGCAAATGGAGACAACTGGTTTTTAATACTTGACGTGCTGTTGGAGTGTAAGCAAGGTAACATTTATGAAGGGGTTCAGGGAAATCTGCAGGCCGGACTTGAGTCCTGGAGATGGGAAGTACAGTGCCTGCACTCTGAAGGAGAGGTGTTAATGTTGCAGTTTTATAACCGTAGTGTAAGTGCACCTCCGGCAAGACAGTGATGGAGTGAATGATGGTGAAAGTTTTTCTTTTTCGGGTCACCCTGCCTTGGTGGGAATCGGCCAGTGTGATAATAACATTAAAAAAAAATTACACTTAGATGTGTATATATCTCAGGGTATATTCACTGAGATGTGTGTATATCTCACGCTATGTACACTGAGACGTGTGTATGTCTCACGCTATATACACTGAGATGTGTGTATATCTCACGCTATGTCCACTGAGACGTGTGTATGTCTCACGCTATATACACTGAGATGTGTGTATATCTCACGCTATGTACACTGAGACGTGTGTATGTCTCACGCTATATACACTGAGATGTGTGTATATCTCACGCTATGTACACTGACAACGTGTGTATGTCTCACGCTATATACACTGAGATGTGTGTATATCTCACGTTATGTACACTGAGACGTGTGTATGTCTCACGCTATATACACTGAGATGTGTGTATATCTCACGCTATGTACACTGAGACGTGTGTATGTCTCACGCTATATACACTGAGATGTGTGTATTTCTCAGGGCTTATACACCGAGAGGTGTATATCTCACTTTGACACACCTGTTCTCAGGCGGGTGCTCTCTCTCTCTCTCTCTCTCTCTCTCTCTCTCCTCTCTCTCTAGGCCACCCGGAAGTTAGGTGAAGGTGTCATCTTCATGTTAAAGATGAGTTGTGAAGGTGCTATACTGCTAGGTGAACAGGAGGAGCACTCGCAATAGTTTCCCAACACACAGGTACCTATCTACTTGCGTCTAGGTGAACAGGGTCAACACCCAGAACAGTTTAATAACACACAAGTACCTACTTACTGCTAGGTGAACAGGGGCAGTACTCTCAACAGTCTCCTAACACCCAGGTACCTACTTGCTGCCAGGTGAACAGGGGCAGTACTCTCAACAGTCTCCTAACACACGAGGACCAGGCAGAACTACAAAGGGATCTGGACAGGCTGCAGACCTGGTCCAGCAATTGGCTCCTGAAGTTCAACCCCACCAAGTGCAAAGTCATGAAGATTGGGGAAGGGCAAAGAAGACCGCAGACGGAGTACAGTCTAGGGGGCCAGAAACTACAAACCTCGCTCAAGGAAAAAGATCTTGGGGTGAGTATAACACCAGGCACATCTGAAGCGCATATCAACCAAATAACTGCTGCAGCATACGGGCGCCTAGCAAACCTCAGAACAGCATTCCGACATCTTAATAAGGAATCACTCAGGACCCTGTACACCGTGTACGTTAGGCCCATATTGGAGTATGCGGAACCAGTTTGGAACCCACACCTAGCCAAGCACGTAAAGAAACTAGAGAAAGTGCAAAGGTTTGCAACAAGACTAGTCCCAGAGCTAAGAGGTATGTCCTACGAGGAGAGGTTAAGGGAAATCGACCTGACAACACTGGAGGACAGGAGAGATAGGGGGGACATGATAACGACATATAAAATACTGAGAGGAATCGACAAGGTGGACAAAGACAGGATGTTCCAGAGATGGGACACAGTAACAAGGGGACACAGTTGGAAGTTGAAGACACAGATGAATCACAGGGATGTTAGGCAGTACTGCTTCAGTCACAGAGTACTCAGGAAGTGGAAAAGTTTGGGAAGCGATGTAGTGGAGGCAGGATCCATTCACAGCTGTAAGTAGAGGTATGATAAAGCTAATGGTGCAGGGAGATTGACCCAATAGTGGCCAGTAAAGAGTCGGGGCCAGGAGCTATGAATCGACCCCTGCAACCACAACTAGCTGAGTACATAGGTACCTACTTGCTGCTAGGTGAACAGAGGCAGTACTCTTAATAGTCTCCTAACACCCAGGTACCGACTTACTGCTAGGTGAACAGGGACAGTACCCTCAACAGTCTCCTAACACCCAGGTACCTACTTACTGCTAGGTGAACAACAGTCTCCTAACACCCAGGTACCTACTTACTGCTAGGTGAATAACAGTCTCCTAACACCCAGGTACCTACTTGCTGCAAGGTAAACAGGTCTTTCTGGCGTGAATCCAAAAGGAAGACAGACAGATAGGCAGATACAGACACAGAGAGATACACAGGCTGATATAGAGAGACAGAGAGAGATAGAGACAGAGAAACAGACACGACATAGAGATAACAGTTGTTCTGGGAGAGTACTGGAGGATTTTTTCCCCTTAGATATATTTTAGTAAGTCATTTCCGGTTTCCGCGATAACCAGTGGACAGGTAAAATATCACCTGAACACATGTAGTACCTGATGACCAGCAGTACCTGATGACCTGAACACGTGTAGTACCTGATGACCTGAACGCGTGTAGTACCTGATAACCTGAACACGACTTATACCTGATTATCACCACTACCTGTTGACCTGAACACGTGTAGTACCTGAGACCAGCAGTACCTGATGACCTGAACAAGTGTAGTACTTGATGACCAGCAGTACCTGGTGACCTGAGCACGGATAGTACCTGGTGACCAGCAGTACCTGATGACCTGAACACGTGTAGTACCTGATAGCCTGAACACCTGTAATACCTGATGACCTGAACACGTGTAGTAAACCCGATAACCTGAACACCTGTAATACCTGATGACCTGAACACGTGTAGTTCCTGATAACCTGAACACCTGTAATACCTGATGACCACCACTACCTGATGACGTGAACACGTGTAGTACCTGATGACCTGAACATGTGTAGTACGTAATGACCAGCAGTACCTGATGACCACCACTACCTGATGACCTGAACATGTGTAGTACTTAATGACCAACAGTACCTGATGACCTGAACAAGTGCAGTACCTCATGACCACCACTACCTGATGACCTGAACACGTGTAGTACCTGATGACCACCAGTACCTGATGACCTGAACACGAGTAGTACCTGACGACCACCACCTACAACAATGGCTCGGACAGTAAATCAATAGAACTCAGGTTAGGGCTTAAATGGACCACTTGACTACAATATACATTATACAATATACATTATACAATATACATTCTTATAATGCGACATGGAGAGAGAGTGGAAGCTGGAAACCATCCAGGGAGGAGCGACCCTCCTCTCTTACCAGTGGCACACGGAAGCCTGTTAAACGTTATGCACTCTTGAACACACACACACACACACACACACACACACACACACACACACGAGCACACCACGGGGCCAGGAGCTATGAATCGACCCCTGCAACCACAACTAGGTGAGTACACCAGATAAGTATTTCAAGGCTGGTGATGTGACGATGCGTGTTGACACATTCCTGGTGATGTGACTGCGCATACTTTGCGTCCCTCACCCCCCACCCCCTACTCTTCCTGCTGACACTGCTGACTTCTCCCCACTTCCCACTTACCCTCCCGTCTCCAGTTTGAGGTGGGGGGTTTAGAGGGTTATCACCCTCTGCGATGTGAAGGAACCCAGGTCTCAAAAGTAGGGTATTGGACCCTGAGGTTCCAGTCCCCTCACTTGAGGGCCCCGTCCCCTCACTTGAGAGCCCCGTCCCCTCACTTGAGGTCCCCGTCCTCACATGACAGCCCGTCTCCTCACTTGAGGGCCCCCGTCCCTCATTTGGGAGCCCCGTCCCCTTACTTGAGGACCTAGTCCCCTTACTTGGGTCCTCCTCCCCTCACTTGAGAGCCCTGTCTCCTCACCTGAGCGCCCACCGTTCGTGTGGGCCCTCACCCACACAAGGGTGAGAGCCCATACGAGGGCCCATACGAGAGGCCCCTTTTTCCCTTTTGTGGGCTCTTCCCAGTACCACCCCGAGGGGGGACGCACAAACACCAGAACTTACGCATTCGCCATTACGCAAAAGAACCCGCACACGTGCCACTGGACATGCGGACATGTGTGTGCGTCAGCAGACACGTGTCACTGTTTTTTCTCCAGTCAGCTGTTATTAACGCCTGGCCAGATGGCCATTAAACTGCTTAAAATTAAAACACTGATGTCTTGTTAAGGTCCTTGCTCCAGGAGTGTGGGTAGCAGGCTGGCTGGCAGGCTGGCAGGCTGCCAGCCTGCCACATGTCAAGCAGGCAGGCAAGCATGACTGCCACATATGTCAAGCAGGCAGGCAGGCAGGCAGGTCCTGGACATGTAACACAAACCATCAAGCAGGCAGGCAGGCAAGCAGGCAGGCAGGTAGGCAGGCAGGCAAGCAGGCAGGCAGGCAGGCAGGCAGGAAGGCAGGCAGGTCCTAGACATGTAACACAAACCATCAAGCAGGCAGGCAGGCAGGACCTGGACATGTAACACAAACCATCAAGCAGGCAGGCAGGCAGGCAGGCACGCACGCAAGCAGGCAGGCAGGCAGGCAGGCAGGCAGGCAGACAGGTCCTAGACATGTAACACAAACCATCACGCAGGCAGGCAGGCAAGCAGGCAGGTAGGTCCTAGACATGTAACACAAACCATCAAGCAGGCAGTCAAGCAGGCAGGCAGGCAAGCAGGTCCTAGACATGTAACACAAACCATCAAGCAGGCAGGCAGGCAGGCAGGCAGGCAGGCAAGCAGGCAGGCAGGCAGACAAGCAGGCAATCAGGTCCTAGACATGTAACACAAACCATCAAGCAGGCAAGCAGGCAAGCAGGCAGGCAGGCCCTTGACATGTAACACAAACCATCAAGCAGGCAGGCAGGCAGGTAAGCAGGCAGGCAGGCAGGCAGGCAGGTCCTAGACATGTATCACAAACCATCAAGCAGGCAGGCAGGCAGGTAAGCAGGCAAGCAGGCAGGCAGGCAGGCCCTAGACATGTAACACAAACCATCAAGCAGGCAGGCAGGCAAGCAGACAGGCAGGCAGGCAGGTCCTTGACATGTAACACAAACCATCAAGCAGGCAAGCAGGCAAGCAGGCAGGCAGGCAGGCAGGTCCTAGACATGTAACACAAACCATCAAGCAGGCAGGCAGGCAAGCAGGCAGGCAGGCAGGCAGGTCCTAGACATGTATCACAAACCATCAAGCAGGCAGGCAAGCAGGCAGGCAGGTTCTGTGCATGTAGCACAAACCATCAAGCAGGCAGGCAAGCAGGCAGGCAGGTTCTGTGCATGTAACACAAACCATCAAGCAGGCAGGCAAGCAGGCAGGCAGGCAAGCAGGCAGGCAGGCAGGTCCTAGACATGTAACTCAAACCATCAAGCAGGCAGGCAGGCAGGCAGGTCCTGGACATTTATGACAAACCATCAAGCAGGCAGGCAAGCAGGCAGGCAGGTCCTGGACATGTAACACAAACCATCAAGCAGGCAGGCAGGCAGGCAGGCAGCCAGGTCCTAGACATGTAACACAAACCATCAAGCAGGCAGGCAGGCAGGCAGGCAGGTCCTAGACATGTAACACAAACCATCACGCAGGCAGGCCGGCAGGTAAGCAGGCAAGCAGGCAGGCGGGCAGGTCCTAGACATGTAACACAAACCATCAAGCAGGCAGGCAGGCAAGCAGGCAAGCAGGCAGGTCCTAGACATGTAACACAAACCATCAAGCAGGCAGGCAGGCAGGTCCTAGACATGTAACACAAACCATCAAGCAGGTAGGCAGGCAAGCAGGCAGGCAGGTCCTAGACATGTAACACAAACCATCAAGCAGGCAGGCAAGCAGGCAGGCAGGTCCTAGACATGTAACACAAACCATCAAGCAGGCAGGCAAGCAGACAGACAGGTCCTGGACATTTATGACAAACCATCAAGCAGGCTGGCAAGCAGGCAGGCAGGTTCTGTGCATGTAACACAAACCATCAAGCAGGCAGGCAGGCAGGTAAGCAGGCAAGCAGGCAGGCAGGCAGGTCCTAGACATATAACACAAACCATCAAGCAGGCAGGCAGGCAGGCAGGTTCTAGACATGTAACACAAACCATCAAGCAGGCAGGCAGGCAGGTCCTAGACATGTAACACAAACCATCAAGCAGGCAGGCAGGCAGGTAAGCAGGCAAGCAGGCAGGCAGGCAGGTCCTAGACATGTAACACAAACCATCAATCAGGCAGGCAGGCAGGTAAGCAGGCAAGCAGGCAGGCAGGCAGGTCCTAGACATGTAACACAAACCATCAATCAGGCAGGCAGGCAGGCAGGCAGGCAAGCAGGCAGGCAGACAGGCAAGCAGGCAAGCAGGCAGGCAGGCCCTAGACAAGTAACACAAACCATCAAGCAGACAGGCAGGCAGGCAGGCAGGCAAGCAGGCAAGCAGGCAGGCAGGTCCTAGACAAGTAACACAAACCATCAAGCAGACAGGCAGGCAGGCAGGCAGGCAAGCAGGCAAGCAGGCAGGCAGGCAGGCAGGTCCTAGACATGTAACCCAAACCATCAAGCAGGCAGGCAGGCAGGCAGGCCCTAGACATGTAACCCAAACCATCAAGCAGGCAAGCAGGCAGGCAGGTCCTCGACATGTAACCCAAACCATCCAGCAGGCAGGCAGGCAGGCAGGCCCTAGACATGTAACCCAAACCATCAAGCAGGCAGGCAGGCAAGCAGGCAGGCAGACAGGTCCTAGACATGTAACCCAAACCATCAAGCAGGCAGGCAGGCAGGTAAGCAGGCAAGCAGGCAGGCAGGCAGGCCCTAGACATGTAACACAAACCATCAAGCAGGCAGGCAGGCAAGCAGACAGGCAGGCAGGCAGGTCCTTGACATGTAACACAAACCATCAAGCAGGCAAGCAGGCAAGCAGGCAGGCAGGCAGGCAGGTCCTAGACATGTAACACAAACCATCAAGCAGGCAGGCAGGCAAGCAGGCAGGCAGGCAGGCAAGCAGGCAGGCAGGCAGGCAGGTCCTAGACATGTATCACAAACCATCAAGCAGGCAGGCAAGCAGGCAGGCAGGTTCTGTGCATGTAACACAAACCATCAAGCAGGCAGGCAAGCAGGCAGGCAGGTTCTGTGCATGTAACACAAACCATCAAGCAGGCAGCAAGCAGGCAGGCAGGTTCTGTGCATGTAACACAAACCATCAAGCAGGCAGGCAAGCAGGCAGGCAGGTTCTGTGCATGTAACACAAACCATCAAGCAGGCAGGCAAGCAGGCAGGCAGGCAGGTCCTAGACATGTAACTCAAACCATCAAGCAGGCAGGCAGGCAGGCAGGTCCTAGACATGTAACACAAACCATCACGCAGGCAGGCCGGCAGGTAAGCAGGCAAGCAGGCAGGCAGGCAGGTCCTAGACATGTAACACAAACCATCAAGCAGGCAGGCAGGCAGGTAAGCAGGCAAGCAGGCAGGCAGGCAGGTCCTAGACATGTAACACAAACCATCAAGCAGGCAGGCAGGCAGGTCCTAGACATGTAACACAAACCATCAAGCAGGCAGGCAAGCAGGCAGGCATGTCCTAGACATGTAACACAAACCATCAAGCAGGTAGGCAGGCAAGCAGGCAGGCAGGTCCTAGACATGTAACACAAACCATCAAGCAGGCAGGCAAGCAGGCAGGCAGGTCCTAGACATGTAACACAAACCATCAAGCAGGCAGACAAGCAGACAGGCAGGTCCTGGACATTTATGACAAACCTTCAAGCAGGCTGGCAAGCAGGCAGGCAGGTTCTGTGCATGTAACACAAACCATCAAGCAGGCAGGCAGGCAGGTCCTAGACATATAACACAAACCATCAAGCAGGCAGGCAGGCAGGTAAGCAGGCAAGCAGGCAGGCAGGCAGGTCCTAGACATGTAACACAAACCATCAAGCAGGCAGGCAGGCAGGCAGGTTCTAGACATGTAACACAAACCATCAAGCAGGCAGGCAGGCAGGTCCTAGACATGTAACACAAACCATCAAGCAGGCAGGCAGGCAGGTAAGCAGGCAAGCAGGCAGGCAGGCAGGTCCTAGACATGTAACACAAACCATCAATCAGGCAGGCAGGCAGGTAAGCAGGCAAGCAGGCAGGTCCTAGACATGTAACACAAACCATCAATCAGGCAGGCAGGCAGGCAAGCAGGCAGGCAGGCAGGCAGGCAGGCAGGCAAGCAGGCAGGCAAGCAGGCAGGCAGGTCCTAGACAAGTAACACAAACCATCAAGCAGACAGGCAGGCAGGCAGGCAGGCAAGCAGGCAAGCAGGCAAGCAGGCAGGCAGGTCCTAGACAAGTAACACAAACCATCAAGCAGACAGGCAGGCAGGCAGGCAGGCAAGCAGGCAAGCAGGCAGGCAGGCAGGCAGGTCCTAGACATGTAACCCAAACCATCAAGCAGGCAGGCAGGCAGGCAGGCCCTAGACATGTAACCCAAACCATCAAGCAGGCAAGCAGGCAGGCAGGTCCTAGACATGTAACCCAAGCCATCAAGCAGGCAGGCAGGCCCTAGACATGTAACCCAAACCATCAAGCAGGCAGGCAGGCAAGCAGGCAGGCAGACAGGTCCTAGACATGTAACCCAAACCATCAAGCAGGCAGGCAGGCAGGTAAGCAGGCAAGCAGGCAGGCAGGCAGGCCCTAGACATGTAACACAAACCATCAAGCAGGCAGGCAGGCAAGCAGACAGGCAGGCAGGAAGGTCCTTGACATGTAACACAAACCATCAAGCAGGCAAGCAGGCAGGCAGGCAGGCAGGTCCTAGACATGTAACACAAACCATCAAGCAGGCAGGCAGGCAAGCAGGCAGGCAGGCAGGCAGGTCCTAGACATGTATCACAAACCATCAAGCAGGCAGGCAAGCAGGCAGGCAGGTTCTGTGCATGTAACACAAACCATCAAGCAGGCAGGCAAGCAGGCAGGCAGGTTCTGTGCATGTAACACAAACCATCAAGCAGGCAGGCAAGCAGGCAGGCAGGCAGGTCCTAGACATGTAACTCAAACCATCAAGCAGGCAGGCAGGCAGGCAGGTCCTGGACATTTATGACAAACCATCAAGCAGGCAGGCAAGCAGGCAGGCAGGTCCTGGACATGTAACACAAACCATCAAGCAGGCAGGCAGGCAGGCAGGCAGGCAGCCAGGTCCTAGACATGTAACACAAACCATCAAGCAGGCAGGCAGGCAGGCAGGTCCTAGACATGTAACACAAACCATCACGCAGGCAGGCCGGCAGGTAAGCAGGCAAGCAGGCAGGCAGGCAGGTCCTAGACATGTAACACAAACCATCAAGCAGGCAGGCAGGCAGGTAAGCAGGCAAGCAGGCAGGCAGGCAGGTCCTAGACATGTAACACAAACCATCAAGCAGGCAGGCAGGCAGGTCCTAGACATGTAACACAAACCATCAAGCAGGCAGGCAAGCAGGCAGGCAGGTCCTAGACATGTAACACAAACCATCAAGCAGGTAGGCAGGCAAGCAGGCAGGCAGGTCCTAGACATGTAACACAAACCATCAAGCAGGCACGCAAGCAGGCAGGCAGGTCCTAGACATGTAACACAAACCATCAAGCAGGCAGGCAAGCAGACAGGCAGGTCCTGGACATTTATGACAAACCATCAAGCAGGCTGGCAAGCAGGCAGGCAGGTTCTGTGCATGTAACACAAACCATCAAGCAGGCAGGCAGGCAGGTCCTAGACATATAACACAAACCATCAAGCAGGCAGGCAGGCAGGTAAGCAGGCAAGCAGGCAGGCAGGCAGGTCCTAGACATATAACACAAACCATCAAGCAGGCAGGCAGGCAGGCAGGTTCTAGACATGTAACACAAACCATCAAGCAGGCAGGCAGGCAGGTCCTAGACATGTAACACAAACCATCAAGCAGGCAGGCGGTCAGGCAGGTAAGCAGCAAGCAGGCAGGCAGGCAGGTCCTAGACATGTAACACAAACCATCAATCAGGCAGGCAGGCAGGCAAGCAGGCAGGCAGGCAGGTCCTAGACATGTAACACAAACCATCAATCAGGCAGGCAGGCAGGCAGGCAGGCAGGCAGGCAAGCAGGCAGGCAGACAGGCAAGCAGGCAAGCAGGCAGGCAGGTCCTAGACAAGTAACACAAACCATCAAGCAGACAGGCAGGCAGGCAGGCAGGCAAGCAGGCAAGCAGGCAGGCGGGTCCTAGACAAGTAACACAAACCATCAAGCAGACAGGCAGGCAGGCAAGCAGGCAAGCAGGCAGGCAGGCAGGCAGGTCCTAGACATGTAACCCAAACCATCAAGCAGGCAGGCAGGCAGGCAGGCCCTAGACATGTAACCCAAACCATCAAGCAGGCAAGCAGGCAGGCAGGTCCTAGACATGTAACCCAAACCATCCAGCAGGCAGGCAGGCAGGCAGGCCCTAGACATGTAACCCAAACCATCAAGCAGGCAGGCAGGCAAGCAGGCAGGCAGACAGGTCCTAGACATGTAACCCAAACCATCAAGCAGGCAGGCAGGCAAGCAGGCAGGCAGACGGGTCCTAGACATGTAACCCAAACCATCAAGCAGGCAGGCAGGCAAGCAGGCAGGCAGACAGGTTATAGACATGTAACCCAAACCATCAAGCAGGCAGGCAGGCAAGCAGGCAGGCAGACAGGCCCTAGACATGCAACTCAAACCATCAAGCAGGCAGGCAGGCAAGCAGGCAGGCAGACAGGTCCTAGACATGTAACCCAAACCATCAAGCAGGCAGGCAGGCAAGCAGGCAGGCAGACAGGTCCTAGACATGTAACCTAAACCATCAAGCAGGCAGGCAGGCAAGCAGGCAGGCAGGCAGGTCCTAAACATGTAGCACAAACCATCAAGCAGGCAGGCAGGCAAGCAGGCAGGCAGGCAGGTCCTAGACATGTAACACAAACCATCAAGCAGGCAGGCAGGCTGGCAGGTCCTAGACATGTAACCCAAACCATCAAGCAGGCAGGCAAGCAGGCAGGCAGGCAGGTCCTAGACATGTAACTGAAACCATCAAGCAGGCAGGCAGGCAGGCAGGTCCTAAACATGTAACAAAAACCATCAAGCAGGCAGGTAGGCAGATCCTAGACAGGTAACCCAAACCATCAACCAGGCAAGCAGGCAGGCAGGCAGGTCCTAGACATGTAACTCAAGCCATCAAGCAGGCAGGCAGGCAGGTAGGCTGGCAGGTCCTAGACATGTAACTCAAACCATCAAGCAGGCAGGCAGGCAGGTCCTAGACATGTAACTCAAGCCATCAAGCAGGCAGGCAAGCAGGCAGGCAGGCAGGTCCTAGACATGTAACTCAAACCATCAAGCAGGCAGGCAGGCCTTGGAAAGTACAATAATTTACGAACTGTAACCAAGAGGCCGTTGAAAGCCTATCGACTCTACTGCATCAAGTCTCGAGGGACCGATCAACTCAGAGTTACTTATTACACTGTTACCATTGTTATATGCACTGCAGGCTTCTTCCACTGAAGAAGACCGCCGCACAGGCAAGACACAGTGAAATAACCATTGTTGCACTGGTGTCTTGTCAACTTTACTGGTTCATTAAGGGTGTAACCAAGCTGTTTAGTAAGGGAAAATGACCTTTAAGCTCCCTTCAGTGGAGACAGACCAGAATTTTTTAAGTTCCTTAGGCCTCTACTGTCTGTTATACATCTGTAAAGACCTGGGTCTCAGACCACACACACACACACACACAACACACACACACACACACACATATATATATATTATATTATTATATATATTATATATATATATAATATATATATATTATATAATATATATATATATATATATATACATAATGTCCATGAGGAGAACATTTAATATATTAAACACTGAAGTGACATGTTGGTTATTCGCGAAAATTTAGTCATCCAGATCGATCCACTTGCTAACCACTCTCAGACTGGTTCATCCACTTGCTAACCACTCTCAGACTGGTTCATCCACTTGCTAACCACTCTCAGACTGGTTCATCCACTTGCTAACCACCCCTCAACGGGTTCATCACTTGCTAACCACTCTCAGACTGGTTCATCCACTTGCTAACCACTCTCAGACTAGTTCATCCACTTGCTAACCACTCTCAGACTGGTTCATCCACTTGCTAACCACCCCTCAGACTGGTTCATCACTTCTAACCCTCTCAGACTGGTTCTTTCCACTTCTAACCACCCTCAGACGTTTCTCTTCCCGTTTCAACCACTCTCCGACTGGTTCTTCCACTTGCTAACCACCTCAGACTGTTCAATCCACTTGCTAAACCACTCTCAGACTGGTTCATCCACTTGCTAACCACCCAGACTGGTTTCATCCACTTGCAACCACTCTCAGACTGGTTCATTCCACTGCTAAACCACCCCCAGACTGGTTCATCCACTTGCTAACCACTCTCAGACTGGTTCATCCACTTGCTAACCACTCTCAGACTGGTTCATCCACTTGCTAACCACTCTCAGACTGGTTCATCCACTTGCTAACCATCTCAGACTGGTTCATCCACTTGCTAACCACTCTCAGACTGGTTCATCCACTTGCTAACCATTCTCAGACTGGTTCATCCACTTGCAAAACCACCCCTCAGACTGGTTCATCCACTGCTAACCACCTCAGACTGGTTCATCCACTTGCTAACCACTCTCAGACTGGTTCATCCACTTGCTAACCACTCTCAGACTGGTTCATCCACTTGCTAACCACCCTCAGACTGGTTCATCCACTTGCTAACCACTCTCAGACTGGTTCATCCACTTGCTAACCCCTATCAGACTGGTTCATCCACTTGCTAACCACTCTCAGACTGGTTCATCCACTTGCTAACCACCCCTCAGACGGGTTTTCATCCACTTGCTAACCACTCTAGACTGGTTCATCCACTTGCAAACCCAAACTCTCAACTGGTTCGTCCACTTGCTAACCACTCTCAGACTGGTTCATCCACTTGCTAACCAATCTCAGACTGGTTCATCCACTTGCTAACCACCCTCAGACTGGTTCATCCACTTGCTAACCACTCTCAGACTGGTTCATCCACTTGCTAACCACTCTCAGACTGGTTCATCCACTTGCTAACCACTCTCAGACTGGTTCATCCCAATGCAAACCCAAATCTGACTGGTTAAATCCACTTCTAACCACCCTCAGACTGGTTCATCCACTTCCCTAACCACTCTCAGACGGGTTTCTTTCCACTTGCTAACCACTCTCAGACTGGTTCATCCACTTGCTAACCACTCTCAGACTGGTTCATCCACTTGCTAACCACTCTCAGACTGGTTCATCCACTTGCTAACCACTCTCAGACTGGTTCATCCACTTGCTAACCATTCTCAGACTGGTTCATCCACTTGCTAACCACTCTCAGACTGGTTCATCCCACTTGCTAACCATTCTCAGACTGGTTAAATCCACTTGTAACCACTCTCAGACTGGTTCATCCACTTGCTAACCACTCTCAGACTGGTTCATCCACTTGCTAACCACTCTCAGACTGGTTCATCCACTTGCTAACCACTCTCAGACTGGTTCATCCACTTGTAACCACTCAGACTGGTTCATCCATTTGTTAACCACTCTAGACTTGTTCATCCATTGTAACCACTCTCAAGGGTTCATCCACTTCCTAACCACTCTCAGACTGGTTCATTACTTGCAAACCCATTCTCAGATTTGGTTCATCCACTTGCTAACCACTCTCAGACGGGTTCATCCATTTTGGCTAACCACTCTCAGACTGGTTCTCCACTTTAAACCACTCTATCTGTTCACCATTGCTAACCACTCTCAGATGGTTCATCCACTTCCTAACCACTCTCAGACTGGTTCATCCACTTGCTAACCACTCTCAGACTGGTTCATCCACTTGCTAACCACTCTCAGACTGTTCACCATTTCCACTCTATAACTTGTTCATTAAACCATTTGCTACCACTCTCAGAAGGTTCATCCCCTTCCTAACCACTTTCAGACTGGTTCTTTCCATTGCTAACCACTCTCAGACGTTTCATCCACTTGCTAACCACTTTCAGACTGTTCATCCACTAATGCAACCACTCTCAACTGGTTTCATCCACTTGCAAACCACTCTCAATGGTTCATCCACTTGAAAACCACTCTCAGACTGTTCATCCAATCTCAACCACTCTAAAGACTGTTCATCCACTTGCAAAAACCACTTCAACTGGTTCATTCCCACTTGCTAACCACTCTCAGACTGTTCATTTCTCATTTAAAACCACTTCACAGACTGTTTCATCCACTTGCAAACCACTCTCAACTGGTAAATCCACTTGATAACCACTTCAGACTGGTTCATCCACTTGCTAACCCACTCTCAGACTGTTAAATCCACTTGCAAACCACTCTCAAAACTGTTAAATCCACTTATCTAACAACTCTCAGACTGTTTCATCCACTGCTAACCACTCTCAACTGGTTAAATCCACTTTCTAAAAAACTCACAGTCTGGTTCAATCCACTTGCAAACCCAAACCCTCAAACTGGTTCACCCACCCTAACCACCTCAACGGTTCAATCCACTTGCTAACCACTCCAGAACTGTTCTTTCCACTTGCTAACCATTCTCAGACTGTTTCATCCACTTGCTAACCACTCTCAGACTGGTTCATCCACTTGCTAACCACTCTCAGACTGTTTCATCCACTTGCTAACCACTCTCACACTGGTTCACCCACTTGCTAACCACTCTCAGACTGGTTCATCCACTTGCTAACCACTCTCACACTGGTTCACCCACTTGCTAACCACTCTCAGACTGGTCATCCACTGCTAACCACTCCACACTGGTTCACACCACTTGCTAACCACTCTCAACTGGTTCACCCACTTGCTAACCACTCTCAGACTGGTTCATCCACTTGCTAAACACTCTCAGACTGGTTCATCCACTTGCTAAACACTCTCAGACTGGTTCATCCACTTGCTAACCACTCTCAGACTGGTTCATCCACTTGCTAACCACTCTCAGACTGGAGAAATGCTCTCTGACTCCTCAGTGTTTAATTTTGTGTTTAGTTTTAGACTGTGACCCTTGTTGCTGGTGCATTTTTTTTATCGGATTTTCTTTGCTCAAGCGACTACTCGTCTTAGTATTTGGTATATCGTGATCATGTCTCCTCGTTTCGAAAAGTTAAGTTTTTGCATTCATTCCCCCTGATTCGTTTCCCGTAGCTCTGAGACTAGTCTCGTAGCGAATCTTTGTATTTTCTCTGGTTTAAATCTTGTATGAGGGAAGTTGTATATAAGGGCCGATTAGTCAAGACGAAATATTTGAAGGCTAGAAGAAGGGCAGCCTTTCCAGACGAAGTACTTGTCGAGTCATCGCGTATACACAACTTATCTAAGATGAATCTTGGTTCCGGGACTGTAGAGGCGGCCTGCCTTTCTCAGTCACATACAAAGTCTGGAAATAAACTCTGAGGATAGAGTTTCAAATACCTTCTTACAGTCAGAGAATGTGCAGCCAACCACTATCTCTTGCTCTACCGGTTATGACACAGGTTTTATCTCTAACATCGTGAGTGGTTGTATGTTGTGAGTGTATGTTGTGAGTGTATGTTTTGAGTGTATGTTGAGACTGCATGTTGTGAGTGTATGTTGTGTGTGTTGTGATTGTATGTTGTGAGTGTATGTTGTGTATGTTGTGAGTGTATGTTGTGAGTGTATGTTGAGAGTGTATGTTGAGAGTGTATGTTGTAAGTGTATGTTGTGTATGTTGTAAGTGTATGTTATGACTATGTTGTCGGTGTATGTTGTGACTATGTTGTGAGTGTATGTTGTGACTATGTCGTGAGTGTATGTTTTTGAGTGTATGTTTTTGCTGTATGTTGTGAGTGTATATGTGTGTGTTATTGGGTGTATGTTGTGAGTGGGATGTTGTGAGTGTATGTTGGTATGTTGTGAGTGTAATGTTGTGACTATGTTGTGAGTGTATGTTGTGTATGTTGTGAGTGCATGTTGTGTATGTTGTGAAAAGTATGTTGTGACTGTTGTGAGTGTATGTTGTGTATGTTGTGAGTGTATGTTGTGACTGCATTGTGAGTGTATGTTGTGAGTGTATGTTGTGTATGTTGTGAGTGTTGTTGTGTATGTTGTGAGTGTATTTTTGTGTATGTTGTAGTGTATGTTGTGAGTGTATGTTGAGAGTGTATGTTGAGAGTGTATGTTGTGAGTGTATGTTGTGTATGTTGTAAGTGTATGTTATGACTATGTTGTCGGTGTATGTTGTGACTATGTTTGTGATGTATGTTGTGACTATGTCGTTAGTGTAAAGTTGTGTAAAGTTGTGAGTGTATGTTGTGTATGTTGTGAGTGTATGCTGTGTATGCTGTGAGTGTATGTTGTGAGTGTATATTGTGAATGTATGTTCAGAAATGTATGTGTGGGTGTATGTTGTGAGTGTAAGTTTGTGTATGTTGTGATTGTATGTTGTGAGTGTATGTTAGAGTGTATGTTGAGAGTGTATGTTGTGAGTTTTGTTTTTGTATGTTGTCCCGTGGGATGTTGTGAGTGTATGTTTTGTATGTTGGAGTGTATATTGTGACTGTTGTGAGTGTATGTTTTGTTTTGTTGTGAGTGTATGTTTGTGACTATATTGTGGGGGTATGTTGTTAGTGTATGTTTTTGTATGTTGTGAGTGTATGTTGTGTATGTTTGTGAGTGTATGTTATGTATGTTTTGATGTATGTTGTGAAAGTTGTGAGTGTATGTTGTAGTATATGTTGAGAGTGTATGTTGAGAGTGTAAAGTTGTGATGTATGTTGTGTATGTTGTGAGTGTATGTTGTGACTGTTGATGAGTGTATGTTGTGTATGTTGTGAGTGTATGTTGTGACTATATTGTGAGTGTATGTTGTGTATGTTGTGAGTGTATGTTGTGTATGTTGTGAGTGTATGTTGTGTATGTTGTGAGTGTATGTTGTGAGTGTATGTTGAAGTGTATGTTGTGAGTGTATGTTGTTAATTGTGATGTATGTGTGACTATGTTTGAGTGTATGTTGTGTATGTTTGTGAATGTATGCTGTGTATGCTGTGAGTGTATGTTTTGAGTGTATGTTGTGAGTGTATATTGTGAATGTATGTTGAGAGTGTATGTTGTGAGTGTATGTTGTGTATGTTGTGAGTGTTGTTGTGAGTGTTGTGTATGTTTGATGTATTTTGTGCATGTTTTGAGTGTATGTTTTTGAGTGTATATTGTGAGTGTATGTTGAGAGTGTATGTTGTGAGTGTATGTTGTGAGTGTATGTTGTGAGTGTATGTTGTGAGTGTATGTTGCGAGTGTATGTTGAGGGTGTATGTTGTGAGTGTACGTTGTGAGTGTAATGTTGTGTATTTTGTGAGTGTATGTTGTGACTATGTCGTGAGTGTAGGTTGTTTATGTTGTGAATATAGTTGTGTATTTGTGATGTATGCTGTGTATGCTGTGAGTGTATGTTGTGAGTGTATGTTGTGAGTGTATATTGTGAATGTATGTTGAGAGTGTATGTTGTGAGTGTATATTGTGAATGTATGTTGAGTGTATGTTGTGAGGTAGTTGTGAGTGTAAAATTGGTGAATGTATGTTGTGAGTGTATGTTGTGATGTATATTGTGAATGTATGTTGAGTGTATGTTGTGAGTGTATGTTGTGAGTGTATAAATTTTGAATGTATGTTGTGAGTGTAGTTTGTGAGTGTATGTTGTGTATGTTGTGATTGTATGTTGTGATGTATTTGAGAGTGTATTTGAGAGTGTAATGTTGTGAGTGTATGTTTGTATGTTGTGAGTGTATGTTTTGTATGTTGTGAGTGTAGTTGTGTATGTTGTGAGTGTATGTTGTGAGTGTATGTTGTGACTGTTGTGAGTGTATGTTGTGACTATATTGGGTGTATGTTGTGTAAAGTTGTGAGTGTAGTTTTTGTATGTTGTGAGTGTATGCGTGTATGTTGTGAGTGTCTGTTGTGAGTGTAAGTTTTAGAGTGTATGTTGAGAGTGTAAAGTTGTGAGTCTATGTTGTGTATGTTGTGAGTGTAAAGTTTGTAAGTTGTGAGTGTTGTGTAGTTGTGACTGCATGTTGTGAGTGTATGTTGTGAGTGTATGTTGAGAGTGTATGTTGTGAGTGTATGTTGAGAGTGTATGTTGTGAGTTATTGTGAGTGTATGTTGTGACTGCATGTTGTGAGTGTATGTTGTAGTGTAGTTGAGAGTGTATGTTGTGACTGCATGTTGTGAGTGTATTTTGAGTGTATGTTGTGAGTGTATGTTGTGACTGCATGTTGTGAGTGTATGTTGTGAGTGTAAAGTTTGAGAGTGTATGTTTGAGTGTAAAGTTGTGAGTGTATGTTGAGATTGTATGTTGTGAGTGTAATGTTGAGAGTGTATTTTGTGAGTGTAAAGTTGTGATGTATGTTGAGAGTGTATGTTGTGAGTGTATGTTGAGGTGTTGTTGTGATGTAAAGTTGTGGAGTGTATGTTGTGAGTGTATTTGTGAGTGTATGTTGTGAGTGTATGTTGAGGGGTATGTTGCGAGTGTATGTTTAGGTTTTATGTTGTGAGTGTAAGTTGTGTATTTTGTGAGTGTATTTTGTGTAGTTGTGTATGTTGTGAGTGTTTGTTGTGATGTTGTGTATGTTTGAGTGCATGTTGTAGTGTATGTTGTGAGTGTTTATGTTGTTTAGTGTATGTTTGCGAGTGATTGAGGGTGTATGTTGTGAGTGTAGTTTTGAGTGTATGTTGTGTATGTTGTGAGTGTATGTTGTGTAGTTGTGAGTGTTATTGTGAGTGTTGTGATGGGTTTTTGTGAGTTTATGTTGCTAGTGTATGTTGAGGGTGTATGTTGTGAGTGATGTTGTGAGTGTATGTTGTGAGTGTATGTGTGAGTGTATGTTTGAGGGTGTATGTTGTAGTGTATGTTGTGAGTGTATGTTGTGAGTTTATTTGCATGTTTTGTTGAGGGTGAAAGTTTGTGAGTGTATGTTGTGAGTGATGTTGTGAGTGTATGTTGTGAGTGTAGTTGAGGGTGTATGTTGTGAGGCAAATTGTGAGTGTATGTTGTGTATGGTTGTGATCAATTGTGAGTGTATGTTGTGTATTGTGAGTGAATGTTGAGTCAATATTTGAGCGTATTTGTGTAGTGTGAGTCAATGTTGTTAATGTATGTTTTGAGTGTATGTTTTGTTGTGTATGTAATGAAGTAGTATGTTTGTGAGTGTATGTTGGATGATTGTGAGAGTGAATGTTTGTGTATGTTGAGTGTAAGTTGTGTATGTTGTGAGTGTATGTTGGTGTTATTTTGTGATGTATGAAGGGAAGATGACACACCACCACTACCACCTACTACAACCTACCACTGTTGTCACACTCCAACGACTACCACCCACCACCTGTTGTCACTCACCCACCACTTGACCACCACCACAGTTCACTCACCACCACTTACCACCACCACTGTTGTCACTTCACACAACCACTAACCAACCGACCACTGTTGTCACTCACCACCCACTACCAACACTGTTGTCACTCACACCACTACCACCAACCACTGTTTTCACTCACCACCACTACCACCACCACTGTTGTCACTCACCCACCACTAACCACCACCACTGTTTGTCACTACTCACCACCACTACACCGACTGTTGTCACTCCACCACCACTACCACCACCACTGTTGTCGCTCACCACCACTACCACCACTGTATGACACTCACCACCACAACCACCAACCACTGTTGTCGCTCACCACACTACCACCACGTTGTCACCACCACCAACTAACACCACTACTTGTTGTCCAATTCACCACCACTACCACCACCACGTTGTCACTCACCACCACTACCACCACCACTGTTGTCGCTCATACCACCACTACCACCACTGTTTCATATCACCACCTCTAGCCACCACCACTGTTGTCACTCACCACGGGCACTACCACCACACCACTGTTTGTCGCTCACCACCACTACCACCACTGTGTTCATTCACACACCACTACCACCACCACTTTGTCCTCACACCACTCACCACTGTTGTCACCACCACTACCACCACCACTGTTGTCACTCACCACACTACCACCACCTACTGTTTTGTCACTCCCCCACCACTACCAACCACCACTGTTTGTCACTCACCTCCACTGTTTCACTCACCACCACTACACCACCACTGTTTCACTCACCGACCACTGTTTGTCACTGCATCCACCACTACCACCACCACTGTTTGTCACTCCACCACCACTGATGTCACCACCACCACTACCACCACAACTGTTTGTCACTCACCACCACTACCACCACCGACAGTAGTCAACTCACACACCACGTGTTGTCACTCACCACCACTACCACCGCTGTTGTCACTTACCACCACTACCACCACCACTGTTTCCCACTTTGACTCACCACCACCTACTCACCAACACCTGTTGTCACCACCACACTACCATCACTGTTATCACTCACGCACCACTACCACCACCACTGTTGTCACTCACCACCACTACCACCACTAGTGTTGTCACTCACCACCACTACCACCACCACTGTTGTCACTCACCACCACTAACACCACCACTGTTAGTCACTCACCACCAACTACCACGACCACTGTTGTCACTCACTCACCACAACCACCCACCACTGTTGTATTCACTCATCACCAACTACCCCACCCACTGTTGTCACTCTACCCACACTAACACCACTGTTTCACACTCACCACCACTACCACCACTGTTGTCACTCACCACCACTACCACCACCACTGTTGTCACTCACCACCACTACCACCACTGTTGTCACTCACCACCACTACCACCACTGTGTCATTCTCGCACCACTACCACCACCTCTGTTGTCACTCCACCACCAACTACCACCAACTGTTTGTCCATTTCACCACCACTACCCACTACCACTGTTGTCACCACCACCAACTACCACCAGCTATTGGTCACTCACCACCACTACGCACCACCACTGTTGTCACTCACCACCACTACCACCACCACTGTTGTCACTCACCACCACTGTTGTCACTCACCACCACTACCACCACCACTGTTGTCACTCACCACCACTACCACCACTGTTGTCACTCACCACCCACTACCATCACCACTTGTTGTCACTCAACCACCACACCGAACCACCAATGTTGTCACTCATACTCACCAAAACCAACACCACTGTTGTCCACTCACCACCACTACCACCACAACATGTTGTCACTCAACCACCACTACCACCCACCACTGTTGTCACTCACCACCACAACCACCACCACTGTTAGTCACTCACCACCCTACCAACCACTGTTTTCACTCACACCACCACTACCACCACCACTGTTGTCCACTCACCACCACTAACCACCACCACGGTTGTCCACACACACCACTACCACCACCACTGTTGTCACTGCACCACCACTACCACCACTGTTGTCACTCACCACCAACTTAACCACCAACCCTGTTGTCGCGCACACACACCAACTACCACCACGTTGTCACTCACCACCACTACCACCACCACTGTTGTCGCCCACCACCACTAACCACCACTGTTGTCCACTCACCCCACTACCACCCACCACTGTTGTCGCCACCACCACTACCACCACTGTTGTCACTCACCACCACTACCACAACTGTTGTCACTCATCCACCAATACCACCACTGTTTTCATCTCAACCACCACTACCACCCACTGTTTGGTCACTCACCACCCACTACCACCACTGTTGTCACTCACCACCACTACCACCACTGTTGTCACTCACCACCACTACCACCACTGTTGTCACTCACCCACCACTACCACCGCACTGTTGTCACTACACTTCACACTACCAACGCACGGTTGTCACTCACCACCACACCACCACTGTTTTCACACTCACCACCACTACCACCACCACTGTTGTCACCACCACCCACTTTACCACCACTGTTGTCACTCACCACCACTACCACCACTGTTTTCACTCACTTACTACTACGCACTCACAGTTGTCACTCACCACCACTTACCACCACTGTTGTCACTCACCACTACCACCACCACTGTTGTCACTCACCACCACTACCACCACTGTTGTCACTCACTACCACTACCACCACTGTTGTCACTCACCACCACTACCACCACTGTTGTCCCTCACTCACCACTACCTTGACCACGGTTTTCACCACGCACCACTACCACCACTGGTTGTCAACTCACCACCACTGTACCACCACTGTTGTCCACTCACTACCACTACCAACCACTGTTGTCACTCCACCAACCACCTACCACCACTGTTTTCCACTCACCACCACTACCACCATCCACACTGTTGTCACTCACCACCACTACAACCCATCTGTGTCACTCACCACGCACTACCACCACTTGTTGTCACCACCACCACTAACAGACCACTGTTGTCACTCACCACCACTACCACCACCACGGTTGTCACTCACCAGTCACCACTACACCACTGTTGTCACTCAACCACCACACCACCACTGTTGACACTCACTACCACTAACCACCAATGGTTGTCACACCCACCACTAACCACCAACTGTTTCAACTCACCACCACTACCACCACTGTTGTCACTCACTACCACTACCAACACCTGTTTGTCACTCACCACCACTAACCACCACTGTTTTGTCCACTCTCCACCACCACCTACCACCACTGTTGTCACTCACTACCACTACCACCACTGTTAGTTCCACTCTCCACCGCTACCACCACTGTTTGTCGACTCCTACCACTACCACCACTGTTTGTCACTCACCCACCACCTACCACCACTGTTGATCACTCACTCCAACCCCTGTTGTCACTCACCACCACTACCACCACTGTTGTCACTCACTACCACCATCACTGTTGTCACTCCCACCACTGCTACACACCACTACTCATGCCACCGCTGTTATCACATACAACCACTACGACCACTGTTGTCACATATAACCCATCACCACCACATATGCCACCAACACCACATATACCACGACCACTCACATATACCACCATCCATCCACAATAACCGACACCACCACATAACCACCACCACCTATATATACCGACCCATCAACGACATATACCATCCACCACCACCCCATAACACACACCGACCACCACATATACCACCCACCCCACCACATACACCACCACCACATAAACCACCACCACCACTATACCACCACCACTACATATACCACCACCAACCACATAATACCACCACCACCACATATAACAACCACCATCACATATACCACCACCCCCCCCATAACACCCCCAAAACCCACAACATATCCACCCCACCCCCATATACCCCCCCAACATATACCACCACCACCACATCACCCCCCAAAACAATACCACCACCACCCCCAAACACCACCACCACAACATTACCCCCCACCCCCAAAATAACCCACCACAACATAACCACCACCCCACCATATTCAACCACCACCAAAAAAAACCCCCCAAACCACCCCACCCATACACCCCCCCCAAAAAAAAACCACCCCCACCACATACACCACCACCAATACACACCACCAATAACCACCGCCGAAAACAAAACCACCCACCCCCATACACCACCGCCGCAACATTAACCCCCCCCCACCATATACCCCCAAAACCCCAAACATATACCACACCACCAAAAATATACCCCCGCCGCAAGTGAAACCACCACCACCCCCAAAACACCCCACCACAACAAAACCCACCACCCCCCATATACACCCCACCACAACATAACCACCACCACCACATACGCCCCCCCCAAAAAATACCCCCACCCCCCCATATCACCCCCCCACAACAAAAACCACCCCCCCCACATACGCCACCCCCCAAAAATATACCCCCACCCCACATTCACCCAACCCAAATATACCCCACCACCCATACCCCACCACCACAACATATCCCACCCCCACCCCCTATCCCCCCACCAAAACATATACCACCCCCACCCAACGCCCCCCCACAAAAAATCCCCACCCCCAATACACCACCACCAAACATATACCACCCCCACCCCCACTACACCACCGCCGCAACATAACCACCCCCCCACCATAACACCACCAAAAAATATCCACCACCACCCCACATCCCCACCACCACCACATACACCACCAACATACACCACCCCCACATACACCACCGCCGCAAAAAACCCAACCCCCACCCCAAAAAATCACACCGCCGCAACATATACCACCCCACCACCATATAACCACAACCAAACATATACCCCCACCACCACTATACCCCCCGCCGAACGTGTCCCCCACCCCACCACTCCCACCCCCCACAATTTTAAACCACCCCACCACCAATACACCCCACACAAACAATCCCACCCCCACCACAACGCCCCCACCCAACATTATACACCCCCCACCATATACACCACCCCACAACATTACCACCACCACCACATACCCCACCCCCACAACAATACCCCACCCCCCCATATCACCACCCCCACAACTATCCACCCCCACAATCCCACCACCAAAAACAAATCCACCACCCAAATACACCACCACCACAACAAACCCCACCCCCACCCATCCCCCACCACCAAAACATTACCACCACCACCCAAAACCACCCCACAACAAATCCCACCACCACCACCACAAAACACCCCGCCCAAAATACCCCCACCACCCCATATACCCACAACCACAACATATACCCCCAAAACCCCAAACTAACCACCGCCGCAACGTGTACCCCCACCCACCACATAACCCCCCCACAACATATACCACCCCCACACTACACCCCCACCACAAATAACCACCACCAATACACCCCCGCCGCAAATATCCCCCCCACCACCTATACCCCAAAACCACATCATATACCACCACCACCCTACCCCCCGCCGCAAGGTACCACCACCCCCACCACAACCCACCCCACAACATATACCACCACCCCACCACTACCCCCGCCGAAGTACCCCACCCCCACCACATACACCACCCCCCAAAACTATACCCCCAACCCCCACCAAAAACCACCCCCGCAACGGACCACCCCCACACCACTAACCACCACCACATACACCAACCACCCCTTTCCCTTTCCCTGACCTTAATTTCAAAAACCCACAGGTATGCCTAAAGGTTTTCCCCCCCCTTTCCCTACCCGCGCCCCCTCTCTACCCCCTCCCCACCTCTCAAAAAAAACAGTTTTCCCCCCACTCGATCCCACCCCCTTTCCCCCCCCCCCCCCTCCCCCCCCACCTCCCCCTTCCCAAAACACAATGAACATACTCGCCCCGGTCGTCTGTCTGCTTTCTGTGTTTTGCTGTATGATGGTTTCCCAAAGGGGGGTATATGGGGTAGCGGGAGTGTTGGTGGGGATAGTGGTAGTGATGGTGGTGATATGGGGATTGTTGGTGGTGATAGTGGAGTGTGGGGGGTGTTAGTGTAGTGAGGTGGTGATATGGGAGTGATGGTGGTGACAGTGGGAGTGTTGGTGGGGATAGTGGGAGTGTGGGGGGGACAGGGGGTTGGGGGTGAAATTGTTATGGGGTAAATGGGTGATGGTGGGGTTTTTTAGTGAGGGGGTTTAGTGGTAGTGATGGTGGTGTAGTGGGATGTGGTGGTGATATGGTTGATGGTGGGAAGTGGTAGTGTGGGGGTTTTTGGGGATGAGGGGGTAAGTGGTAGGAGGTGGTGATGGGTATGATGGGGGTGTTTTGGAGTGATGGTGGGGTGGGGAGTGATGGGGGTGTAGGGTATGAGGTGGGGATAGTGGAGTTTGGGGTATAGGGTAGTGTGGTGGTGATAGGGTAGAAGGTGGGATATGGTAGGTGGTGGTGTAGTGGTGTGATGGTGGTGATAGTGGTGTGAGGGGTGAAATGGAGTGATGGTTGATAGTGGTTAATGGGGGTGATAGTGGGGGGTTATGGGGTGATAGTGGAGTGTGGGTGGAATTTTTAGTGGGTGGGGATGGGGTTGGGGTGTTTGTGGGAGTGGGGGTGGTGAAGTGGGGTGTGGGGGGTGTAGTGGGAGTGAGGGGGTGAAGGGTATTTATGTATGTGGGGATGATGGGGGTTAGTGGTTGATGGGGGTGATAGTGATGTGGTGTTAGTGGGAGTGATGGTGGTGATAGTGGGATGATGGTGGGGTAGTGGTGGTTGGTTTGATAGTGGTAGTGAGGTGGGGGTATGGGGGATGGGGTGTAGTGGGATGAGGGGGTGATAGTGGGGTGTTGGTATGTTTGTGGGGTGATGGGGGTGAAAATGGGGGTTTTGGGGGATAGTGGATATGGGGGTAGTGGGGGGGTGGTGGGGAATGGTATGATGGGGGGATGTGGATGAGGTGGGATGGAATGTTGGATGTAGTGGGAGTGATGATGTATGGTCGTTGATGGGCAGATGGGGATTGTGAGGGAATGTTGTGTGTGTGTGTGTGTGTGTGTGTGTGTGTGTGTAGAGGGATTATCAGCATATAGATCTGCAACACGGCTACGAGGTGTGGAAATACAAACTAGACCGACAATAATCAATCCTATGGTGTTAGATCACAGCTTGAGTGGCCAGGCTAACCACCAAGAGGCCTGGTCTAGGACCGGACCGCGGGGGGCGGTGACCCCTCTCGGAAATAATCGCAAGCAACCTTGCAAAGAGTGAAGGAATGACCACAGCTGTGACTCTCCTGCTGCATGAAGACTCAACCCGACCTGCCTGACTTGTTAGTCTTGCCTTTCTTTTAAACCACTGTAGCTCTAACACCTAACTTATACTAACTACTCAGTTATGTAGTGATACATTCGTCAGGTTTTTAGACCAATAAATATTGCCCAGTTCAACACCTCTTTATAGCAGAGATAAGACCAACACTTAACTCAGCAATTCTTAATAGTTGAGGCAATAAAGCAACACATAAAAAACAGCTGAACACTCTTATTATAGCCCAGTAGATAAGAAGAGATAAGTTTATTGAGTAACGATGCAAGTTATAAAGCTTGCACGAATTCAGATTTAATCTCCGAAGGTGTAAGGGGGGAAAACCAGCATCACACACGTCACGCTGTGTGAGGTGTATTGACGGGGGGAGGGAGGAACAACATCACGTCATTCTGTGTGAGGTGTATTGAGGGGGATGGAACACCAACATCACACATCACACAGTGTGGGGTGTATTGACGGTGGGGGGAGATGAGTGTCTTTGGCCCCTCCCTCGCACACACGCCACACTTCTAAATATAACAGATTTCCAGAAACCCTGGCGGATATAGTGGTCCGGCCCGTTATTCCTGGCAGGAAATAACACACATTATCACACCGGAAGATAGGTGTGTGGAGGCGGCCCTCGACTGCGTTGCTTCTCTCCCACCTTGTAAGTAAATAACTCAGTTACCCGTTGTTTCTCTGTTGTTTTTAGCGAGGTTGTCGTTATTGCGGATGGTGACACGCACGTTACTTGTCTTGGAGGGCAGAGGAAGGTGTGGATACGGAGGGGTTGGGAGGGCGGGGGGAGTGATGTGTTTTTATCATATTGCTTAGTTATGGTTGCTTCCGTAACGAGCCGCCCGCGACGTTTGGACCGGCTGTTCCGGACCCAGACTTCACGGTGTTCCCACCAGCTGTTCCGGACCCAGACTTCACAGTGTTCCCACCATCTGCTCTGGATTCAGGCTTCACGGTGTTCCCACCATCTGCTCTGGATCAAGGCTTCACGGTGTTCCCACCATCTGCTCTGGATCAAGGCTTCACGGTGTTCCCACCATCTGCTCTGGATCAAGGCTTCACGGTGTTCCCACCATCTGCTCTGGATCAAGGCTTCACGGTGTTCCCACCATCTGCTCGGATCAAGGCTTCACGGTGTTCCCACCATTTTCTCTGGATCAAGGATTCCGGTGTTCCCCCCATCTGCTCTGGATCAAGGCTTCACGGTGTTCCCACCATCTGCTCTGGATCAAGGATTCACGGTGTTCCCACCATCTGCTCTGGATCAAGGCTTCACGGTGTTCCCACCATCTGCTCTGGATCAAGGCTTCACGGTGTTCCCACCATCTGCTCTGGATCAAGGCTTCACAGTGTTCCCACCATCTGCTCTGGATCAAGGATTCACGGTGTTCCCACCATCTGCTCTGGATCAAGGCTTCACGGTGTTCCCACCATCTGCTCTGGATCAAGGATTCACGGTGTTCCCACCATCTGCTCTGGATCAAGGCTTCACGGTGTTCCCACCATCTGCTCTGGATCAAGGATTCACGGTGTTCCCACCATCTGCTCTGGATCAAGGCTTCACGGTGTTTCCCACCATCTGCTCTGGATCAAGGCTTCACGGTGTTCCCACCATCTGCCTTGGATCAAGGCTTCACGGTGTTCCCACCATCTGCTCTGGATCAAGGATTCACGGTGTTCCCACCATCTGCTCTGGATCAAGGCTTCACGGTGTTCCCACCATCTGCTCTGGATCAAGGCTTCACGGTGTTCCCACCATCTGCTCTGGATCAAGGCTTCACGGTGTTCCCACCATCTGCTCTGGATCAAGGCTTCACGGTGTTCCCACCATCTGCTCTGGATCAAGGCTTCACGGTGTTCCCACCATCTGCTCTGGATCAAGGCTTCACGGTGTTCCCACCATCTGCTCTGGATCAAGGATTCACGGTGTTCCCCCATCTGCTCTGGATCAAGGCTTCACGGTGTTTCCCACCATCTGCTCTGGATCAAGGATTCACGGTTGTTCCCACCATCTGCTCTGGATCAAGGATTCACGGTGTTCCCACCATCTGCTCTGGATCAAGGCTTCACGGTGTTCCCACCATCTGCTCTGGATCAAGGATTCACGGTGTTCCCACCATCTGCTCTGGATCAAGGATTCACGGTGTTCCCACCATCTGCTCTGGATCAAGGCTTCACGGTGTTTCCCACCATCTGCTCTGGATCAAGGCTTAAACGGTGTTCCCACCATCTGCTCTGGATCAAGGATTCACGGTGTTCCCACCATCTGCTCTGGATCAAGGCTTCACGGTGTTCCCCCATCTGCTCTGGATCAAGGCTTCAGGGTTTGTTCCCACCATCTGCTCTGGATCAAGGCTTCACGGTGTTCCCACCATCTGCTCTGGATCAAGGCTTCACGGTGTTCCCCCCATCTGCTCTGGATCAAGGCTTCACGGTGTTCCCACCATCTGCTCTGGATCAAGGCTTCACGGTGTTCCCACCATCTGCTCTGGATCAAGGATTCACGGTGTTCCCACCATCTGCTCTGGATCAAGGCTTCACGGTGTTCCCACCATCTGCTCTGGATCAAGGATTCACGGTGTTCCCACCATCTGCTCTGGATCAAGGCTTCACGGTGTTCTCACCATCTGCTCTGGATCAAGGCTTCACGGTGTTCCCACCATCTGCTCTGGATCAAGGATTCACGGTGTTCCCACCATCTGCTCTGGATCAAGGCTTCACGGTGTTCTACCATTGCTCTGGATCAAGGATTCACGGTGTTCCACCATCTGCTCTGGATCAAGGCTTCACGGTGTTCTCACCATCTGCTCTGGATCAAGGATTCACGGTGTTCCCACCATCTGCTCTGGATCAAGGATTCACGGTGTTCCCACCATCTGCTCTGGATCAAGGATTCACGGTGTTCCCACCATCTGCTCTGGATCAAGGCTTCACGGTGTTCTCACCATCTGCTCTGGATCAAGGATTCACGGTGTTCCCACCATCTGCTCTGGATAAAGGGCCCTTCACGGTGTTCTCACCATCTGCTCTGGATCAAGGATTCACGGTGTTCCCACATCTGCTCTGGATCAAGGCTTCACGGTGTTCTCACCATCTGCTCTGGATCAAGGATTCACGGTGTTCCCACCATCTGCTCTGGATCAAGGCTTCACGGTGTTCTCACCATCTGCTCTGGATCAAGGCTTCACGGTGTTCTCACCATCTGCTCTGGATCAAGGATTCACGTGTTCCCACCATCTGCTCTGGATCAAGGCTTCACGGTGTTCTCACCATCTGCTCTGGATCAAGGATTCACGGTGTTCCCACCATCTGCTCTGGATCAAGGCTTCACGGTGTTCTCACCATCTGCTCTGGATCAAGGATTCACGGTTTTCCCCACCATCTGCTCTGGATCAAGGCTTCAGGGTGTTCCCACCATCTGCTCTGGATCAAGGATTCACGGTGTTCCCCCATCTGCTCTGGATCAAGGATTCACGGTGTTCCACCATCTGCTCTGGATCAAGGTTTTCACGGTGTTCCCACCATCTGCTCTGGATCAAGGCTTCACGGTGTTCCCACCATCTGCTCTGGATCAAGGCTTCACGCGGTGTTCCCACCATCTGCTCTGGATCAAGGATTCACGGTGTTCCCACCATCTGCTCTGGATCAAGGATTCACGGTGTTCCCACCATCTGCTCTGGATCAAGGATTCACGGTGTTCCCACCATCTGCTCTGGATCAAGGATTCACGGTGTTCCCACCATCTGCTCTGGATCAAGGCTTCACGGTGTTCCCACCATCTGCTCTGGATCAAGGATTCACGGTGTTCCCACCATCTGCTCTGGATCAAGGATTCACGGTGTTCCCACCATCTGCTCTGGATCAAGGATTCACGGTGTTCCCACCATCTGCTCTGGATCAAGGATTCACATTATTTATGGTGTTCCTGGATGATGCCCCTCATGGGATGTTCCTTGACGCTGGTGAGGGGCTCTTGATCTAAGGAATTGGATCTGTGCTCCGATTCCCTGAATTGAGTCTGAATACCTTCCACCCCCACCCCCTACATGCGGTGTATAATCCTACGGGTTTAGCGCTCCCACATGATTATGATGATCCTGGATGATGGTGATATACCTGGGAGCATTTGGTGGTCAGTGTTGAAGGAGTGGTGGTGGTGGGGATGGTGGTCGTTGAGGGAGGGAAGGAGGATACTGGTTGTGCATGGTGGTGGTGGTGGTGGTGGTTAGGGGTCGTCATGGTGTAAGTAATCTCATTACTTGAGGTATAGCGATGATTGTGTGAGTGTTGTGTTGTGCATGGTAATAAAGGACTCTCTCTCTCTCTCTCTCTCTCTCTCTCTCTCTCTCTCTCTCTCTCTCTCTCTCTCTCTCTCTTTTCTCTCTCCTCTCTCTCTCTCTCCTCTCTCTCTCTCTCTCACTAGCCCTTATATTAATCACAAAATATTCAAATCAATTTCCCTGCACACCGCCCCTCCCTTCCTCGTTCCACTTACCTCTGAAGGTCACCCGCAACACCTGCCTTCCAGGAGACCAAACAATGCACCTGTTCCACTCTCCCTTAACATACACACACACACATACAAACAAACAGAAAAAGAAGCGAAGCATATCGCAGAGGTAGGGAGAGAGATAACATAGATGGAGGGGAATATGTTAAAATGATAATTCCTGTATTATTAAAGAAAAGGAGTGGAAAATGGAAGTAGGTGATGAAGGACCACAAGAGAGAGTTGAGATAAGGCACATAGCGTGTCAAAACACGGCACAAATATTCATTCCAAGTGCATGGAGAAGGATTATGTACCAAGGGAAGGATTATACACCAGGGGAAGTATTATACACCAGGGGAAGTATTATACACCAGGGGAAGTATTATACACCAGGGGAAGTATTATACACCAGGGGAAGGATTATACACCAGGGGAAGGATTATACACCAGGGAAAGGATTATACACCAGGGGAAGGATTATACACCAGGGGAAGTATTATACACCAGGGGAAGGATTATACACAAGGGAAATGATTATACACCAGGGGAAGGATTATACACCAGGGGAAGTATTATACACACAGGGAAGGATTATACACAAGGAAATGATTATACACCAGGGGAAGGATTATACACCAGGGTAAGTATTATACACCCAGGGGAAGGATTATACACCAGGAAAGGATTATACACCAGGGGAAGGATTATACACCAGGGAAGTATTATACACCAGGGGAAGGATTATACACAAGGGAAATGATTATACACCAGGGGAAGGATTATACACCAGGGTAAGTATTATACACCAGGGGAAGGATTATACACCAGGGAAAGGATTATACACCAGGGGAAGGATTATACACCAGGGGAAGTATTATACACCAGGGGAAGGATTATACACAAGGGAAATGATTATACACCAGGGGAAGGATTATACACCAGGGGAAGTATTATACACCAGGGGAAGTATTATACACCAGGGGAAGTATTATACACCAGGGGAAGTATTATACACCAGGGGAAGTATTATACACCAGGGGAAGGATTATACACCAGGGAAGGGATTATACACCAGGGGAAGTATTATACACCAGGGGAAGGATTATACACCAGGGAAAGGATTATACACCAGGGGAAGTATTATACACCAGGGGAAGTATTATACACCAGGGGAAGTATTATACACCAAGGGAAGGATTATACACCTGGGGAAGTATTATACACCAGGGGAAGTATTATACACCAGGGGAAGTATTATACACCAGGGGAAGTATTATACACCAGGGGAAGTATTATACACCAGGGGAAGGATTAAACACCAGGGGAAGTATTATACACCAGGGGAAGTATTATACACCAAGGGAAGTATTATACACCAGGGAAAGGATTATACACCAGGGGAAGGATTATACACCAGGGGAAGTATTATACACCAGGGGAAGTATTATACACCAGGGGAAGTATTATACACCAGGGGAAGTATTATACACCAAGGGAAGGATTATACACCAGGGGAAGTATTATACGCCAGGGGAAGTATTATACACCAGGGGAAGTATTATACACCAGGGGAAGTATTATACACCAGGGGAAGTATTATACACCAGGGGAAGTATTATACACCAGGGGAAGTATTATACACCAGGGGAAGTATTATACACCAGGGGAAGTATTATACACCAAGGGAAGGATTATACACCAGGGGAAGTATTATACACCAGGGAAGTATTATACACCAGGGGAAGTATTATACACCAGGGAAGTATTATACACCAGGGGAAGTATTATACACCAGGGGAAGGATTATACACCAGGGGAAGTATTATACACCAGGGGAAGTATTATACACCAAGGGAAGTATTATACACCAGGGAAAGGATTATACACCAGGGGAAGGATTATACACCAGGGGAAGTATTATACACCAGGGGAAGTATTATACACCAGGGGAAGTATTATACACCAGGGGAAGTATTATACACCAAGGGAAGGATTATACACCAGGGGAAGTATTATACGCCAGGGGAAGTATTATACACCAGGGGAAGTATTATACACCAGGGGAAGTATTATACACCAGGGGAAGTATTATACACCAGGGGAAGTATTATACACCAGGGGAAGTATTATACACCAGGGGAAGTATTATACACCAGGGGAAGTATTATACACCAGGGGAAGTATTATACACCAAGGGAAGTATTATACACCAAGGGAAGTATTATACACCAGGGGAAGTATTATACACCAGGGGAAGTATTATACACCAAGGGAAGGATTATACACCAGGGGAAGTATTATACACCAGGGGAAGTATTATACACCAGGGGAAGTATTATACACCAGGGGAAGTATTATACACCAGGGGAAGTATTATACACCAAGGGAAGGATTATACACCAGGGGAAGTATTATACACCAGGGGAAGTATTATACACCAGGGGAAGTATTATACACCAGGAGAAGTATTATACACCAGGGGAAGTATTATACACCAGGGGAAGTATTATACACCAGGGGAAGTATTATACACCAGGGGAAGTATTATACACCAGGGGAAGGATTATACACCAGGGGAAGGATTATACACCAGGGGAAGGATTATACACCAGCGGAAGTATTATACACCAGGGGAAGTATTATACCCAGGGGAAGTATTATACACCAGGGAAGTATTATACACCAGGGGAAGTATATTATACACCAAGGGAAGGATTATACACCAAGGGAAGGATTATACACCAGGGGAAGTATTATACACCAGGGGAAGTATTATACACCAGGGGAAGTATTATACACCAAGGGAAGGATTATACACCAGGGGAAGTATTATACACCAGGGGAAGTATTATACACCAGGGGAAGTATTATACACCAGGGGAAGTATTATACACCAGGGAAAGGATTATACACCAGGGGAAGGATTATACACCAGGGGAAGTATTATACACCAGGGGAAGGATTATACACCAGGGGAAGTATTATACACCAGGGGAAGTATTATACACCAGGGGAAGTATTATACACCAGGGGAAGTATTATACACCAGGGGAAGGATTATACACCAGGGGAAGGATTATACACCAGGTTAAGTATTATACACCAGGGGAAGTATTATACACCAGGGGAATTATACACAAGGAAAAGAGGTTCCAGCCCACCATGTGGTGGATCTACCAGGCCTCCTGTGCTCACACCTACCCTCCCACACTCCCACCCTCCCACATCCACACCCACCCACCTACACACCTACACACCTACCCACTGCTTCAGTGAGTCTGAGGCAACAACAACACAAGCAGACTCTTGAAGGAGTGTTGTGTGGTAAGCCAAGATGGCCATATAAAATAGTTGTGGCCTCGCCTGCACCATCACCTGTAGATAATTTTCCATGGTGGACAGTGAAGGGAAGACCAACGATGAAAGCAGGTGAAGGGAAGACTTGAGAGAAACGAAAGGGAACAAAGAGTCCAACGGAGAAACTGGTCCCAACTTCAAGAGCAGTGAATAACGAAAGAGGAAGCGACACTTCCCAGAGAAGGACTGCGTGAGAGAGATCACTTAGTCCAAGTAATGTGCTCTTGGATCAACAACACTCGGGGACCGGGTAATAAACACAAAATCGAACCCCGAACAGACCGGACAGATACGACAGGACATTTCGAGACGGAGACCGGACAAGACGCCTTGCCGAACACGCTTTCGTCGGCGTCCTCCTTTTCCATCCTTATAATAATAATAATAATATACAACAAGAGGCTGAGAAAGAGGCTGTTTGAAGAAGGGGAGTAGGCCTAGGGGGGACGATCCCCTCCCCCCGGGTCCCTATAGGGACTGATCCCCCACCCCAGGACCACCAGGCTCCATCAAGTGCCGCTGTTCATTTCATTCGTTTCGCTTCATTCATTTTCCTCTCGCTCTTCATTCATGTTCTCGCTTCGTTCTTCATTCGCGTCTTCTTTCATACGTCATTCATGTTTTCTTTCAGTCTTCATTCATGTCTTCTAGACTTCATTCGTGTCTTTTTTCAGACTTCATTCGCGTCATCTTTCAGACCTTATTCACGTCTTCTTTCAGACTTCATGTTTTTTTTCGAACTTCATTAAATGTTTTTCTTTCGATTCTTTTCATTTCTTCTTCAGAAAATTTTTTTTCTTGCTTTTTTTTTTCCCATTTTCTCCCTTCTTTAAATTTCATTCCCCCTTCTCTTTCGCATTTATCCTTTCTTTTTTTAAAGATTTTATTTCCTCCATCACGAGTTATCATCCTCCTCAGATTTTATCCCCTTTCCAACAAAGGTTTTCATCCTCCACCGAGTTATCTTTCCTCCTTCTTGAGTTTTTCCCCCCCAATCATGGGGTTATCTCCCCCAAATCCGAGTTTTTCATCCCCATCACGAGTTATCACCCCCATCAGGGAGTTTTCATCCTCCATCTGGGTTTTCATCCCCCATCAGGTTTTATCTCCTCCATCAGGGATTTTATCACCCCCCATCAGGGAGTTTTTCATCCTCCATAAGGGAGTTATCACCCTTTCCTTCCGAGTTTCATCCTCCATCACGGGGTTTCCCCTCCTTCACGGTTTTTCTCCCCCATCCGAGGTTATCCCCCATCCACCCACGAGTTATCACCCTCCCATCACGGTTATTCCCCCAAATAAAGAGTTATCTTCCTCCATCAGGGTTTTTACCCATCCTCCATCACGAGTTTTCTTTCCTAAACAGGGTTTATCACCCTCCCATCAGGGTTTTTATAAATCCTCCATCAGGGTTTTTATCACCCTCCATCTTGATTTTTTAATCCTCCATCACGGTTATCCCCTCCATCACGGTTTTAACCCTCCATCACGATTTATCACCCTTCCTTTCATGATTTTTTCATCCCCCCTTCATGGTTATCACCCTCCATCACGATTTATCATCCCCCTTTCATGGTTATCACCCTCCATCACGAGTTATCTCCCATCATGAGTTATCACCCTCCTTTCACGAGTTATCATTCCTCCACAGGGGTTTTTATCTCCTCCCCCATGAGTTTTCTTCCTCCATCATGAGTTTTCACCCTCCATCCAAATTTTTCATCCCCCATCACGAGTTATAAATCCCCCTTTCACGAGTTATCATCCTCCATCACGAGTTATCACCCTCCATCAGAGTTTCACCCCCCCATCACGGGTTATCTTCCTCCATCAGGGTTTTAAATTCATCCCCCCATCTTTGAGTTTATCCCCCCATCACGAGTTTTATTTCCTTCAGAGTTATAACCCTCCATCACGGTTTTTTCTTTCCCCCCCATCTTTGAGTTTCATCCTCCTTCATGGTTATCACCCCCCCTTTCCGAGTTACCCACCCTTTCCATCATGAGTTATCCCCTCCTCACGAGTTATCATCCCCCTTCTGGTTATCATCCTCCTTCATGGTTTTTCATCCTCCACCCTGGGGTTATCATCCCCCCTTTCACGATTTTTATCTCCTCCTTCATGAGTTTTTTTCCTCCATTCAGGGTTTACCCTTTTCCCACCCCATGGTTATAATCCCCCTTTCTGAGTTTTCACCTCCACATGAGTTTTCATCCCCCATGAGTTATCTTTCCTCCTTCTTTGAGTTTTCCCCCCCATCATTCCCCCCCAAACCCCCACTGGGCTTTGGGTTCCCCCCTCCCTACCCCTCTAAAACCTGGGCTACCCCCTTCCCTCACAAAACATTTGGGTTTAAACCCCCCCCCTTTGACGTAAAGGGTTTCTGGGAAGGGAAGGGTTTGGCCGCGTAAATATTTTTTAAGCCCCTCCCCCACTTTCCCCCCCAAAAGCCCCCTCCTCGCCCCCCCCACCAGCCCCTCCGGTTTGCCTCTCCCCAGGCCCCCCCAAACCTTCTCAATCCTCCCACTGCTTTCCCTCCCCCAAACAATTCACTATTAAAAGGTCCCCCTCTCTCTCTCTCGCTTCTCTCTCTCTCTCTCTCTCCTCTCTCTCCTCTCTCTCTCTCTCTCTTCTTTTTCTCTCTCTCTCTCTTCTCTCTTCTTCTCTCACACCACAACACACACACACACACCCCACCACATCACACACCAAAAACCAACACACACACCACAACACCACAACACAACAACCACACACCCCACACCACACACTTTCATACAACACACACACCCCACACACACACACCACCCCCAACATCACACACACACCACCAACACACACCACACACACACACATACACACACCCCACACACCCCACACACACCACACACACACACCACAACAACACACACACACACACACACACCACCCCATCACACACACACACACAATCACACACACCAACACAACACCCCCAACACCCCACACACACACACACACCACACCACAACCACATACACACACAAACCCCCAATACCTCGATCAAAGACCGGCAGAACACAAAGGGTTGGACAGGTGCAGAACTGGTCCAGCAATTGGGGCTCTGGAGTTAAAACCACCAAGGAAAGTAAAAGTTTGGGGGAAGGGCAAAGAAGACCGCAGACGGAGTCATCTGGGGGTCAGAGACTAAAACCTCATCAAAAAAAAAGTTTTTGGGGTGAGTTTAACCCCAGGCACATCCCCTGAAGCCCCTTTAACCCAAATAATGCTGCAGCTATGGGGCCCCCTAGAAAACCTCAGAACGCATTCCGAATTTTTAATAAGGAATGTTCGGGCCCCTGAAAACCCCCTTTTTAGTTAGGCCCATATTGGGTATGCGGCTCAGTTTGGAAACCCCCCTAGCCAAGCCGTAAGAAACTAGAGAAAGTGAAAAGGTTTGCAACAAGATAGTCCCAGAGCAAAGAGGTATGCCCTACGAGGAGAGGTTAAGGGAAATCAACTGACGACAGGGAGGCGGAGAGATGGGGGGACATGTAACAACATACAAAATACTAGGGGAAATTTGACAAGGTGGAAAAAGACGGGTGTTCCAGAGATTGGAACAGCAAAAAAGGGGCACAGTTGGAAGTAAAGACACAGTAAATAAGGGATGTTGGAAAGTATTTCTTAGCCAAGAGTAGTCAGTAGTGGAATATTTTGGGGAAAACGATGTAGTGGGGCAGGTCCTAATAAAACTTTTAAGCGAGGTATGATAAAATAGGTCAGGGGAGTGACTAGTGCGTTTAGTAAAAGGCGGGGCCCGGAGCTCGGATCGACCCCGCAAACCCCAATAGGTGAGTTCAAAAAGGGGAGTACACCACACACACAACACACCATACACACACACACACAAAACATACCAACATACACAACCAAAACAAACACACCACACACATACACACACACAAAAACACACACCCCACACACAACCCCCCAAAACCACATAACCACACACACACAAAACAACAAACAACACACACACACCCATTATTCACCCAAAAAAAAGAAAGTTAATTGGGGAAAATTTAAATTTATTTTATCAAGCATTTTAAACTTAAAACGGGACATAGGAAAAAACTGAAGGAAGGAAGGGGGAGGGAAAAATGAACCAAGGAAAAGGGTTGGGGGGGGGGAAATTCGGTTGGGCAGGGGGGGAAAAAGAGGGTGTTGGGGGAGGAGGGGGGGGGGTGTGTGTGTGGGGGGGGGGGTAATTTTGTGCTTTCTGTCTTGGATGGTGACCTTTTTAAGGTCTTTTAGGGGGGTTGCTCTGCTTGTTTTCATGGTGATTTCAAGCTTCTCTCTCTCTCTCTCTCTCTCTCTCTCTCTCCTCTTCTCTCTCTCTCTCTCTTCTTCTCTTCTCTTCTCTTTCTCTTCACTCCTCTCTCGCACAATACACACTTGACCCGAGTTAAAATACATGAAAAAGAAAAAGACTAAGGGATTTATTAAAAAAGGGAAACAGACTTTGATACAAAACAAGGATCAGATTTAAGACAAGTAAAACAAGACTCAGCTAGAAGAAAACCCAAACCAAAAAAAAAGACTTGAAGGGGCACTAACAAAAAACAGACTGGACACATAGCAAAAAAACGACTTGAAAACACTAACCCAAAAAACAGGACTTGAAGAACATAACCAAAAATCGACTTGAAGACCAAAAACCAAAAATCAGACTTGAAAACACAAACCAAAATGACTTGAAGACAACCAAAAATCAGACTTGAAGACACAACCAAAATCAGACTTGAAAACATTAACAAAAATCAGACTTGAAGCACATAACCAAAAATCAGACGAAGAACATAACCAAAAAACAGACTGAAAAACATAACCAAAAAATCAGACTTGGAAAAAAAACATAAAAAAAATCAGACTTGAAGACATAACCCAAAAATCAGATTGAAGACACAAACAAAAAATAGATTGAAGGGGCAATAAACCAAAAAAACGACTTGAAGAACATAATTTAAAAAAAAGACTTGAAAACATAACAAAAAAATCGACTTGAAGACACATAACCCAAAAATCGACTTGAAACACATAACCCAAAAAACGACTTGAAGAATAACCAAAAACAGACTTTTAAAACACAAACCAAAAATCAGGACTTGAAGACAATAACCAAAAAAAAGACTTAAGAATAACCAAAAATCAGACTTGAAGAACAAACCAAAATCAGACTTTAAGACCTTTCCCCAAAATCGACTTGAAAACACATAAACAAAAATGACTTGAGAACATAACCAAAAACAGATTGAAAACCATAACCAAAAATCAGGGGGGCTTGAAATCATACCAAAAATAGACTGAGACAAAAAAAAATCAGATTTGAAGACACATAACCAAAAATCAGACTTGAAGAACATAACCAAAAAACAGACTTGAAGACACTAACCAAAAAACAGCTTGAAAAAAACCCCAAAAAAAAGCTTTAAGAACATAACCAAAAAAAACAGACTTGAAGCACAAAAACCCAAAAATCGTTGAAAACCATAACCAAAAAAACGCTTGAGGCACAAAAACCACAAAATCAGACTTGAAAACAATAATCAAAAATCAGACTTGAAGACATAACCAAAAATCAGACTTGAAGACACATAAAAAAAAAATAGATTGAAGAACATAACAAAAATCAGATTGAAGACAATAAACCCAAAAAACAGACTTTAAGCACATAAAAAAAAACGACTTGAAACATAACCAAAAAAACGGACCTGAAGCAATAACAAAAAAAACAGACTTGAAGACAATAACCAAAATCAGATTGAAGACCATAACAAAAATCAGATTTTTAAGACATAACCAAAATTCAGACTTGAAGACACTAACCAAAAATCAGACTTGAACATAACAAAATCAGACTTGAAGACAATAATAAAAAATGAGACTTGAAGACGCATAAAAAAAAATCAGACTTGAAGACACATAAACCAAAAAAAGACTTGAAGGGCACTAACCAAAAAAGACTTGAACATAACCAAAAATCAGCTTTTAAGACAATAACCAAAAAGGGCTTTTAAAAACATAACCAAAAAACAGACTTGCACATAACCAAAATCAGACTTGAAAACCATAATAAAAAAAAGAGATTTAAACGATAACCCAAAAAACGACTTGAAGACACAAACCAAAAAACAGACTTGAAAACCATAACCAAAAAACAGACTTGAACATAACCAAAAAAACGACTTGAAAACACAACCAAAAAATCAGCTTGAAGACACTAACAAAAAATCACTTAGGACAAAAAAATCGGACTTTAAGACAATAACAAAAAATCAAAAAATTTTAGACCTACCAAAAAACAGATTGAAAAACACAACCAAAATCAGCCTTAAGACAACCCAAAAAAAAGACTTTGGGCATGACCAAAAAACAGACTTGAAGACACACAACCAAAAATAGCCTTAAGACAACCAAAAATCAGACTTATAGAACATAACAAAAAAACAGACTTGAAGCACATAAAAGGAAATTTTGTCTTTTAACGCACGAAAATGGGTCACGTAAACTTGCAAATATGTGACAAAGAAGAGTTTTATAAAACCCGCGGATATATATGGTATATTTTTTCTTGAAAAAGATAGCGGATTATTAAGAAAAAAATCTTGAATTATCTTAAAAGTAATTGTAGATACAAATACAAATGTACCCTCCCTAGAATGGATATTTTGTGCCAATCACTAGCACTACCGTCCACGGGATTGATATGAGGGCACAGTTATAGCCACTACCGTCCACGGGATTGTTGAGGTGCAAGTTAACTAGCCCCCTACCGTCCCGGGGTTGTATGAGGGCACAGTTAATAGCCCCTATGGTTAGAAAAGAAGATGGTGGAGGATGAGTAGGTTGAATGATAAAAATCTGACATGAAGGGTGAGGGGAGAGCCGTTGGGGTTAGTTGGCGTGTGTTTTGGGGGGGGGTCCCCTTTTGAGTTATGTGGGACCTGCCCGCCCGCCTGCTGCCTGCCTGCCTGCTTGCTTGCCTGCCTGCCTGCCTGCCTGCCTGCCTGCCTGCCTGCTTGCCTGCCTGCCTGCCTGCCTGCCTGCCTGCCTGCCTGCCTGCTTGCCTGCCTGCCTGCCTGCCTGCCTGCTTGCCTGCTTGCCTGCTTGCAGTATCCCTCGTTGTCTGCAGCATCTTTTCCTGCCTGAAACATCCCTCGCTGCCTGTAGCACCCTTCCCTGCCTGCAACATCCCTCGCTGCCTGCATCTCTCGCTGCCTGCAGCATCCTTCTCTGCCTGCAGCATCCCTCGCTGCCTGGAGCATCCCTCGTTGTCTGCAGCATCCCTCGTTGCCTGCAGCATCCTTCCCTGCCAGCAACATCCCTCGCTACCTTCAACATCTCTCGCTGCCTGTAGCATCCTTCTCTGCCTGCAGCATCCCTCGCTGCCTGGAGTATCCCTCGTTGTCTGCAGCATCCCTCGTTGTCTGCAGCATCCTTCCCTTCCATTCTCCACATATCCCTTCCTTTCCCCACACACCCCTTCCCTTCTCTACAGCCCTTCCCTTCTCCACCCCTTCCCTTCTCCACACCTCCTTCCCTTCTCCCAACAGTACATATCTCACTGTCTACGTTCTCCTAGCAACAGATACCACCACCTGCCTCACCCCGTGACGTCACGCACCACGTGGTACTGTTTGTAAACAAACCAGCTGGGTATTTACCCTCCGATCTATATTTACATTCCTGGGCATTCCAGGTACCTACCCTGGTGGGCCCGGGTATGAGTACCCTGGCTGCCCCTGGGGCTTGCAACATGCATATTACCTGGTGGAGTTGTGCAATGCTTGCGACTCCTGCACTGATACCACCATGCTGGGCTCTAGCTCTTGGTTGCTATGCTGCTTAACTTCTCCTTCACCTTTGTCACCCGTAGTCCCTGCCACCTGTAGTCCTTGCCACCTGTAGTCACTGCCACCTGTAGTCCCTGACACCTGTAGTCCTGCCACCTGTAGTCCCTGCCACCTGTAGTCACTGCCACCTGCAGTCATTGCTACCTGCAGTCCCAGCCACCTGTAGTCCTTGCCACCTGTAGTCCCTGCCACCTGTAGTCCCTGCCACCTATAGTCACTGTCACATGTAGTCCCTGCCACCTGTAGTCACTGCCACCTGTAGTCCCTGCCACCTGTAGTCACTGCCACCTGTAGTACCTGCCACCTGTAGTCACTGCCACCTTTAGTCACTGCCACCTGTAGTTACTGCCGCCTGTAGTCACTGCCGCCTGTAGTCCCTGCCACCTGTAGTCCCTGCCGCCTGCAGTCCCTGCCACCTGTAGTCACTGCCACCTGTAGTCACTGCCACCTGTAGTCACTGCCACCCGTAGTCACTGCCATCTGTAGTCCCTGCCACCTATAGTCACTGCCACCTGTAGTCACTGCCACCTGTAGTCATTGCCACCTGTAGTCCCTGCTACCTGTAGTCCCTACCATCTTAGTCCCTGCCACCTGTAGACCCAGTCACCTGCATTCAGTGCCACTTGCACTCTGCCACTGTAGTCACTGCCACCTGCACTCTCTCACTGTAGTCACTGCCACCTGCACTCTGTCACTGTAGTCACCGCCACCTGCACTCTGTCACTGTAGTCAGCCCATAAAATACGTGCTAAATGAATAACTGGGAAAGTGGGGAGATGGATCTTCAACTTCCTAACAAATCGAACACACAGAGTAGTGGTCAACAGAGTTAAATCGGAGTCTGCCATAGTGAAGAGCTCTGTTCCACAAGGCACAGTACTCGCCCCCATCTTATTCCTTATCCTCATATCAGACATAGACAGAGATATACATCACAGCACCGTATCATCCTTTGCAGACGATACTAGGATCTGCATGAGGCTGTCATCTGCTGAGGACGCGGTTAACCTCCAAGAAGATATAAACAAAGTTTTCCAGTGGGCAACGGTAAACAATATGATGTTCAATGAGGACAAATTCCAACTACTCCGTTATGGAAAACTGGAGGAGATAATAACTAGAACAGAGTATACTACAGACTCTGGCCATACAATAGACCGGAAAAATAATGTAAGGGACCTGGGAGTAGTAATGTCTGAGGATCTCAATTTCAAGGATCACAACAGTGCCACGATCGCACGTGCAAAGAAAATGATAGGATGGATAATGAGAACGTTCAAAACGAGAGATGCCAAGCCAATGATGATCCTTTTCAAATCACTTGTTCTCTCTAGGCTGGAATACTGCTGTACATTAACATCTCCATTCAAAGCAGGTGAAATCGCAGATCTAGAGAGTGTACAGAGATCCTTTACTGCACGTATAAGTTCTGTCAAGCACCTTAACTACTGGGAACGCTTGGAAGCACTTGACTTGTACTCGTTGGAACGCAGGAGAGAGAGATATATCATAATCTACACTTGGAAAATCTTGGAAGGAATGGTCCCAAATCTGCACACAGAAATCACTCCCTACGAAAGTAAAAGACTGGGCAGGCGATGCAAAATGCTTCCAATAAAAAGTAGGGGCGCCATTGGTACACTAAGGGAAAACACCATAAGTGTCCGGGGCCCAAGACTGTTCAACAGCCTTCCATCAAGCATTAGGGGAATTGCCAATAAACCCCTGGCTGCCTTCAAGAGAGAGCTGGACAGATACCTATAGTCAGTGCCGGATCAGCCGGGCTGTGGCTCGTACGTTGGACTGCGTGCGGCCAGCAGTAACAGCCTAGTTGATCAGGCCCTGATCCATCGGGAGGCCTGGTCATGGACCGGGCCGCGGGGGCGTTGATCCCCGGAATAACCTCCAGGTAACCAGGTAGTCACTGCCACCTGCACTCTCTCACTGTAGTCACTGCCACCCGCACTCTCTCACTGTAGTCACTGCCACCTGCACTCTCTCACTGTAGTCACTGCCACCTGCACTCTCTCACTGTAGTCACTGCCACCCGCACTCTCTCACTGTAGTCACTGCCACCTGCATTCTCTCACTGTAGTCACTGCCACCCGCACTCTCTCACTGTAGTCACTGCCACCTGCACTCTCTCACTGTAGTCACTGCCACCTGCACTCTCTCACTGTAGTCACTGCCACCTGCACTCTCTCATTGTAGTCACTGCACCCGCACTCTCTCACTGTAGTCACTGCCACTGCACTCTCTCACTGTAGTCACTGCCACCTTCACTCTCTCACTATAGTCACTGCCACCTGCACTCTCTCATTGTAGTCACTGCCACCTGCACTCTCTCATTGTAGTCACTGCCACCT
>NC_069405.1:46979443-47022225 GCF_026875155.1 Cherax quadricarinatus
CACACACAACACACACACACACACATACACACACACAACATACATCACACACACGCACACACACACACACACACACACACACACACACACACACACACACGCCGCGCGCGCGCGCGACACAACACACACCACACACGCACGCACACACACACGCACGCACACCACAACACACACACACACACACACACACACACACACACACACACACACACACACACACAACAACACACACACGCACACACACACACACACACACACACACCTGGAGCATAACAGATACTTGAAACCTCTTCAAATCCACACCATGCGACTGTCACAAGATACCTTGAGAGCCCGTCAAGATGTAGTGCTTTTACGCCCTCCTGTTGTAACAGTGTCTCCCAGCTTTTATACTCCCTCTGTGTGTAACAGCTGTCTTCCAGCTGTTTATCTGTCCTCTTGTGTAACAGCTGTCTTCCAGCTGTTTATCTGTCCTCACTGTGTGTAACAGTTGTCTCCCAGCTGTTATCTGTCCTCCTGTGTGGTAACATTGTCTTCCATTTGTTTATCATGTCCTGTGTGTAACAGTTCCTCATTTTTATCTGTCCTCCTGTGTTAACACTTCTTCCACTGTTACTCCTCTGTGTGGTAACAGCTGTCTTGTGTTTATTGTCCTCCTGTTGGTAACACTGTCTCCAGCTGTTTATCTGTCCTGTGTGTCAAGCTGTCTTAGTTGTTATCTGTCCCCTGTGTGTAAGTTGTCTGCTTTTATCTGTCCTCCTGTGTGGTAACAGTTGTCTCCCAGCTGTTTATCTGTCCTCCTGTGTGGTACAGCTGTCTTCCAGTTGTTTATCTGTCCTCCTGTGTGGTAACAGTTGTCTTCCACTGTTTATCTGTCCTCCTGTGTGGTAACAGTGTCTCCCAGCTGTTTATCTGTCCTCCTGTGTGGTAACAGCTTGTCTTCCAGCTGTTTATCTGTCCTCCTGTGTGGTAACAGTTTGTCTCCAGTGTTTATCTGTCCTCCTGTGTGGTAACAGTTGTCTCCCAGCTGTTTATCTGTCCTCCTGTGTGGTAGCAGCTGTCTTCCAGTTGTTTATCTGTCCTCCTGTGTGGTAACAGTTGCTCCCACTGTTTTCTGCCTCTTGTGTGGACCTGTTCAGCTTTTTTATCTGTCCTCCTGTGTGGTAACAGCTGTCTTCCAGCTGTTTATCTGTCCTCCTGTGTGGTAACAGTTGTCTCCCAGCTGTTTATCTGTCCTCCTGTGTGGTAACAGTTGTCTTCCAGTTGTTTATCTGTCCTCCTGTGTGGTAACAGCTGTCTTCCAGTTGTTTATCTGTCCTCCTGTGTGGTAACAGTTGTCTCCCAGCTGTTTATCTGTCCTCCTGTGTGGTAACAGCTGTCTTCCAGATGTTTATCTGTCCTCCTGTGTGGTAACAGTTGTCTCCCAGCTGTTTATCTGTCCTCCTGTGTGGTAGCAGCTGTCTCCCAGCTGTTTATCAGCCTTCTTGTGTGGTAACAGCTGTCTTCCAGCTGTTACTCCTGTCTGTCCTCCTGTGGGGGGTAACAGGTGTCTCCAGCTATTTTAGGGGAGTTAGCTGAGATTTAAAGCCTATCTACTGCAGCATGATTATTAAGGCTGCAAGTCACTTGCATATCCTTCATATATAAATTAACGTAAACTATCAGTGTATACATACTGAGAGACATACACACACTGTATTCTTCAGTGGTGTCAGTGTAACCCACTGAATACTGTGATGTGGAAATTTTCACAAATTATTATTATTATTATTATTATTATTATTATTATTATTATTATTATTATTATTAATTATTATTGTGTATGAAGAGTATAATTCACAATAACGACACAGGATATATACACTGAGGTGTATGTCTCTCAGTGTGTATATATTGTGAGGCGAATGTATCAGTGTATATACACTGTGATGTGTATATCTCAGTGTATATACAGTTGCGAGCTTACTTCCGTCTCTGCTTTAAGAATCAAAATGTTCTTGACTGGTGGTTAAATCCCTCGTGTCGTCAGTAGCCTTTAAACCCTCCATTAACCACCCGACCATCCAGCACCGTGGTTGCAGCAGCGGGAATACAATCCACAATAACAGAAACAACAAATTCTCAGGTACCACTGAAGGATCGCGGAACAACGGCGGTGACGATCGGTATCGCACGGGACGATAACCAGTGAGGATGGACTGTAGAGATATTGCAGATACCGTGAAGCGTCACGGGTAGCATTGCAATGGGGGTTGAAAGAACCTTGGAGAGTGTGAAGGAAGTCACGATATGCTCTAGCTGAAGCCATGCGAGAGTAAGTTATGTCTGTAGCTTCGTCCATTATAGGCGCATAACGACTACAACACAAATTCCACTGTCAGTTGACGTAATGATGTAAATAGCCTGTATAAGGTCACATAATTATGGATATACCTTGTGTAAGGTCACGTAATAATGCAGTCTGTATAAGGTGACATAAATATGTATATACCCTGTTTAAATTTTAATAATTACGTAAATAGCCTGTGTAAGGTCACGTAATGATGTAAATATTTTGCATAAAGTCACGTAATGGCGTAAATATTTCGTATAAAGTCATCGGTCATAGAGTCTCAAAACTCCAGCCCGTCATTACGATTTCTTAAGTCAAGTCGTATAAAGTCATGTAATGATATAAATAGCCTGTACAAGGTCAGTGATAAATCACTGTAACCAACTTTAGCCATATTTAACAGTTAAGATATGCGTAAACCTGAAGACCCTGTACTCGTAAATCCCGAGAAGTATATTTCTCTCTTCATGTCCATACTCCGAGAGTGAAGGAGTGTATATCCCAGTACATGTATATTGTATAGTATAATCCCTGTATTAAGTATGGCAACGTCCTTGACCGGTGATGCACAAGTAACATGCAACCTTAATGGCGGTCCTGCCACCCATAGATTTTATTTATGCATCTGTATGTCCCGCAGCCACTGCAGCGTTCAGTTTGAGGAAAGAATAATGGATAGCTAGGTTTAGAACCTGCTGGATCAGTCTCACGGTGGAACTGGCAGCTGCTGCTTCAAGTTTCATAACATAACTACTCATAACTACTCGTAACACGTAACCACTCATGACAACATAACTACATATAACCCAGTCATCACATACATAGCCACACACACACTACATAACCAGTCACAAGCACACATAACCTATCATAACGACTCATGAGAGTGGTTATGAGTTATGGAACTAGCAAATCAACGTAACTCACATAGACACATGCGCTCGGGGTCGTATAACGATGAGTGAGGTGAGCTGAGAGGTTGTAGGAAGCTGATAGCCGCAGCGATGCTTCTGTGAGCGCTAGAGAGCGCGGCCATTGCACTCACCTATCAGCCCATAAAACTGAGAGAGCTTCCCAAGCACCACTGTTATTTTTAAGCTGCAGCGCGAGTCATGAGTGTGTTGTGATGGTGGAGAAGCAGGTAGGAAGGACGTCTCTCAAGGTCACCAGCACATACATCACTCACCTTCACGCTCACACACACACACACACAGGCGCCAGGAGCTGAGTCTCGACCCCTTCAACCACAATTAAGTGAGTACAATGAGGTGACTACACACACACACCACACACACACACACACACACACACACACACACACACCACACACACACACACACACACACACACACACACACACACACCATACATGCCTCACAAGCCAACATTACAGCGCTGAATATAAATGATGTGCTGCCGAGAGCAGTAATAATAATAAGTAATAATAATAATAATAATAATAATAATATTAATAATAAATAATTTATTTCAAATCGTTATACAAAAATATACAACAATTTGAAAGCCCAAAATAAACACAGCATTTTTAGAAAAATTATCTAGGCCTATAAAAAAAATCTACATGTGTGTGTGTGTGTGTGTGTGTGTGTGTGTGTGTGTGTGTGTGTGTGTGTGTGGACAAAAACACTCTTTGTAGAACCATCGATACACAATACTTTTTACCATGACACTGAGATCGAAATATCATACCAATTAAAGTTATTCTTGTGTAAAATGTGTCTCCAAAACATTGATAAAATCAACATTTTTTTTCACAGTTGCGTTAATTAACATAACAGATTAAATGCAGTCTAATTAAGGACGAAATTCCCCTCACCGTCATTCAGATATTTGTTTAATATGGGGAGATATTTATTTTCGATCTCCGCCCTTTGTTTTGACACCGGGGTTGTTTCACTGAGTGGTAATGAACCCATGTGATGTGTGGATGGACATAGTGGTAATGAACCCGGTGTCATAATCGCAATGTGATGTGGGGATGGACATAGCCATAACGAACCCGGAGTCATAATCCCTATGTGATGTGTGGATGGACACAGTGGTAACGAACCCGGTGTCGTAGTTCCCATGTGATGTGTGGATGGGCATAGTGGTAATGAACCCGGTGTCATAATCCCAATGTGATGTGGGGATGGACATAGCCATAACGAACCCGGAGTCATAATCTCTATGTGATGTGTGGATGGACACAGTGGTAACGAGCCAGGTGTCGTAGTTCCCATGTGATGCGTGGATGGACACAGTGGTAACGAACCCGGTGTCGTAGTTCCCATGTGATGTGTGGATGGACACAGTGATAACGAACCAGGTGTCGTAGTTCCCATGTGATGTGGGGATTGACACAGCCATAATGAACCCGAAGTCAAAGTCCGCACATGGCGTGAGGACGCACACAGCTGTAACCATCCCGGCGTCAAAGTCCGCACATGGCGTGTGTGAGCCGTCAGACCGTGGCTGTGTAGCGGGAACGGGTTTCCGCTCGCGGGGTGAAGCCTTCGCCAAGGCGAGGCGGAGAGGACGAGCCGTCCGCGGGACGGAAGGATGTCTGCACTTCTATATTTGTAGTCACTTGTTGCCGCTGCTGGCTCAGTCTTACCAAAACTTCCCAGAAAGACAAACTAATATTATTTGAAATTAAAATAGGAGCGTTCAATACACATGAATTATAATTATATAACGCAAGAAAACGAATAATAATTATTTTCTTACTAATATATATATATATATTATATATATATATATATATATATATATATATATTATATATATATATATATATATATTATATGTATATAATCTCTTGTCCTTTTCTGTAGTTTCATTCATTAGCTCAAATAATAGTAATTTATTTATGATATTGAATTCTTACGCAAATAATTGAGATATGTTAGTCCATACACGAGGATGGTGTAACAAGAAACTGGTTCGTGGAATTAAAGACGAAAGAGCAATTCACAGAAAATAGTAAGACTATGTTAGGGGTAGGGAGAGAGGGGGGGGAATGGGAGGGGACAAGGATTGTTAGATGATGGGTGGTGGAGGGAGGTGGAAGGACGGATGTTGAAAAGAGGAGTGATGGTGTGGGAGGAGGAGCTTGATGGGGGGAGGGGGAGTGGATAAGTTTCTCCACCTCTATGTAAACCTTACAGGATGTGGATTGAGACACTTATGCAACATATGGGAATCTTTATTGAGGAAACGTTTCACCACACAGTGGCTTCATCAGTCCAATACAAATCAGAAGGGTGTAAGGAGAGGAGGAATTTGAGGTAATCAGTCCCTCAGCCTGTGCTGTACTGTCTACAAGATTGATGGACTGAACACATCGACTCCAGGGTGAGGGACAGATTACCTCAAACTACTCCTCTCCTTACACCTTTTTGATCTGTATCGGACTGATGAAGCCACTGTGTGGCGAAACGTTTCTTCAATAAAGATTCCCATATGTTGCATAAATGTCTCAAGCTTCAACTTGTCGAGTTTTTTAAACCATTTATCACACTTACAGGGTGTGGCAAAACACCTTGCTGTCAAGGATAACATATTCCAACTTTAGCATTATTTCCCACATAAAATATATTTTTCACTTGTAATTAATACCTCTGCTATACATTTACAAAACACTATCACTCTCTGATCCAGAAATCTTGGAGTTGTATCCACATTTTTCATCGACTAGATGCAACCCACTTAAGATCATTTTTTAGTGGTAATACGATATCACTTTTTGAGATAGTATTACCTCCAGGTGATGTAACAATGCTCAGTGATGATCTGACAAAGATCCATTATGACCTCTGTAATCCTGATTTTTTCAGCAACCACTCACAGGATGAATATTGGGTGCACAATAAACTAGCAGCTCAGGAGGCACAACTAAACTCAACTAACACCTTCAGACCATTCTTCCCCCATATTTGCAATTCCGTTGAACACTGTACCACTAAGAATTATCCTCAAGGCCGTAGTCCGGATTTCTTCAAATATCTGAAGCACAGCCCGTAGAAAATAAAGCGTAGAACATGGTAATGAATATGAGATCCAATAAACATGTCTAGCATATTAACGTTGAGGTTAATGTTTCTTCCTACAAGTGTTCTCTCCAAGTCTACAACGTAGGTCACTTAAAATATTTTTGTTTATATATATTGCTTGCAGAGCTGATTGGTGCGAAAAGGTAGCAGATTAATGTATATAGCCGATCATGAACTTGTTGGGTTTGAATATGGATATGACGAGACTACATTCAATGCTTCTAGTCGTGAAGGCGTCGAGGAGTGCTTGTAGTGTCGGAGGTATTGGCAAAGATGCAGATATTCGGATAACGGATGACAGCGTCATCTTGTGTAGGGATGCTTGACGCAAGCCTCTGAATCAGTAAATTAAACAGAGTGGGGCAGAGTATTCCTTCCTGAAGTGTGCCCAGCTCACGTGGTGGTACTCTTGACACTTCTGTATATGACTAAGAGTGTTCTGTTGCTCAAGTATCCTTGGATTCAAGTTGCTAGTTTACCCTCTGACACCAAAAGTGGCCAGTTGTTCCAAGATCAGTTCTCGGTTGGCTACTTGAGAAGGTACCTCTGAGAAATCAATAAAGGCTGCCTTTGTGCCAGCAAAGGAAGTTTGGGTGGTTCTCTCACATATTCTAGGAACCCATAGAGACTGGGAGAGTTGATGTTGTGTTTGGACACTGAGGCTGTTAGCGACAGTTTTCCCAAAAACTTGACACTTACAAGATGTTAAGGAGATAGATCTAACGTTGTATAGATTTGCTTGTGGAAAGGACTCGATGTGAGACTATCCAGCGGCCAGGCAGGACGCAATACCTTTGATGAATTTCCAGTCTTACTCTCAAGTAGGAAAACTTTTGAAAAATCATCAAAGGTATATCAAAGGTAAAGATATAAAGGTGGCCAAGTAGCATACGTCGAGGATGGTCAAGGTTCAAGCAAACGGGTGTTAAGGTTTTATTTTAGATCACATTAGTGATGTAGAAGTCGCAAGAATAAGTACATATATGTATAAATTACCAGGATGCCACAAGAACGTCAAAGTGTCTTATTCTCCACTGAGGTCGTTGTAATATTGCCGACAGTACCTCTCTTAAATCACTCAACTCTGGGTTTGCTTTGAGAAATTGGTAGAGTTGGCTATTTTTCTAATTTCTATATTCCTCTGGGAGAGAAGGAATTAGATGAGGTGGGGTAGAGAAAGTGTGATGTTGGGAGGGACGGATAAGGTGGGAGGTGTCCCGGAGCTCTATCGCTAGCGCACTCGGCTCACACACTGAGGTCCGGAGTTCGAATCCCCAGTATAGCTGGAAAACATTAGGACGTGTTTCCATAAGAAACCTGTTGTCCATGTTCACCCATCAGTATAAAATGGGTACTTGGGTGTTAGTCGACTGGTGTGGGTCGCATCCTGGGGACAAAATTGACCTAATTTGCCCGAAATGCTCTGCATAACAAAGGGCTTTCTATATAGTAGTATGTCATTGATGTCAGCTAGACCTGTATACCTTGTACATGTACTTGCAGAAATAAAGATAATGGTAGTAGTAGTAATAGAGGGAGGGAACATGAAGGGTGTAACGAACGTTCCCGGCTTCGGCTGCACCAGACCTCCTGACGCCACTAACAACACTCCCTCCCTCTACTCCTTCCTCATGCCTCCCCTCCCCTCCCCTCCTCTCTTCGGTAACAGATCCCATCCCCCCCCCTCCCCGGTGGTAACACTCCAATACCCTAAACCGCTCTTGGTAACCCCCTGCCCACCAACCCACCACACTCCATAACCATCCTTCTCTCCGCCAGTCCCACCAACCCAATAAGTGTCTATAGGTACAAGTACATATAAGTACAAATAAGTAAGTTTATTCAGGTATACACAAATACAATTACATAGCTAACATGTGTGTAAATTACCCAGGATATTCCATGAAAGTCAGACACCCAACCTCTCTTCCCCACCAACCCACGACACCCTGGCTGCACACTAGAGTCAACCAGAGTGCATAATAACAACACTGGTGGTGTGCTCACACCATCACTGAGATTACCGCAAGTCCTTGAGAATAACCTACGAGGCTAACTGCTCTTCGCAACACATCTGGTGGCGGCTCCTATCATAGTGCTCAGTAACGGTATATATATATATATATATATATATATATATATATATATATATATATTATATATATATATATGTATATATATATTATATATATATATATATTATATATATATATATTATATATATATATATATATATATCCTAGGTAGTAGGTTGGTAGACAGCAACCCCAGGTTTTCTTCTATTTTCTTTCTAGTTCTTGTTCTTGTTTATTTCCTCTTATCTCCATGGGGAAGTGGAACAGAATTCTTCCTCCGTAAGCCATAAGTGTTGTAAGAGGCGACTAAAATGCCGGGAGCAAGGGGCTAGTAACCCCTTCTCCTGTATATATTACTAAATTTAAAAAGAGAAACTTTCGTTTTTCTTTTTAGGCCACCCGCACGTGCAAAGAAAATGATAGGATGGATAATGAGAACTTTCAAAACGAGAGATGCCAAGCCCATGATGATCCTTTTCAAATCACTTGTTCTCTCTAGGCTGGAATACTGCTGTACATTAACATCTCCATACAAAGCAGGTGAAATCGCAGATCTAGAGAGTGTACAGAGATCCTTTACTGCACGTATAAGTTCTGTCAAGCACCTTAACTACTGGGAACGCTTGGAAGCACTTGACTTGTACTCGTTGGAACGCAAGAGGGAGAGATATATCATAATCTACACTTGGAAAATCTTGGAAGGAATGGTCCCAAATCTGCACACAGAAATCACTCCCTACGAAAGTAAAAGACTGGGCAGGCGATGCAAAATGCCGCCAATAAAAAGTAGGGGCGCCATTGGTACACTAAGAGAAAACACCATAAGTGTCCGGGGCCCAAAACTGTTCAACAGCCTTCCATCAAGCATTAGGGGAATTGCCAATAAACCCCTGGCTGCCTTCAAGAGAGAGCTGGACAGATACTTAAAGTCGGTGCCGGATCAGCCGGGCTGTGACTCGTACGTCGGACTGCGTGCGGCCAGCAGTAACAGCCTAGTTGATCAGGCCCTGATCCATCGGGAGGCCTGGTCGTGGACCGGGCCGCGGGGGCGTTGATCCCCGGAATAACCTCCAGGTAACCTCCAGGTAACCCTGCCTTGGTGGGATATGGCCGGTTTGTTGAATATATATATATATATTCTCTCCCTCTCCAAGAAGATACCACGATACTGGTGAAGACAGATGCAACAATAAAATAATTTAATTAACGTTTCGTCCCGTACTGGGGCTCTCAAAAATGTCCAGTGGATGTAACTTGTCCTTATTAAATGTCCCAAGTGATGAAAGTAATAATAATAATAATAATAATAATAATAATAATAATAATAATAATAATAATAATATTTATTTCTACAAGTACATGTACAAGGTATACAGGTGTAGCTGACATCAATGACATACTACTATATAGAAAGCCGCTTGTTATGCTGAGCATTTCCCGCAAATTAGGTCAGTTTTATTCCAGGATGCGACCCACACCAGTCGACTAACACCCAGGTACCTATTTCACTGCTAGGTTAACATGGACAGCAGGTGCCTTAATGAAACACGTCTTAATTTTTTCACCCGTACTGGGAATCGAACCACGGACCTCAGTGGTACAAGACTCCCACTCTAGGGTCTGCCTACCCTAGAGTGGGAGTCTCGTACCATAACCTGTCTATCCCATTACCATTACCATTGCTTAAACTCAATAAGGAAGGGAGAGGATATATATAGCATCTGAGGAATGGGAGGCAGTGAGGCTTAAAAGGAGAAATGGGGTGAATATCTCTACTTCTTTGGATCTAGAGCCTTCCGTCAGAATCAAAGCACCTTTCGTGGGAATAACCTGCTTGGACTTTAAACATTTAAAGATCATGTGGTGGCAGGTATGGTGGTGGTAGTAGTGATGGTGGTAGTGATGGTGGTAGTAGTGATGGTGGTAGTGATGGTGGTAGTAGTGATGGTGGTAGTGGTGATGGTGGTAGTAGTGATGGTGGTAGTAGTGATGGTGGTAGTGGTGATGGTGGTAGTAGTGATGGTGGTAGTAGTGATGGTGGTAGTGGTGATGGTGGTAGTAGTGATGGTGGTAGTAGTGATGGTGGTAGTAGTGATGGTGGTAGTAGTGATGGTGGTAGTGGTGATGGTGGTAGTAGTGATGGTGGTAGTAGTGATGGTGGTAGTAGTGATGGTGGTAGTAGTGATGATGGTAGTGGTGATGGTTGTAGTAGTGATGGTGGTAGTAGTGATGGTGGTAGTAGTGATGGTGGTAGTAGTGATGGTGGTAGTAGTGATGGTAGTAGTGATGGTGGTAGTAGTGATGGTGGTAGTAGTGATGGTGGTAGTAGTGATGGTGGTAGTAGTGATGGTGGTAGTAGTGATGGTGGTAGTAGTGATGGTGGTAGTGGTGATGGTGGTAGTAGTGATGGTGGTAGTAGTGATGGTGGTAGTGGTGATGGTGGTAGTATGTGATGGTGGTAGTAGTGATGGTGGTAGTGGTGATGGTGGTAGTAGTGATGGTGGTAGTAGTGATGGTGGTAGTGGTGATGGTGGTAGTAGTGATGGTGGTAGTAGTGATGGTGGTAGTGGTGATGGTGGTAGTAGTGATGGTGGTAGTAGTGATGGTGGTAGTGGTGATGGTGGTAGTAGTGATGGTGGTAGTAGTGATGGTGGTAGTAGTGATGGTGGTAGTAGTGATGGTGGTAGTGGTGATGGTGGTAGTAGTGATGGTGGTAGTAGTGATGGTGGTAGTAGTGATGGTGGTAGTAGTGATGATGGTAGTGGTGATGGTTGTAGTAGTGATGGTGGTAGTAGTGATGGTGGTAGTAGTGATGGTGGTAGTAGTGATGGTGGTAGTAGTGATGGTAGTAGTGATGGTGGTAGTAGTGATGGTGGTAGTAGTGATGGTGGTAGTAGTGATGGTGGTAGTAGTGATGGTGGTAGTAGTGATGGTGGTAGTAGTGATGGCGGTAGTGGTGATGGTTGTAGTAGTGATGGTGGTTGTGATGATGGTGGTAGTGGTGATGGTGGTAGTAGTGATGGTGGTGTAGTGATGATGGTAGTGGTGATGGTGGTAGTAGTGATGGTGGTAGTAGTGATGATAGTAGTGGTGATGGTTGTAGTAGTGATGGTGGCAGGTATGGTGATGGTAGTAGTGATGGTGGTAGTAGTGATGGTGGTAGTAGTGATGGTGGTAGTAGTGATGGTGGTAGTAGTGATGGTGGTAGTAGTGATGGCGGTAGTGGTGATGGTTGTAGTAGTGATGGTGGTAGTGATGATGGTGGTAGTGGTGATGGTGGTAGTAGTGATGTGGTAGTAGTGATGGTAGTAGTGATGGTGGTAGTGATGGTGGTAGTACTGATGGTGGTAATAGTGATGATGGTAGTGGTGATGGTGGTAGTAGTGATGGTGGTAGTAGTGATGGTGGTAGTAGTGATGGTGGTAGTAGTGATGGTGGTAGTACTGATGGTGGTAATAGTGATGATGGTAGTGGTGATGGTGGTAGTAGTGATGGTGGTAGTAGTGATGGTGGTAGTACTGATGGTGGTAGTAGTGATGGTGGTAGCACTGATGGTGGTAGTAGTGATGGTGGAAGTACTGATGGTGGTAGTAGTGATGGTGGTAGTGGTGATGGTGGTAGTAGTGATGGTGGTAGTAGTGATGGTGGTAGTAGTGATGGTGGTAGTAGTGATGGTGGTAGTGGTGATGGTGGTAGTAGTGATGGTGGTAGTAGTGATGGTGGTAGTAGTGATGGTGGTAGTAGTGATGATGGTAGTGGTGATGGTTGTAGTAGTGATGGTGGTAGTAGTGATGGTGGTAGTAGTGATGGTGGTAGTACTGATGGTGGTAGTAGTGATGGTGGTAGTGGTGATGGTGGTAGTAGTGATGGTGGTAGTAGTGATGGTGGTAGTGGTGATGGTGGTAGTAGTGATGGTGGTAGTAGTGATGGTGGTAGTAGTGATGGTGGTAGTAGTGATGGTGGTAGTAGTGATGGTGGTAGTAGTGATGGTGGTAGTGATGGGTGGTAGTAGTGATGGTGGTAGTGGTTGATGGTGGTAGTAGTGATGGTGGTAGTAGTGATGGTGGTAGTAGTGATGGTGGTAGTAGTGATGGTGGTAGTGGTGATGGTGGTAGTAGTGATGGTGGTAGTAGTGATGGTGGTAGTAGTGATGGTGGTAGTAGTGATGGTGGTAGTAGTGATGGTGGTATGTAGTGATGGTGGTAGTAGTGATGGTGGGTAGTAGTGATGGTGGTAGTGGTGATGGTGGTAGTAGTGATGGTGGTAGTAGTGATGGTGGTAGTAGTGATGGTGGTAGTAGTGATGGTGGTAGTAGTGATGGTGGTAGTAGTGATGGTGGTTAGTGGTGATGGTGGTAGTAGTGATGGTGGTAGTAGTGATGGTGGTAGTAGTGATGGTGGTAGTGGTGATGGTAGTAGTGATGGTGGTAGTAGTGATGGTGGTAGTAGTGATGGTGGTAGTAGTGATGGTGGTAGTAGTGATGGTGGTAGTAGTGATGATGGTAGTTTATTTGTCAGGAAACTGTGACAAAGGTCTCGACACATTGCTTCACCATCCACTGGTTCATCGTCCACTGGTTCATTGGTTCACCATCAACTGCTTCACCGTCTACTGGCTCATTTTTTAACCGTCCACTGGTTCATTGCTTCACCATCCACTGGTTCACCGTCTACTGGCATATTGCTTCACCATCCACTGGCTCACCATCCACTGGTTCATCATCCACTGGTTCACCACCCACTGGTTCCTTGGTTCACCATCCATCACCATGGGTAAGCTCTAAACCCTACTGGATGATTATAAACTGAATACATGGCTTCTAAAAACAACAGGTGGGGTCAGTAATATGCTATACTTATATACTTTTGTTGATTCTTTACCTACGCTGTTTGTGGTGTTTATTGTTATTGATGGACTCCGATCCATGACCAGGCCTGCTGGTGAATCAGGGCCTAATCAACTAGGCTATTACTGCTGGCCGCACGTAATCCAGCGTACGAACCACAGTTGATTAATTTTGTTTTTCAGAGAAAGAGAGAGAGGAGAGAGAGAGAGAGAGAGAGAGAGAGGAGAGAGAGGAGAGAGAGAGAGAGAGATGAGCTAGATTACCTGATTCGCACAGTGTAGTCGATTGGCTTCAAACTCCATTAACCAGCCAACCTAGCGTTTGGTTGCAGGTGAAGGATATTATTATTTTTTAAATACACTACCTAACAGAATACTCCATTCTACTGAATGTACAACAATGCATGCAACCATATGACCTGTCTTTGTAATACTCACTTGTGCTTTATAGTTATCTGTTTACATTAATGTTTTATCACTGATTTCATCATTGCTTAGTTAATCTTAAGTTAATTTTAAGCCAGCCCGTAATGCTATGCATAGTATAAGTGGCTTTGGCATGCTGCTCTTATCTGTATTTTTTTGTACCTCTGTATGTGTGCTCAAATTTTTAAATAAATAAATAAAATAAATAAATAAATACTCACCTAGTGGTACTCACCTAGTGGTACTCACCTAGTGATACTCACCTAGTGGTACTCACCTAGTGATACTCACCTAGTGGTACTCACCTAGTGATTACTCACTAGTGGTACTCCCCTAGTGGTACTCACCTAGTGATACTCACCTAGTGATACTCACCTAGTGGTACTCACCTAGTGATACTCACCTAGTGATACTCACCTAGTGATACTCACCTAGTGGTACTCACCTAGTGTATCATCAACCTAGTGGTACTCACTAGTGATACTCACCTAGTGGTATCACCTAGTGATACTCACTAGTGATACTCACCTAGTGATACTCACCTAGTGATACTCACTAGTGGTACTCACCTAGTGATACTCACTAGTGATACTCACTAGTGTATACTCACACTATGTGGTACTCACCTTAGTGATACTCACCTAGTGGTACTCATCTAGTGATACTCACCTAGTGATACTCACCTAGTGATACTCACTAGTGGTACTCACCTAGTGATACTCACTAGTGGTACTCACCTAGTGATACTCACCTAGTGATACTCACCTAGTGATACTCACCTAGTGATACTCACCTAGTGATACTCACCTAGTGATACTCACCTAGTGGTACTCACCTAGTGATACTCACCTAGTGATACTCACCTAGTGATACTCACCTAGTGATACTCACCTAGTGGTACTCACCTAGTGGTACTCACCTAGTGATACTCACCTAGTGATACTCACCTAGTGGTACTCACCTAGTGGTACTCACCTAGTGATATTCATCTAGTGGTACTCACCTAGTGATACTCATCTAGTGGTACTCATCTAGTGGTACTCACCTAGTGATACTCACCTAGTGATACTCACCTAGTGATACTCACCTAGTGATACTCACCTAGTGGTACTCACCTAGTGGTACTCACCTAGTGATATTCATCTAGTGGTACTCACCTAGTGATACTCACCTAGTGGTACTCACCTAGTGGTACTCACCTAGTGGTGCTCACCTAGTGGTACTCAACCTAATGGTAGTCACCTAGTGGTACTCACCTAGTGATACTCACCTAGTGGTACTCACCTAGTGATACTCACCTAGTGGTACTCACCTAGTGATACTCACCTAGTGGTACTCACCTAGTGGTACTCACCTAGTGATACTCACCTAGTGGTACTCACCTAGTGGTACTCACCTAGTGATACTCATCTAGTGGTACTCACCTAGTGATACTCACCTAGTGGTACTCATCTAGTGGTACTCACCTAGTGATACTCACCTAGTGGTACTCACCTAGTGATACTCATCTAGTGGTACTCACCTAGTGATACTCACCTAGTGGTACTCACCTAGTGATACTCACCTAGTGGTACTCACCTAGTGATACTCACCTAGTGATACGTGATACTCACTAGTGGTACTCACCTAGTGGTACTCACCTAGTGATATTCATCTAGTGGTACTCACCTAGTGATACTCACCTAGTGGTACTCACCTAGTGGTACTCACCTAGTGGTGCTCACCTAGTGGTACTCAACCTAATGGTAGTCACCTAGTGGTACTCACCTAGTGATACTCACCTAGTGGTACTCACCTAGTGGTACTCAACCTAATGGTAGTCACGTAGTGGTACTCACCTAGTGGTACTCACCTAGTGATACTCACCTAGTGGTACTCAACCTAGTGGTACTCACCTAGTGATACTCAACCTAATAGTAGTCACCTAGTGGTACTCACCTAGTGGTAATTAGTTATTGGGACTCACCTAGTGGTACTCACCTAGTGGTAATCAGTTATTGGTACTCACCTAGTGGTACTCACCTAGTGGTAATCAATTATTGGTACTCACCTAGTGATACTAACACTAGTGGTACTACCACCGACCCCAGTGGTATCAATGTATTGTACTCACTCTGTGATACTCACCTAGTTGTATCACAGTGTATACTGGTACTCACCTAGTGGTACTCACCTAGTGGTAATCAATTATTGGTACTCACCTAGTGGTACTCACCTAGTGGTAATCAATAATTGGTACTCACCTAGTGGTAATCAATAATGGGTGTGGACTCACCTAGTGGTACTCACACTAGTGGTATCACTTATTGGTACTCACCTAGTGGTAACTCAACTATGTGTACTCACCTAATGATACTCACCTAGTGGTAATCATTCTAGGTACTCACTAGTGGATACTCACCTAGGTTATGTAATCATTATTGGTACTCACCTAGTGATACTCACCTAGTTGTAATCAATTATTGGTACTCACCTAGTGGTACTCACCTAGTGGTAATCAATTATTGGTACTCACTATGTGATACTCACCTAGTGAACTCACCTAGTTGGTACTCACTAGTGTACTCACCTAGTGGTAATCAATTATTGGTACTCACCTAGTGGTAACTCACCTATGGTATCATCAAAGTGGTACTCACCTAGTGGTAATCAATTATTGGTACTCACCTAGTGGTACTCACCTATGATATATACCACCTAGTGGTACAATCAATTACTAATGATACTCACTAGTGGTAATCACCTAATGATACTCACCTAGTGCTCCCTAGTGTAATGAATTAGGTACTCACCTTTATAGTGGTAATCATCCTAGTGGTACTCACCTAATGATACTCACCTAGTGGTAATCAATTATTGGTACTCACCTAGTGGTACTCACCTATGAACTCACCTAGTTGGTAACTCAATCTAGTGATACTCACCTAGTGGTATCACTAGTGGTAATCAATTATGGTACTCAACTAGTGGTACTCACTAGTGGTACTCACCTAGTGGTAATCAATTATTGGTACTCACCTAGTTACTCACTGTGGTCACCTAATGATACTCACCTAGTGGTAATCAATTATTGGTACTCACTAGTGGTATCACCTAATGATACTCACCTAGTGGTAATGAATTGATACTCACCTAGTGGTACTCACCTAGTGGTACTCACCTAATGATACTCACCTAGTGGTAATCAATTATTGGTACTCACCTAGTGGTACTCACCTAATGATACTCACCTAGTGGTAATTAATTATTGGTACTCACCTAGTGGTACTCACCTAGTGGTAATCAATTATTGGTACTCACCTAGTGGTACTCACCTAATGATACTCACCTAGTGGTAATCAATTATTGGTACTCACCTAGTGGTACTCACCTAGTGGTACTCACCTAATGATACTCACCTAGTGGTAATCAATTATTGGTACTCACCTAGTGGTACTCACCAAGTGGTAATCAATTATTGGTACTCACCTAGTGGTACTCACCTAGTGGTACTCACCTAATGATACTCACCTAGTGGTAATCAATTATTGGTACTCACCTAGTGGTACTCACCTAGTTGTAATCAATTATTGGTACTCACCTAGTGGTACTCACCTAGTGGTAATCAATTATTGGTACTCACCTAGTGGTACTCACCTAGTGGTAATCAATTATTGGTACTCACCTAGTGGTACTCACCTAATGATACTCACCTAGTGGTAATCATTATTGTACTCATAGGTACTCACCTAGTGGTAATCAATTATTGGTACTACCTATGACCACAGTGGTACTCACCTAGTGGATACTCACCTAGTGGTAACTCACTTATGGTACTCACCTAGTGGTACTCACCTAGTGGTACTCACCTAGTGGTACTCAGCTAGTGGTACTCACCTAGTGGTACTCACCTATGGTACTCACCTAGTGGTAATAGCAATTATTGGTACTCACTCAGTGGTACTTACCTAATGAGTACTCACCTAGTGGTAATCATATGTACTCCCTAATGGTAATCAATTATTGGTACTCACCTAGTAGTACTCACCTAGTGGTACTCACCTAGTGGTAATCAATTATTGGTACTCATCAAGTGGTACTCACCTAGTGGTACTCACCTATGGTATGATAGTGGTACTCACCTAGTGGTACTCACCTAATGGTAATCAATTATTGGTACTCACCTAGTGGTACTCACCTAGTGGTACTCACCTAATGGTAATCAATTATTGGTACTCACCTAGTGGTACTCACCTAATGGTAATCAATTATTGGTACTCACCTAGTGGTACTCACCTAGTGGTACTCACCTAATGGTAATCAATTATTGGTACTCACCTAGTGGTACTCACCTAGTGGTACTCACCTAATGGTAATCAATATTGATTCACCGGGTACTCACCTATGGTACTCACCTATGGTACTCACCTAGTGGTACTCACCTAGTGGTACTCACCTAGTGGATATACTATCACCTAGTGGTACTCACCTAGTGGTACTCACCTATTGGTACTCACCTAGTGGTACTCACCTAGTGGTACTCACCTAGTGGTACTCACCTAGTGGTACTCACCTAGTGGTACTCACCTAGTGGTACTCACCTAATGGTACTCACCTAGTGGTACTCACCTAGTGGTACTCACCTAGTGGTACTCACCTAGTGGTACTCACCTAGTGGTACTCACCTAGTGGTACTCACCTAGTGGTACTCACCTAGTGGTACTCACCTAGTGGTACTCACCTAGTGGTAGTCACCTAGTGGTAGTCACCTAGTGGTACTCACCTAGTGGTACTCACCTAGTGGTACTCACCTAGTGGTACTCACCTAGTGGTAGTCACCTAGTGGTACTCACCTAGTGGTATCACCTAGTGGTACTCACCTAGTGGTACTCACCTAGTGGTACTCACCTAGTGGTACTCACCTAGTGGTACTCACCTAGTGGTACTCACCTAGTGGTACTCACCTAGTGGTACTCACCTAGTGGTAGTCACCTAGTGGTACTCACCTAGTGGTACTCACCTAGTGGTACTCACCTAGTGGTACTCACCTAGTGGTACTCACCTAGTGGTCACATGTCACCTAGTGGTACTCACCTAGTGGTACTCACCTAGTGGTACTCACCTAGTGGTATCACCTAGTGGTACGTCACCTAGTGGTACTCACTAGTGTATCAAGTGGTATACAGGTAGCACCTAGTGGTACTCCCACCTAGTGGTACTCACCTAGTGGTACTCACCTAGTGGTACTCACCTAGTGGTACTCACCTAGTGGTACTCACCTAGTGGTACTCACCTAGTGGTACTCACCTAGTGGAATAAACTGAAAAAGGAAGTAGTGCTGCAACAACTAGAAAAAAAAATAATGGAGACGTTGTTGGTCCTGCCAGAGCGTACAGTAGTAGCTTCTCCCTTTAGTTTACCTGGAGTTTACCTGGAGAGAGTTCCGGGGGTCAATGCCCCCGCGTCCCGGTCTGTGACCAGGCCTTATGGTGGATCAGAGTCTGATCAACCAGGCTGTTATTGCTGGCTGCACGCAATTCAACGTAAGAGCCACAGTCCGGCTGGTCAGGTACCGACTTTAGGTTCTTGTCCAGTGCCAGCTTGAAGACAGCCAGGGGTCTGTTGGTAATATCCCTTATATATGCTGGGAGGCAGCTGAACAGTCTCGGGCCCCTGACACTTATTGTATTGTCTCTTAACGTGCTAGTGACACCCCTGCTTTTCATTGGGGGATGTTACATCGTCTGCCAAGTCTTTTGCTTTCGTAGTGAGTGATTTTCGTGTGCAAGTTCGGTACTAGTCCCTCTAGTATTTTCCAGGTGTATATAATCATGTATCTCTCCCGCCTGCGTTCCAGGGAGTACAGGTTCAGGAACTTCAAAAGCTCCCAGTAATTGAGGTGTTTTATCTCCGTTATGCGCGCCGTGAAGGTTCTCTGTACATTTTCTAGGTCAGCAATTTCACCTGCCTTGAAAGGTGCTGTTAGTGTGCAGAAATATTCCAGCCTAGATAGAACAAGCGACCTGAAGAATGTCATCATGGGCTTGGCATCCCTAGTTTTGAAGGGTCTCATTATCCATCCTGTCATTTTTCTAGCAGATGCGACTGATACAATGTTATGGTCCTTGAAGGTGAGATCCTCCGACATGATCACTCCCAGGTCTTTGACGTTGGGTTTTCGCTCTATTTTGTGGCCAGAATTTGTTTTGTACTCTGATGAAGTTTTAATTTCCTCATGTTTACCATATCGGAGTAATTGAAATTTCTCTTCGCTGAACTTCATATTGTTTTCTGCAGCTCACTGAAAGATTTGGTTGATGTCCGCCTGGAGCCTTGCAGTGTCTGCAATGGAAGACACTGTCATGCAGATTCGGGTGTCATCTGCAAAGGAAGACACGGTGCTGTGGCTGACATCATTGTCTATGTCAGATATGAGGATGAGAAACAAGATGGGAGCGAGTACTGTGCCTTGAGGAGCAGAGCTTTTCACCGTAGCCGCCTCAGACTTTACTCTGTTGACTACTACTCTTTGTGTTCTGTTTGTGAGGAAATTATAGATCCATCTACCAACTTTTCCTGTTATTCCTTTAGCACGTATTTTGTGCGCTATTACGCCATGGTCATGGTGATTATTGTTATGGCATTTGTGGGGAGCACTAAACCCGTAGGAGGTCGTACAGCACCTAGTGGGAACGGGAGGCTTTTTTTATGGGTTATTCTAGTTAATTTACACTATGTATGATAATTGTACTTCCGTGTACCTTATTTGCTTACCTGTACCTAAATAAACTTATTTGCTTACCTGTACCTAAATAAACTTATTTGCTTACCTGTACCTAAATAAACTTATTTGCTTACCTGTACCTAAATAAACTCACGCCATTCTAAGAAAAAAATACAAATTTCAGTAATGTTTGGTTTGGTTACAGGTGAAAGTGGAAGAGAGCAGTGAGGAAGGGACGGTGTTCTCGTCTCAGCCAGCCTCACACACAGACTCACCGGTACCTGCCAGAAGTGACTCAGGATGTGAGGTTCATCCTGGCCCCTACACGCCCAGCCAGAGCCCTCTCCTCTCACGCCTACACCCACACGCCCACTCCCCCACCCACCTCTACTCACCCACACAGTCGCCGGGACCCAGCAGACATGTCTCCGGCTTCTCCTCACCGTACAGGTAAAAACTTACCCACACACTTCTATTCGCCTGTAGAAATGAGTGTTGGTATTCATGGGGAGTGCTATAGGCGTGGCGGTTTATATAGCTCCTAGGGAGTAGGAGGTAAAGTCCACTTTCATCCAGGGAAGGGAGGGATAGATCCCATTCCATGGATCGAGATCATCCTAGCTGGGTCCGTGCACCTTCCTTGAAGAACTACACACGGTGTATATACAGTAAGAGGTTGCTGTAATCCCTTTTCAAAGAATCCTTGGAGATTAAAGTGTTCTTGACTATAACAACAACAATAATAATAATAATAATAATAATAATAATAATAATAATAATAATAATAATAATAATAATAATAATAATAATAATAATAATCTTTATTTCTACAAATACATATACAATGTATACAGACCATAGCTGACGTCAATGACATTACTATATAGAGAGCCCCTTGTTATTCAGAGCATTTCGGGCAAATTAGGTTAATTTTGTGCCCAGGATGCGACCCACACCAGCCGACTATCACCCAGGCACCTATATGACCAGTATGGGTTCAGCGCTTCCTCATGAATATAAAATAAGCATTATTGATTAAAGTGTACAGCCTCAATGACCCATCGGCAGTCGATAGGCTGCACACGTGGCTTGTACCTTATTTATCTAGACTGTCTGAATAGACTTTAATAATCTTATCTTACTGGTGCCGTTGACATCTTGATTGCACCACAGTAGTACTGCACCACAGTGGTACTGCGCCACAGTGGTACTGCGCCACAGTGGTACTGCACCACAGTAGTACTGCACCACAGTGGTACTGCACCACAGTGGTACTGCGCCACAGTGGTACTGCACCACAGTGGTACTGCACCACAGTGGTACTGCACCACAGTAGTACTGCACCACAGTGGTACTGCACCACAGTAGTACTGCACCACAGTAGTACTGCACCACAGTGGTACTGCGCCACAGTGGTACTGCACCACAGTAGTACTGCACCACAGTGGTACTGCACCACAGTGGTACTGCGCCACAGTGGTACTGCACCACAGTGGTACTACACAGTGGTGCTGCACCACAGTGGTACTGCACCACAGTGGTACTGCACCACAGTAGTACTGCACCACAGTGGTACTGCACCACAGTGGTACTGCACCACAGTGGTACTGCACCACAGTGGTGCTGCACCACAGTGGTACTGCACCACAGTGGTACTGCACCACAGTAGTACTGCACCACAGTGGTACTGCACCACAGTGGTACTGCACCACAGTGGTACTGCACCACAGTAGTACTGCACCACAGTGGTACTGCACCACAGTGGTACTGCACCACAGTGGTACTGCACCACAGTGGTACTACACAGTGGTGCTGCACCACAGTGGTACTAGTTACTGAGCCTTATTTACTGACATATTTTGGAAACATCAATAGCGAATGGCTATGGTCATTATTTATAGTGAAGCTCGTCTCAGATATAGCCGTGGATTGTAGATGAATGGTTCAGAGACCGACAAGCTGATAAATTAGACACAAGTGCAACTCTTGGGTATCTTTATTGAGGAAACGTTTCGCCACACAGTGGCTTCATCAGTCCATACGAAGGAGAAACGTGAAGAACAGGAGGAGAATGAGGTAATCAGTCCCTCAACCTTGAGCCGATGTGGTCAGTCCATCAGTCCGTGGATATCTCGGTATATATACACGTCGAGGCTTGTAGTTCTTGGTATATGAATATACACCGAAAGATTTGTATATTTCACTGTTTATATACCCCCAAAAAAGTTTGTATCTCAGTGTCTATACACCGAGAGGATTGTCTTAGTTACTTAGAGCCTGGTCACGGACCGGGCCGCGGGGGCGTCGACCCCCGAAGCCCCCCCTCCAGTTATACACCGACAATTTTGTATCTCTCAGTACCGAATTTATTTTTTTCCGGATATCAAGGATTTAAAATATTTGTTGATGTGAGCATAGAGGTAAACCGCAGTGTTAACGACCCACTTACAGTGGTAGGCTTTAAACCCAACAAGCACATTAACGGTCATTACCATCGTAGTGACTGTGACAACCCAGCCACCAACAACAAAACAAATATTTGTTAAGGTTACATTACGTTATTTTTGGGTTATCACTTTTAGCCGAGGGGGGAATAATTATGCCTAATTTAACATAAATTTAACCATAAGTGTGTGTATATATATATATATATATATATATATATATATATATATATTTATATATATATATATATATATATATATATATATATATTATATAGGACTGTCATGGGGACCCTCATCCTCAGAGAAAAGAATAAACTTGCTTCAGGGAAAACTCAAGGTTTTCCCTGAAGCTGTTTAAGAATTTTCTCCTACCACCCTCTATATTTCAAGTATGTTTTATTTAAAGACAAAAATACATTTGCCAAACATTCACAAAAATACAACAGAAAGCAAAACAATATAGGTAACTCAGAGCTACATCTCGAATACTTCGTCCAGCTCCCCTGCAGTGGGCCGCGTGCCCAGAATGCTGCAGGCATTTCCTCTCTGGATCGCAACACTGAGTCTCTGAAAGAGAAAGCTGGTCGCCCTGTGGTCCTTGGTTTCTATGATGAGCTTTTCACCCAGCTCTATTAGGAACTTTAGAGCACACTTGCCCCATGCTCCAAGGGTCTCCGACCCTATTGGAATGAAGTTATAGCAAGGGGGAAGGTCTTCATATTTTCGGATCTTCTGGGTCTCCCTGTGGCTGGCAGCTCCACCCTATTCCACTACGGAGTATGGCAAGTAGGTGTCTGCCAATGTGGCAGCACAGGTGTAGTCCCAGGCAATCTGCTTTCCATCCTTCCAGGGTAGCATAGTGGCTCCATCAGGATGCTTTTGACTTTCATCAGACCTCTGTACTTGGGGTTCCCGTTGAGCTGGGCAACGGGCTGTGGTGAGGCTTCTCTTGATGATGTCATTGACCTCCTCATGTCTGCCATACTTCCCTTCTGCTGTGTGACACACAAGACCATGAAGTCCGAATTGATCAGCTGTCGCACTGCCGCAAATACACCTATGTTCGGTGAGGATGGGGGCGGCTAGGCGAAGAGCAACACCAATCCAAATGGCCTGTGGGTCGAGACGGGTGCCCAGGGAGGAATTGGGAACAGCTAACAAGAAATCTCCTGAGTGTGGTGCCTTCACTGCCCGGAGACGAGCTTTGTCCTTTCCTGAAGCATTGGAGAGCATTGTGTTGGCGATTTTTTCCATGATCGGTTTGTCCCAGTGGGACTGTTTGTGCTGTTTGGGAGGAGCTGGTCTACTGGAGGAGTCTGTAAGGGTGTCCCCCGAATCGCTGCTTCAGTAAACCTGGGGTCTTGAGCTCCTACCATGTCTCTCAAGCGTTCGGGTACTATCTTCTTGATTAATGCACCGGAAGCCAAACACGAAGACAGAAAAGCAGGTAAAGCAACATGCGTTGCTTTACTCACCCCTATACCTCCCAGTCACACTGGGAGGGTTGCCTGATCCCATTGCTCATCCTCTAGTGACAGGTTCAGTGCCTTCTTAAAAGTTGATATCAGGTGTGCGTCATATTCATCGAGTGTTGGGTTGTCAAAAGAGGGTGCACACCTCAAGAAGTGAGTGAGTCTTGGCATAGTAAGACACCTTGTGAGATACAGAGCATCATGGGCATCAAGATCGCTTATTCTCTCCTCCATTCTCATCAGGTCATTCAATTTGTCCCTGAGGACAGTGTTGATGGCCTGGTGACCCAGCGGTGCCCCCAAGAGGGTACTGTTGGACGGAGTGGTAGTTGAGACTTCCGGGAGGATTCTTCGCACAGCATTGATTATTTCCTGGTTCGCTGTGATGATTTCACACTTGGAGGGATTGAGGATGAGTCCCAAGTCTTCTCCCTGTGTTTTCACCAGTTGTAGGTCCTCCACCAGGGACTCTTCAGTACCTGCCAGAGTGCCGTCATCCAGGTACCAGATATTGAGCTCACTGCGTAGGCTGGAAATTAGTTCTCTTACTGCCAAGCAGAAGAGAAGTGGAGCGAGTGGGTCACCCTGCTGAGCACCCTCTGATGACTGAATTTCATGTTCTCCAAACAAAAGAATTGAGGGTTTGCTGTAGCCGGCTGAAATGAAGGGAAAAAGACTGGGGAACTGATCCCGAACAGCTGGCAAAACAGCATCTCTCTTCACTATATTAAAGGCATTTCTAAAATCAAGTTTGACTGTGGCCTTGTCTTCTGGTAGGTCCCTGATGTAGGCCCTTGCGGCATGAGCTGCAGCTTCACTGCCTTGAGAGACCCCAAAGCCCAGTTGGTGTGGCTGGAGTAAAGTGGCAGCTTCTGGGCAAATGTTTCTCACTGCTGCTTTGGCAACGAGACGGCGAAGGGTGTTTCCAACTGCAATGGGTCTGATTCCCCCATCCCTCTTCTTCAAAGCACATAGTGAGGCTCCAAAAAAGAAAGGTTCAATTTCTTTTGGGATTCGCCCAGTCAGGCAATTGTTGACGAAAGTTGTTAACTCGGTGAGAAGAATTGATGCAGATTCACCGAGTACTGGATTTACCATCTCTTTGAGGTGCTGAGGTCGAATTCCAGTATAACCTCCTGCAGATCCTGCTGGAAATGACACGATCGCCTTATAGACTTCCGATTCTGGCAAAATTAATTGTTCAATGATGGGGTCTTCCTCAGGGTTGTCGTTGATGGCTATGGTGTTCCTGGTTGGATGCTTGTCTCTTAGTGCTTGGGCCGTGGTCTCATCCTTGGGGGCTACAGTGTCATCACTTGTAATTATTCTTATTGCTCCCACTGTGTTACCTTCTTCGATTTTTTTGCTAACCTGTGCGCAAATTTCCTCATTTTCAGTGGGACTTTTCTTGGGTCTTCCTCTTTGATTCCTGCGATGATGGGGCAGAGGGACACAGTTGTCCGTTCTTGGGTAGTTGTGCACTGCCTTGATAACTGACGTGGTTAGGAGTTTGCCTCGTCTTTCAGGAACTGCAAGACAGACATTGCTGAACAAGAGTAGGTTGCGCCATGCTTGGATGGTGCCTCGGGCTTCTAAGTTGGTGGAACCTCCATTCACCCGCTTAAGAAGGTCTGTGAATTTCCCTGCTGCATATGGGCGAGCCGCTTTAGGGATATGGGATAGTTTTATGTAGCATGGATTTGAATGCCAAAGGTTATCGCAAGTGACGAGGTTCCCCATTGGAATTGTCATCTGCCTGGGGAGGCTGTGGGCTGCTCTTGCTGGGGGCTTATGTGATCCGCACATCCATTGTGTGCACGAATACGGCCGTCCCTGTTGCGTGTTTCGAAACTCTCCCCCACACCTGACATGTGCCTTCTTTCATTGTTGTTGATTGTTTCCCTGCTTCGTGTTGCCTTCATCATCTCATATCTCGACTATGCTGGTAAGCCAATTTCCATTAGGGAAAATTTCTTGGGCATACTTTTGAATTCTAATATGCAAGAAATATATCCTTTATTATATATATGCATTATATATATGTATAGATGTCGTGACGATCAGGAATTTGCGATCTGCTAAATTAGCAACGCTCAATTGCGCAATGTGAGTGAAATTTGTGTTTCTAAGTTGTGGACGCCAAATTTCATTTGACCGCTAAAAAAGCTTAAATTTCACTGGTGTATGGCACCTTTAGATATAAATCCCTAAATGATTTTAAGTTGGCAAAGTTATCGCAAATGAAGTTGCCATTGAATTAGTATGCTGTGAGTTGTGGGGATCTTTGGTGCAATTAACATTTTACATAAACATTAATGCAAGAATACGGACTCATCCGTTTACGTATAGAGAAACTTCAGAAACGAATGTAACTTTTTAATTGTGTGCATTGTTCTGCTTTGCTGCTGTATCATCTCATCTGACTATTTGGAACCCGGCTGGGAAAATTCAGGCACATAAGCATATATATATATATATATATATATATATATATATATTTTATATAATATATATATATATATATATTATATATATATAAAGTATAATAAAGTGGAATTAATAGTCACGTTAATTGCAGCCTCAAATGACTCACTTGTGGTCGATAAGCTTTTAAACCTAATTAAACCAACCAAATAACCAATTACTGAAGACAGGACATAACTGCTCCTGCAGCATCAATTAAGGTAATTACAGGTAGGTAAATGAGTAGCAAGTTCAGGAGTTGGAGTTCAGTTCACTTAACCCCGACACTGGTGAATGGTTCCTGATCCAGGGGATTTGGAGCCATTCTCCATTTCTTTGGATCAAACATGATTGCCGTCCATTCCCCGGGCTTTGGGCATTATTATTATTATTATTATTGATACAGTGATCGTTATCATTTTTGGGAGGCTGATTGAATTTTGAGGGGGGTATAAGCCCCCCAAACCCCCTTATAGCATTGCCCCTGCCACAGGCAGTATGATCCCTAAGGGTTTAACGCTTCTTGGTAATGCAAGCCAAGTTTCCCCAGGATGAGGATACATTAAACTATGATTTATTTAGTTTTAATATCGTTGTTTCTGTGATTTGTTTGAATTTTACTTTTGGATTTGTTACCTTGTTATATGATTCAACAATTCTGTAGTTGAATTACAAGTTATATTAAGTTAGAAGTTACACTGAGCTAGATATAGGTTATTTTAAACTGTAGGTTTTGCCAAGCTGTAGATTATGTTAAGTTATAGGTTATATTATTATTATTATTATTATTATTATTATTATTATTATTATTATTATTATTATTATTATTAGGGGGAGTGTGAGGCACTCAGGATCGAGCCAAGGAAGGGGAGGATAAGTTCGTTGATTGGACCAAGAGCTGCACACCAACATAAGTGTGGAAAATTAAATTTACCTGGATGTAACTCATAAGATAAATGCCAGTAAATGGTAACAAAGATAATTATTATTTATCAAAGTTACATAGACAAGTAGGAATTTTAGGACATCTGGGTCACAAAAAATGTCCCCCTTCGATACCTACTGTGTCATATCCACAAGTCACTCTTGACCTATATTAATTTCAAATGAAATATATATTACCAGGAATTATGGTAAACATTAATATAAATTTGTGGACTGTATGTTAAAATTAATAAATGATTACATATACACATTTATGTAACAGAAGGAGAATTTATAATCATAACACTCACCAATTAGTCTGGAGATTACTGTGTGTCATGTACAGAACCCCCTGTCTAATATGGAGAAAATACTGGCCAGAATTTCAACATAAAGACAACTTATCTGAGGTTCTTGGAGCTGTCCTGTCTGTCTGCTAAATGCTCACGTTATGCAGGACTGCACATCCAACAATTTCGGCTCCTATTTGAGAGGTTATAAGCCCAATATAACCCCTAGAGCGACGGAAAATTATTCACATTACACTAACGTGCTTGTATCGCATTAAAAAAACAATGGCGTCTCTTCCCTGCTCGTCAGTGCAGGCGCAGAGCTTCCCTGTTGGTTCACTTCTTTAAAATACACTTTAGAGGAATAGTAATGTATTAATCAGGTTTATTTACACAGCATAATTTTTGGAAATTATTTTCCACAATAAGGGATCCTCCACTGAGGGGGATGGATGTTAATTATTATAATCCTAAATAAGTGCTAAACCCACAAGGGTCACACAGTGCTGATGATGGGTATTAAGCTGTAGGTTGTACTGATGTAGGGATTGATTTAAATTTTTGGTTACATTTAATAGTTTGATTAAGTTTTAGGCTAAATTAAGTATTAGATTAGGTGAGATAAAAGTCCTTATTTAGGCAGCATATGCCCTGTTTTTCTTATATATAATGTGTTTCTTGGCCACCATTGTATTTTGCCTTGTTCTTTCCAGCCATCAGGTGCTGCATGACTTCTACAGGTTTAGCGCACCATCCATTAATGTAATCATGATAAATCTTTCCAGTCATACACCTTCAACGGGACTTAGTCGTAACAACAGCGATGCTTCTCAGTATGGAGGCTCCTACAACAGCTACTCTTCTGCTCCATCACCTATATCTCCAACACACTACTCTCCCTCTCAGGTTAGTATTGAGTAGACCCTTTTTTTCCTTGCCTGGATGTGTGTTTTAAGTTGTGTTCATGCTCTCTCTCTCTCTCTCTCTCTCTCTCTCTCTCTCTCTCTCTCTCTCTCTCTCTCTCTCTCTCCTCTCTCTCTGTCTAACTACCTATCTATATGCTTCTCTCTGACTCTGCCATTCTCTCTTTCTCTCTCTTACACGAGGTCCTCGACTTATAAATACATTGTTTTTTTCAACTTGCATGTTCATACTGTCGCTCTCTTAGTGTAAACCATTAATGGTTCTTAAATGCCTTGTTTATAAGTCCGGATGTTTGTTACTTGTGGCTTTTGTAAGCAGAATCTAATGCTAACTTTACTATGTATCTTGGACACACTTCTCTACTGCAGCGAGCCAGCTTATCAAAAATGGGGACATTATGGATAAAACCATCAAATTTTCTCAGGCACTTCCTGATACCTGACAATCAAATGTTGGTTATGTTGTTTTTCTCCTAATAATCCACTATCAAAATTATGAAGTCCCCTTGGGCCTGACAAGGGTTAGTTCTGGTCAAAATGCAGACAACACAATACAGTGGACCCCCGGTTAACGATATTTTTTTATTCCAGAAGTATGTTCAGGTGCCAGTACTGACCGAATTTGTTCCCATAAGGAATATTGTGAAGTAGATTAGTCCATTTCAGACCCCCAAACATACACGTACAAACGCACTTACATAAATACACTTACATAATTGGTCGCATTGGGAGGTGATCGTTAAGCGGGGGTCCACTGTACTTAATTGAACTTATAATGTTTTGCTGGGAATCATGAAATTTGATATCTAGGTAACCTTACTATCCATAATTTAATATTCTAAGCTACTATTTTTAACCACTTAATAACTATATTATGCGGGTTATTAGCAAGTAAAAATCCTTGACGAAGATGAAGCCCTGAATTTCCACGTTGGGGATGGTAACCCAGTAGTGGTCAGTTGGACATTTGAGGATCATGTTTTGTCTTCAGGCCATTCCGGCCTTTTCAGTGCCCGGTTGCCCACTTGACATCAGTGCCTCATTTGAAATTTGACGAAAACCAAGACACACATTTAGTGGACATGACTCATCCTTGTGAGACGAGACATGTCCACTAAATGTGTGTGGAGACATGAGTCACCAGTGCTAGATGAGGTGATCTTTATATGTTAGTGCAAATGTTCAGTCAAAACTTTTCAAGTAATCTCCATATGTTCTTCACATCATCATTGCAATGTATAGTCTTCCAAGAATATTAATGTACTCACCCTCTCCTAGTGTCTGGCCATTTCCATTGAACATACTTTGCCAAGACATAGAGGGGGCATCTATTTCTATTACCATAATTTTACCAGGTTGATAAATAGAGTGGCTTGATGCTGAACTTCCATACCATGCTTGATTATGACAGCTGTTGGGAGGCATGGTAGGCAGACCAAGCTAAAGTCCTCATTTTTCCAGTTCCCCCTTTTAGATTAGGTTGAGTGGCTGCTTCAACCAATTCTTTCCCTTTCATCTTGCCATCTTTTGGATGCCCTATCTTTGGCTCCAATGTACCAGAGGGTTCGGAGTCAGCTGGAGTAGTGTTTCCAAGGACAACAGCTGGTACTGTAGACAATGATTCCTGTTTATGGCTGGCAGACTTCTGTGTTGGATTTGACCAAAAATTAAAATAGGCCGATTCCTGCTCTGTGAAAGGAATCCTTGGAAGAGGTGCTTGACGTATTATTGTGAAGGTTACCCAGAGCATCCACTGAGAAGAGCCTATGTTGTAGAATGGACACTTGGCACCTTGCGTATTGATACGCCAACAACCGGCAGTTGCCAGCTGATTCTCACTCTGCAGGATTTGGTAATTACTTACACTGAGACTCGCATCAAATAGCTATCTGAGCAACTTCCCGGACCTGGTCTGTGTATAAACTTTCAAATCATTGTATACTGGCACACTTGTTCATGGTGCACCGATTGTCAGCATTTAACTACAGTTGATGATCTCGTCTTGTAGTTGAAGAGGAGTGTCTGGAGATAGTGAAGCACTTCTTGAACTCCACTGATCCTTGACTTGTTATAGCAATATAGATACAAGTAACTTCAAGGCACAGACTCCTCTTGGCAACCAGCCAATGAGTCACTGAAAACAAAGCCATATGACTAAGAGGAAAATATATATCTATACCATAATAATTTTGATCAAGGTTTCATATCTAATTTCTTATAAACTAAATGCATATATCCTGATTTTGTTTGAGTAAACAGTAGACACAAGTAGTTTTTGATCATTATAATGTTTTTCAGTATTTCACATTTTTCAAAAATAATATAACAAGTTCATAAAAATCTAAATTGCTTCATATTTCGACTTTTCAAAATATTTGGAGGCATTTTGTAATGTACATACTTCATTTTTCATCTAAAATATGTCATTTGCTACACCTTTAATCAAGTGACCCAGAATAACCTGGGTCACTTGTTTCCAGATATTACTATGATTCAGGGGAAGCACTAAACTTGTAGGGGTCATATAGTGCTCAGGGAATAGGTGGTAATCAGAATCAGGCTAGGAAAGGGATAAATAGGTTCACATCCTTAGACTAAGAGCCCCTCACTGGTATGATAATTAGTACCTTGAGGGGCTTCCAACATAAAATTCTTGTATAATAGGGCTCCAGCTTACATTATTAATGTGTTCCTGATAATTTATCGTAAGTTGAATACACATTCCATAGGAACCTTTTTTCCATGAGAAACAATGTAAAATTGGTTAATGTTTTCCTAAGCCCTAGTATTTCCTTATCTAATTTTTACTCAATCTTTTTACCTTTGGTATTCTTTTTCAGTTTCACATACAACAAAACAATATTTCAATGATGCATATATATTAAACAGTAAAACAACAATAAAATATTTAACAATACCTTTCCTACAGTATTAACCTTGAATATTTAACCTGTTTTGCTTACTGGAAGGGCTGTTTCTTGCTGATCTTAATAAATTTCTGTCAGTAGTCACTTAATTGATTCCAAAGAGTCAATATCAAAAGTGTAAAATGTAACATCATATGTCAGGGCCCTAGAAAACACCCTCAATGAAGGTTCCTTAATGCCAGTGAGGGACTCTTGATCCAAGGATGGCACTTCTGTCAGATGTTAGGTGTTCTGCAGACCTCCAGAGAATCTACTGCATTCTTCTGGCACTTGGACTGCAGCCTGAGTGCCAGGAATGGCTCAATTAGAGTTGAAAAAGTTAACGTGCCCTTGTCAAAGGGCTGCCCCTGCCATAGGACTGTAAATGATATCCACTGACAGAAGGAACTCACACAACTTGCACAGGGCTGCCCATGCCATAGGGCTGTAGTTGGTACTCACCTGACACAGAGAAGGTTTGACTTACGAAATTGTAATAACACAATTGCGAACCATGGGCGCATTGGTCTGGAGTTTTATGATTCTCTGATGGCGGGTTCTGTCCCTGCCCATGGAATGGTTGGTTTATAAAGAAGTCACTGCCCCTTGTCATAGGGCGCCTGCCCACCATAGGTCTGTAACGTACTCACTTACCTGCGAAGCTCACCCTGCCTTGTCAGGGCTGCCACCCTCGAAAGATACAAACACCTACACCACTTGACATGAATGTTCACCATTGCCCTGCCATAGGCTGAAAACTGTACATCATTTGTGCCAACTCTGACACTCTTTCAGGAGCCACTGCCCGATCACCACATGAGAAGACCCAGGCCAGAACCCTCCCTGGCAAACCTACATGAACATGAACATGATCCAAGGAATTGTACCGAATTTCTCCTTCCTTGGAATGAACCCAACTACCTTCCATTCCCGCAGATATTGTATGATCATAAAGGATTAGTGCTTCCCTTTCCACATATGTAATACTGTAATAAGAATAATAATACCTAGGGAAGGTGCAGAAGCAAGTCGTGAAAAATGGGTTTCATTTATCTGCATTTCATGAAAGAAGACGCAACAATATTTCAGGAAAAAGGGTTTTCATTTATTGACATTTACCTAAGGAAAATAGAAAAGTACTTTAAAAAATGTATATTTAAGTATTAGTAATAGAGATATCAATGAAATAAATTACATAAGGATGAAGAAGTGTTTCAACAAATTATTGAAGGCAGGGTATGACAAACACAGCTTTGCTTCTGTAGCTACAAATAAGAGTAAATAATTTTAATTTTTAATAGGTAATTACTAACAGATACTCACACTACTTTTCAAGCTCATCAGTATCAGAAGAAATTAGTACCACCACCACACTCCAGCAAAAAATTATTGTTTTTGAGATTCACTGACATGGATATGAGATTCACTGCTGTAGATGCAAGATTCATTGCCATAGATGTAAGATTCACTGCCTAGGATACAAGATTCACTGCCATGGACACAAAATTTGCTGCTGTGGATACACATCTTGTATACACTGTCTCTTCTACTGTTCACACTATAAAGAAAAAATCATACTCTTCTCTTTGTTAAACTTTCTTCACTATATTTGAAAGTTTTTCATTAATATACTTTTTTACAGTACATGTTTAGGCAGTTTTTCACTCTGAATTCATTATCCAGTAAATCACCATAACTCTCCATTATTGTAACTGAAAGGTGACAGTTTTACATACGTATATATTACAGTTTTTATTCTTAGCTTAAAAATAAGGTGTGAGAAGGTGCTAAGATTATTCATGAGCATGTGTTATTGTTGTCCGTTATATTTGTACAACACAGAAAACATTGCATTATTTTACAGATACGTAGTTGAATTATACTGCATCACCCTTTGTCTTTTCTTGCAGTCTCCTATCCAACAACGGCATATCAACTTCCCAATGCCCACTCATCAGTCACCCAACCTGGGTCGTATGCCACAGTATCCAGGGGCAGCTCCCGGGGTCCTCTATGGTGCACCTCTTGACCTACGAGACAGCCACAGTCTTATAGGCCATCCAGACTCCTCCAAGGACCCTAAAGATGATGAGCGGCTAACAGCAGATCTTGCACAACACTCTGTGATAGCGGCGCAGTCAGGCATCACCAGGCAACAGCTTATCAATAGGTTAGTTCATCTCTACACGTTATCGAGTTCCTTGAAAACAAAGCAGGGGCAGTGCTAAGGATGGGGTGGGAGTCTACAGGTCCCTCAAAATGCCATCAAGCACTTAAAATTTCACCAGTTCCTCAAAATCCCATCAGCCCCTCAAAATTCCATCAGCCTCTCAAAATTCCATCAGCCCCTCAGAATAACATCAGCCCCTCAGAATACTATCAGCCCCTCGGAATTCTATCAGCTCTTCAAAATTCCAACAACCCCCTAGCTCCTCAAAATAAATATAATGATGATAATTCAGCTTCAAAATAAGTACCCTAGCTTGCCTTTCCAGCCAAACTGCCACCCCTAAGCCCCTCCTATATAAAACTTCTGGAAGCACCCCTGAAAAAGTTCCTTTTTAACACATCAGCCGTCTCCCACTGAGGCAGCATGACCTGAAAAAGAAATGCTTTTTGCAAAGTTTTACTTCTTTTTACATTTAGTAACTGAAACAAAGTTATTTTTTTAATAAAACTATTTTAGTGATATGAAGACATTAATTTGCAAATTTACTGCAATAATTTTATGGGCTAATGAGAGCATAGGCAATGGGGTCGAAGAGCTATAGGGTAGGTTTAAAAATGTAGTGTTAGAGTGTTCAGCAGAAGTTTGTGGTTACAGGAAAGTGGGTGCGGGAGGGAAGAGGAGCGATTGGTGGAATGATGATGTAAAGAGAGTAGTAAGGGAGAAAAAGTTAGCATATGAGAAGATTTTACAAAGTAGAAGTGATGCAAGGAGAGAAGAGTATATGGAGAAAAAGAGAGAGGTTAAGAGAGTGGTGGAAAGCAATGTAAAAGAGAGCAAATGAGAGAGTGGGTGAGATGTTATCAACAAATTTTGTTGAAAATAAGAAAAAGTTTTGGAGTGAATTAACAAGTTAAGAAAGCCTAGAGAAAAAAATGGATTTGTCAGTTAAAAATAAGAGGAGAGGAGAGTTATTAAATGGAGAGTTAGAGGTATTGGGAAGATGGAGGGAATATTTCGAGGAATTGTTAAATTTTTGATGAAGATAGGGAAGCGTGATTTCGTGTATAGGGGAGGGGAATAACATCTTGTAGGAGTGAGGAAGAGCCAGTTGGAGTGTGGGGGAAGTTCGTGAGGCAGTAGGTAAAATGAAATGGGTAAGGCAGCGGGATTGATGGGATAAAGATAGAAATGTTAAAAACAGGGGGGGATATAGTTTTGGAGGGGTTGGTGCAATTATTTAATAAATGTATGGAAGAGGGTAAGGTACCTAGGGTTGGGCAGAGAGCATGCATAGTTCCTTTGTATAAAGGCAAAGGGGAAAAAAGGAGGAAAAAATTTATGGGGGGATAAGCGTTGAGTATACCGGGAAAAGTGTATGGTAGAGTTTTTTTGAAAAAATTAAAGATAAGATAAAAAAAATAAAATAGAAATGAACAGGAGGCTTTGGGAAAAGGTAGGGGGTTGTGGACCGGGTTTTTTTACAAGAAACATATAATTTTTTTTTTTATTACACACTGGCCGTTCCCCACCAAGGCGGGTGGCCCAAAAAAAGAAAAATTTTTCCCTTTTCGCTCCATCACTTCTTCCCAGAAGGGTCCTTTACACTACATTTTTTAAAACGCAACATTAACACCCCTCCTTCAGAGTGCGGGCACGATTTCCCCATCTCCAGACTAAAATCCCCCTCCCGGTTTCCAACCCCTTCATAAATTTACTTTGCTCACACCCAACAGCACGTCAATTTTAAAAACCTTTTGTCTCCTTTCACCCCTTCAAACACGTTTTCACCATCCCTCGGGAATCCAACCCCCTCGCACAAAAACCCCCTTTTACCCCCTCCCCCCAACCTTCCCTAGGGACCCTACCCCCCCTTTCCCTTTCCACTACAGACTGATACATTTTTGAAGTCATTCGTTTCGCTCCATTCTCTCACATGTCCAAACCCACCTCAACAACCCTTCCTCAGCCCTCTGGACAACAGTTTTGGTAATCCCGCACCTCCCCTAATTCCAAACTACGAATTCTCTGCTTATATTCACACCACACATTGCCCTCAGACATGACATCTCCACTGCCTCCAGCCTTCTCCCCTGCAACATTCATTTACCCCCGCTTCACACCCATATAAAAGCGTGGTAAAACTATACTCTCATACATTCCCCTCTTTGCCTCCCAAGGACAAAGTTCTTTGTCTCCACAACTCCCAAGTGCACCACCACTCTTTTTCCCTCATCAAATTTTATGATTCACCTCATCTTTCATAGACCCATCCGCTGAAAGTCCACTCCCAATATCTGAATACGTTCACCTCCTCCATACTCTCTCCCTCCAATCTGATATTCAATCTTTCATCACCTAATCTTTTTGTTATCCTCATAACCTTACTCTTTCCTGTATTCACCTTTAATTTTCTTCTTTTGCACACCCTACCAAAATTTATCCACCCAAACCCCTGCAGCTTCTCTTCAGAATCTCCCCAAAAGCACAGTGTCATCAGCAAAGAGCAGCTGTGACAACTCCCACTTTGTGTGTGATTCTTTATCTTTTAACTCCACGCCTCTTGCCAAGACCCTCGCATTTACTTCTCTTACAACCCCATCTATAAATATATTAAACAACCACGGTGACATCACCACATCCTTGTCTAAGGCCTACTTTTACTGGGAAATAATTTCCCTCTTCTTACATACTCTAACTTGAGCCTCCTATCCTCGTTAAAAACTCTTCACTGCTTTCAGTAACCTACATATAACATATAAGTGAACAGTATTTAGATAAGGCTAAAGAGGTCTTTGTGGCATTTATGGATTTGGAAAAGGCATATGACAGGGTGGATAGGGGGCAGTGTGGCAGTGTTGCAGGTGTATGGTGTAGGGGGTAGGTTACTGAAAGCAGTCAAGAGTTTTTACGAGGATAGTGAGGCTCAAGTTTTAAATATGTAAGAAAGAGGGAAATTATTTCCCAGTAAAAGTAGGCCTTTGACAAGGATGTGGATGTCACCGTGGTTGTTTAATATATTTATAGATGGGGTTGTAAGAGAAGAAAAATGCGGGGGTCTTGGCAAGGGGCGTGGAGTTAAAAGATAAAGAATCACACACAAAGGGGGAGTTGCACGTTGTCTTTGCTGATGACACTGTGCTCTTGGAGATTCTGAAGAGAAGTTGCAGAGATTGTGGATGAATTTGGTAGGGTGTGCAAAAGAAAAAATTAAAGGTGAATACAGGAAAGAGTAAGGTTATGAGGATAACAAAAAGATTAGGTGATGAAAGATTGGATATCAGATTGGAGGGAGAGAGTAATGGAGGAGGTGAATGTATTCAGATATTTGGGAGTGGACGTTGTCAGTGGATGGTCTATGAAAGATGAGGTGAATCATAGAATGATGAGGGGAAAAAGGTAAGTGGTGCACTTAGGAGTCTGTGGAGAGAAAGAACTTTGTCCTTGGAGGCAAAGAGGGGAATGTATGAGAGTATAGTTTTACCAATGCTCTTATATGGGTGTGAAGCATGGGTGATGAATGTTGCAGCGAGGAGAAGGCTGGAGGCAGTGGAGATGTCATGTCTGAGGGCAATGTGTGGTGTGAATATAATGCAGAGAATTCGTAGTTTGGAAGTTAGGAGGAGGTGCGGGATTACCCAAAACTGTTGTCCAGAGGCTGAGGAAGGGTTGTTGAGGTGGTTCGGGCATGTAGAGAGAATGGAGTTGAAACAGAATGACTTCAAGAGTGTATCAGTCTGTAGTGGAAGGAAGGCGGGGTAGGGGTCGCCTAGGAAAGGTTTGGAGGGAGGGGGTAAAGGAGGTTTTGTGTGCGAGGGGCTTGGACTTCCAGCAGGCGTGCGTGAGCGTGTTTGATAGGAGTGAACGGAGACAAATGGTTTTTAATACTTGACGTGCTGTTGGAGTGTGAGCAAAGTAACATTTATGAAGGGGTTCAGGGTAACCAGCAGGCCGGACTTGAGTCCTGGAGATGGGAAGTACAGTGCCTGCACTCTGAAGGAGGGGTGTTAATGTTGCAGTTTAAAAACTGTAGTGTAAAGCACCCTTCTGGCAAGACAGTGATGGAGTGAATGATGGTGAAAGTTTTTCTTTTTCGGTCCACCCTGCCTTGGTGGGAATCGGCCAGTGTGATAATAATAAAAAAAATAATAATTTTACAAGCACTGGATTACAGTTCCTTACCATATCTTACTCAGCTTAATGCTGGCATTCACTTGCCGAACCTACTGAAGTATGTGCTTCATTATTATATTCATGGGGAGGTGCTAAGCCCATTGGTGTCATACAGGACCTAGGGAATGGGAGGTAATCAAGTGTGATCAATGGGAGAGGAGGATAGATACTATTCCTTGAATCAAGAGCCCTTCACCAACATCAAAGCACTGTCCTCTTGTAGTGTAAGATGCTCATCTATGCTTAACCAAATGAACTGTAATATAATAATATATATTAAATATAGCAGGTAGTAGGTTGGTAGACAGCAACCGCCCAGGGAGGTACTACCGTCCTGCCAAGTGAGTGTAAAACGAAAGCCTGTAATTGTTTTACATGATTCAAATTCAAATTCAAAGTTTATTCTCTATAAGGATTACAATGCTGAGTTTACAGAAATTTGGTTATTGTTTGGTTTACATGTAGTAAAATTGTGATTACAGAGTGTACCACTAGAACGCTTAGCATGGCTAGGCATTTCGGGCATACGTACTTAGTTTTATTCTTAATTGTAAAATATTACAAATTATGAGGTAAGTTGGTATTATGGCTAAGTGACTAAATACTAGTTTGTGAGTTTAGCAATGTGAATGCTTTTGTTTTGGCACAGTATATAGTTTCAGTATTGGAGTATCACAGGATTCATTATTTTAAGACTGAGATTAATATTTCTGTTTATGGTCAAATGAGTGAGCGAGTGTAAGTGTGAACCACCAGGTGGTATTCGTGTAGTTAGTTGACGGGGTGTATCAGGGAGATAAGATGTTTTCTAATGGTAGTTTTGAAGGTGATGAATGTGTCTGCAGTTCTAGAGTTCTCAGGTAGGGTATTCCAGATTTTAGGGCCTTTGACATACATTGAATTTTTGTAAAGGTTTAGTCGGACACGGGGAATGTCGTAGAGATGTTTGTTTCTGGTGTTATGCCTGTGGGTTCTGTCACAACTATCAAGAAAGCGTTTAGGTCAAGGTTGATATTAGAGTTTAAGGCCTGTAGATATAGATTGCACAGTAGTAAGTGTGGATGTACTGAACTGGGAGTAAGTTTAGATCTTTGAAGAGTGGGGGGGTGTGCTGCCAGGGATGGGATTTAGTGATTATTCTTACTGCAGCTTTTTGTTGGTTATTATTGGCTTTAGGTGTGTTGCTGCAGTTGATCCCAAGCACAAATAGCATAGGTGAGGTATGGATAAATAAGTGAGTGGTATAGTGTGAGAAGGGCATTTTGGCGGCACGTAGTATCGTATCTTGGAGAGGATCCCAACCGTTTTGGATACTTTTTTGACTATATGCTGGATATGGGTGCTGAAATTCAGGTTGTCAAGGTATAAGCCTAGGAATTTTCCCCCATTATTTCTGGTAATTAGAGTGTTGTCAATCTTAATGTTAATTTGTGCATCTCCTGCTCTGGTACCAAACATAATATAGTAAGTTTTGTCAGTGTTAAGCGTAAGTTTATTGGCTGTCATCCAAGTCGATATTTTAATCAGCTCCTCATTCACAATGGTGTTGATGGTAGAATTGCTGGTGTCTTTTGTCTGTCTCATAAATATGCAAGATTACAGGTATGTCTTGCTACTTCTGCTTACACTTAGGTCATACTACACATACATGTACACGTTTATTTATACACTCATCTGAGTTTTCTTTGATTTTATCTTAATAGTTCTTGGTCTTATTACTTTTCCTTTTATATCCATGGGGAAGTGGAATAAGAATCTTTCCTCCGTAAGCCATTCGTGTTGTAAAAGTCAACTAAAATGCCGGGAACAATGAGCTAGTAACCCCTTTTCCTGTAAAGATTACTAAAAAGAATAAGAAGAAGAAAATTGTCAAAGTGGGAAGTCTGACTGTGCGTGGATGTTGTGCAAATGATAAGAAAGAGATGATTGTGGATGCTATGAATGAGAAGAAGCTGGATGTCCTGGCTTTAAGTGAAACAAAGCTGAAGGGGGTGGGAGAGTTTCAGTGGAGAGGAATAAATGGATTAGGTCAGGGGTTTCAAATAGAGTTAGAGCTAAAGAAGGAGTAGCAATAATGTTGAAGGATAAGATATGGCAGGAAAAGAGGGACTATAAATGTATTAATTCAAGGATTATGTGGAGTAAAATAAAGGTTGGATGTGAAAAGTGGGTTATAGTAAGCGTATATGCACCTGGAGAAGAGAGAAGTGCAGAGGAGAGAGAGAGAGATTTTGGGAAATGTTGAGTGAATGCGTGGGGAGTTTTGAACCAAGTGTGAGAGTACTTGTAGTTGGGGATTTCAATGCTAAAGTGGGTAAAAATGTTGTGGAGGGAGTAGTAGGTAAATTTGGGGTGCCAGGGGTAAATGTAAATGGGGAGCCTTTAATTGAGCTATGTGTAGAAAGAGATTTGGTAATAAGTAATACATATTTTATGAAAAAAGAGGATAAATAAATATACAAGGTATGATGTAGCACGTAATGAAAGTAGTTTATTATATTATGTATTGGTGGATAAAATGTTGATGGGTAGGCTCCAGGATGTACACGTTTATAGAAGGGCAACTGATATATCGGATCATTATCTAGTTGTAGCTACAGTTAGAGCAAGTGGTAGATGGGACAAGAGGAAGGTGGCAACAACAAGTAGGAAGGAAGTGAAAGTGTATAAACTAAAGGAGGAGGAAGTTCGGGTGAGATATAAGCGACTATTGGCAGAAAGGTGGGCTAGTGCAAAGATGAGTAGTGGGGGGGGGGTTTGAAGAGGGTTGGATGAGTTTTAAAAATGCAGTATTAGAATGTGGGGCAGAAGTTTGTGGTTATAGGAGGGTGGGGGCAGGAGGAAAGAGGAGTGATTAGTGGAATGATGAAGTAAAGGGTGTGATAAAAGAGAAAAAGTTAGCTTATGAGAGGTTTTTACAAAGCAAAGTGTTATAGAGAGAGCAGAGTATATGAAGAGTAAAAGAAAGGTGAAGAGAGTGGTGAGAGAGTGCAAAAGGAGAGCAGATGATAGAGTGGGAGAGGCCTGTCAAGAAATTTTAATGAAAATAAGAAAAAATTTTGGAGTTAAACAAGTTAAGAAAGCCTAGGGAACGTATAGATTTGTCAGTTAAAGACAGAGTAGGGGAGTTAGTAGATGGGGAGAGGGAGGTATTAGGTAGATGGCGAGAATATTTTGAGGAACTTTTAAATGTGAGGAAGAAAGGGAGGTGGTAGTTTCATGCACTGGTCAGGGAGGTATACCATCTTTTAGGAGTGAAGAAGAGCAGAATGTAAGTGTGGGAGAGGTACATGAGGCATTACGTAGAATGAAAGGGGGTAAAGCAGCTGGAACTGATGGGATCATGACAGAAATGTTAGAAGCAGGGGGGATATAGTGTTGGAGTGGTTGGTACTTTTGTTTAATAAATGTATGAAAGAGGGGAAGGTACCTAGGGATTGGAGGAGAGCATGTATAGTCCCTTTATATAAAGGGAAGGGGGACAAAAGAGATTGTAAAAATTATAGAGGAATAAGTTTACTGAGTATTCCAGGAAAAGTGTACGGTAGGGTTATTATTGAAAGAATTAGAGGTAAGACAGAATGTAGGATTGCGGATGAGCAAGGAGGTTTCAGAGTGGGTAGGGGATGTGTAGATCAAGTGTTTACATTGAAGCATATATGTGAACAGTATTTAGATAAAGGTAGGGAAGTTTTTATTGCATTTATGGATTAGAAAAGGCATATGTAGAGTGGATAGGGGAGCAATATGGCAGATGTTGCAAGTATATGGAATAGGTGGTAAGTTACTAAATGCTGTAAAGAGTTTTTATGAGGATAGTGAGGCTCAGGTTAGGGTGTGTAGAAGAGAGGGAGACTACTTCCCGGTAAAAGTAGGTCTTAGACAGGGATGTGTATGTCAACCATGGTTGTTTATATATTTATAGATGGGGTTGTAAAAGAAGTAAATGCTAGGGTGTTTGGAAGAGGGGTGGGGTTAAATTATGGGAATCAAATACAAAATGGGAATTGACACAGTTACTTTTTGCTGTGATACTGGTGCTTATGGGAGATTCTAAAGAAAAAATTGCATAGGTTAGTGGATGAGTTTGGGAGTGTGTGTAAAGGTAGAAAGTTGAAAGTGAACATAGAAAAGAGTAAGGTGATGAGGGTATCAAATGACTTAGATAAAGAAAAAATTGGATATCAATTGGGGAGGAGGAGTATGGAAGAAGTGAATGTTTTCAGATACTTGGGAGTTGACGTGTCGGCGGATGGATTTATGAAGGATGAGGTTAATCATAGAATTGATGAGGGAAAAAAGGTGAGTGGTGCATTGAGGTATATGTGGAGTCAAAAACGTTATCTATGGAGGCAAAGAAGGGAATGTATGAAAGTATAGTAGTACCAACACTCTTTTATGGTTGAAGCTTGGTTGTGAATGCGCAGCGAGGAGGTGGTTGGAGGCAGTAGAGATGTCCTGTCTAAGGCAATGTGTGGTGTAAATGTTATGCAGAAAATTCGGAGTGTGGAAATTAGGGGAAGGTGTGGAGTTAATAAAAGTATTAGTCAGAGGGCTGAAGAGGGGTTGTTGAGGGGTTTT
>NC_069405.1:47022725-47154754 GCF_026875155.1 Cherax quadricarinatus
AAAAAAATCTTGGGAAAGTGGGAAGCCATTGGAGTGGGGGGGGAAGTTGTAAAGGCAGTAGGTAAAATGAAAGGGGGGAAAGGGCACCCGGGGATTGTGGAAAAGAAAAATTTTAAAAGCAGGGGGGGAATAGTTTTGGAGGGGTTGGTGCAATTATTTAAAAATGTATGGAAAGGGGGTAAGGCCCTAGGGTTTGGCAAGAGCTCATAGTTCCTTTTTGTATAAAGGAAAAGGGGGAAAAAAATGCAAAAATTATAGGGGGATAAGTCGTTGAGTATACCTGTAAAGTGTATGTAGAGTTATTTTAAAGAATTAAGAGAAAGATGGGAAAGAAGCAATGAACAAGAGGCTTAGGAAAGGTGGGGTTTTGGGACCAGGTTTTAAAATAAACATATAATTTTTTTTATTATTATTACACATGGCCGTTTCCCCCCAAAGGCAGGGGGGGCCCCGAAAAAGAAAAATTTCACCATCATTCGCTCCTCACTGTCTTGCCAAAGGTTTTTACACTACGTTTTTAAACTGCAACTTTAACCCCCCTCCTTCAGATGCAGGCCTGTACTCCCACTCCAGGACTCAAGTCCCCTCCCGGGTTTTTCCCTGAATCCCTTCAAAAATTTTTACTTGCCCCAAAACCTCCAACAGCAGTCAAGTAAAAAACATTTGTCTCCTTTTCACTCCTATCAACACGCTCACGCATGCCTGCTGGAATCCAAGCCCCTCGCACAAAAAACCTCCTTTACCCCCCCCCCTCCAACCCCCCTAGGTGCCCCCTACCCCCCTTCCTTCCCCTACAGACTGATACATTCTTGAACCTGTTTCGCTCCATTCTCCTACATGCCCCAACCCCCCAACCCCTTCCCGCCCTCTGGACAAAATTTTGTAAACCCCCCCCTCCTCCTAACTTCCAAACTACGAATTCTCGCATTTTAAACACCCACACATTCCTCAGCATGACATCTCCCTGCCTCCAGCCTTCTCCCCCCTGCAACATTCCACCCCGCTTTACACCATATAAAACGCTGGAAAACTATACTCTCATACATTCCCCCCCTTTGCCTCCAAGGACAAAGTTCTTTGTCTCCACAACTCCTAAGTGCACCCCTCACTCTTTTTTTTCCCCATCAATTCTTGTTTTACCCCATCTTTCTAGACCCATCCCTGACACGTCCACTCCCAAAATCTGAATACGTTTCCCTCCTCCTACTCTCTCCCTCCAAAACTGATATTCCCAAACTTTCATCACCTAATCTTTTTTTTACCCATAAAACCCTTTTCTTTCCTGTATTCACCTTTAATTTTCTTTTTTTGCAAAACCCCACCAAATTCACCCCAACCCCCTGCAGCTTCTCTTCAGAATCCCCAAGAGCACAGGTCATCAGCAAAGACAGCTGTGACAACTCCCCTTTTTGTGGATTCTTTATCTTTTAAATCCACGCCCTTGCCCAAAACCCCCGCATTTTCTTCTCTTACAAACCCCCTCTATAAATAATTAAAAACACGGTACACACACATCCTTGTTAAGGCCTACTTTACTGGAAATAATTTCCCTCTTTCTTACATACTCTAACTTGAGCCTCACTATCCTCGTAAAAACTCTTCACTGCTTTCAGTAACCTACATATAACATATAAGTGAACAGTATTTAGATAAGGCTAAAGAGGTTTTGTGGCATTTATGGATTTGGAAAAGGCATAATGACAGGGTGGATAGGGGGTGGCAGTGTGGCAGATGTTGCAGGTGTATGGTGTAGGAGTAGGTTACTGAAAGCAGTCAAGAGTTTTTACGAGGATAGTGAGGCTCAAGTTAGAGTATGTAAGAAAGAGGAAATTATTTCCCAGTAAAAGTAGGCCTTAGACAAGGAATGTGTGATGTCACCGTGGTTTGTTTAATATATTTATAGATGGGGTTGTAAGAGAAGTAAATGCGAGGTCTTGGCAAGAGGCGTGGAGTTAAAAGATAAAGAATCACACACAAAGTGGGAGTTGTCACAGTTGCTCTTTGCTGATGACACTGTGCTCTTGGGAGATTCTGAAGAGAAGTTGCAGAGATTGGTGGATGAATTTGGTAGGGTGTGCAAAGAAGAAAATTAAAGGTGAATACAGGAAGAGTAAGGTTATGAGGATAACAAAAAGATTAGGTGATGAAAGATTGGATATCAGATTGGAGGGAGAGAGTATGGAGGAGGTGAATGTATTCAGATATTTGGGAGTGGACGTGTCAGTGGATGGGTCTATGAAAGATGAGGTTGAATCATAGAATTGATGAGGGAAAAAGGTAAGTGGTGCACTTAGGAGTCTGTGGAGAGAAAGAACTTTGTCCTTGGAGGCAAAGAGGGGAATGTATGAGAGTATAGTTTTACCAATGCTCTTATATGGGTGTGAAGCATGGGTGATGAATGTTGCAGCGAGGAGAAGGCTGGAGGCAGTGGAGATGTCAGTCTGAGGGCAATGTGTGGTGTGAATATAATGCAGAGAATTCGTAGTTTGGAAGTTAGGAGGAGGTGCGGGATTACCAAAACTGTTGTCCAGAGGGCTGAGGAAGGGTTGTTGAGGTGGTTCGGGCATGTAGAGAGAATGGAGTGAAACAGAATGACTTCAAGAGTGTATCAGTCTGTAGTGGAAGGAAGGCGGGGTAGGGGTCGCCTAGGAAAGGTTGGAGGGAGGGGGTAAAGGAGGTTTTGTGTGCGAGGGGCTTGGACTTCCAGCAGGCGTGCGTGAGCGTGTTTGATAGGAGTGAACGGAGACAAATGGTTTTTAATACTTGACGTGCTGTTGGAGTGTGAGCAAAGTAACATTTATGAAGGGGTTCAGGGTAACCAGCAGGCCGGACTTGAGTCCTGGAGATGGGAAGTACAGTGCCTGCACTCTGAAGGAGGGTGTTAATGTTGCAGTTTAAAAACTGTAGTGTAAAGCACCCTTCTGGCAAGACAGTGATGGAGTGAATGATGGTGAAAGTTTTTTCTTTTCGGGCCACCCGCCTTGGTGGGGAAACGGGCCCGTGTGATAATAATAAAAAAAATAATAATTTTACAAGCACTGGATTACAGTTCCTTACCATATCTTACTCAGCTTAATGCTGGCATTCACTTGCCGAACCTACTGAAGTATGTGCTTCATTATTATATTCATGGGGAGGTGCTAAGCCCATTGGTGTCATACAGGACCTAGGGGAAAGGAGGTAATCAAGTGTGATCAATGGAGAGGAGGATAGATACTATTCCTTGAATCAAGAGCCCTTCACCAACATCAAAGCACTGTCCTCTTGTAGTGTAAGATGCTCATCTATGCTTAACCAAATGAACTGTAATATAATAATATATATTAAATATAGCAGGTAGTAGGTTGGTAGACAGCAAAACCCCCCAGGAGGTACTACCGTCCTGCCAAGTGAGTGTAAAACGAAAGCCTGTAATTGTTTTACATGATTCAAATTCAAATTCAAAGTTATTCTCTATAAGATTACAATGCTGAGTTTACAGAAATTTGGGTTATTGTTTGGTTTACATGTAGTTAAAATTGTGATTACAGAGTGTACCACTAGAACGCTTAGCATGGCTAGGCATTTTGGGCATACGTACTTAGTTTTAATTTTTAATTGTAAATATTACAAATTATGAGGTAATTGGTATTATGGCTAAGTGACTAAATACTAGTTTGTGAGTTTAGCAATGTGAATGCTTTTGTTTTTGGGACAGTAAAAATAGTTTCAGTATTGGAGTACACAGATTCATTATTTTAAGACTGAATTAATATTTCTGTTTATGGTCAAATGAGTGAGCGAGTGTAAGTGTGAACCCCCAGGTGGTATTCGTGTAGTTAGTTGACGGGTGTATCAGGGAGATAAAATGTTTCTAATGGTAGTTTTGAGGTGATGAATGTGTCTGCAGTTCTAGAGTTCTCAGGTAGGGTATCCAGATTTTAGGCCTTTGACATACATTGAATTTTGTAAAGGTTTAGTCGGACACGGGGAATGTCGTAGAGATGTTTGTTTCTGGTGTTATGCTGTGGGTTCTGTCACAACTATCAAGAAAGCGTTTTAGGTCAAGGTTGATATTAGAGTTTAAGGCCCTGTAGATATAGATTGCACAGTAGTAAGTGTGGATGTACTGAACTGGGAGTAAGTTTAGATCTTTGAAGAGTGGGGGGTGTGCTGCCAGGGATGGGATTTAGTGATTATTCTTACTGCAGCTTTTTGTTGGGTTATTATTGCTTTAGGTGTGTTGCTGCAGTTGATCCCCAAGCACAATAGCATAGGTGAGGTATGGATAAATAAGTGAGTGGTATAGTGTGAGAAGGGCATTTTGCGGCACGTAGTATCGTATCTTGGAGAGGATCCCAACCGTTTTGATACTTTTTTGACTATATGCTGGATATGGGTGCTGAAATTCAGGTTGTCAAGGTATAAGCCTAGGAATTTTCCCCCATTATTTCTGGTAATTAGAGTGTTGTCAATCTTAATGTTAATTTGTGCATCTCCTGCTCTGGTACCAAACATAATATGTAAGTTTTGTCAGTGTTAAGCGTAAGTTTATTGGCTGTCATCCAAGTCGATATTTTAATCAGCTCCTCATTCACAATGGTGTTGATGGTAGAATTGCTGGTGTCTTTTGTCTGTCTCATAAATATGCAAGATTACAGGTATGTCTTGCTACTTCTGCTTACACTTAGGTCATACTACACATACATGTACACGTTTATTTATACACTCATCTGAGTTTTCTTTGATTTTATCTTAATAGTTCTTGGTCTTATTACTTTTCCTTTTTTCCATGGGGGAGTGGAATAAGAATCTTTCCTCCGTAAGCCATTCGTGTTGTAAAAGTCAACTAAAATGCCGGGAACAATGAGCTAGTAACCCCTTTTCCTGTAAAGATTACTAAAAGATAAGAAGAAGAAATTGTCAAAGTGGGAAGTCTGACTGTGCGTGATGTTGTGCAAATGATAAGAAAGAGATGATTGTGGATGCTATGAATGAGAAGAAGCTGGATGTCCTGGCTTTAAGTGAAACAAAGCTGAAGGGGGTGGGAGAGTTTCAGTGGAGAGGAATAAATGGGATTAGGTCAGGGGTTTCAAATAGAGTTAGAGCTAAAGAAGGAGTAGCAATAATGTTGAAGGATAAGATATGGCAGGAAAAGAGGGACTATAAATGTATTAATTCAAGGATTATGTGGAGTAAAATAAAGGTTGGATGTGAAAAGTGGGTTATAGTAAGCGTATATGCACCTGGAGAAGAGAGAAGTGCAGAGGAGAGAGAGAGAGATTTTGGGAAATGTTGAGTGAATGCGTGGGAGTTTGAACCAAGTGTGAGAGTACTTGTAGTTGGGGATTTCAATGCTAAAGTGGGTAAAAATGTTTGGAGGGAGTAGTAGGTAAATTTGGGGTGCCAGGGGTAAATGTAATGGGGAGCCTTTAATTGAGCTATGTGTAGAAAGAGATTTGGTAAAAAGTAATACATATTTTATGAAAAAAGAGGATAAATAAATATACAAGGTATGATGTAGCACGTATGAAAGTAGTTTATTATATTATGTATTGGTGGATAAATGTGATGGGTTAGGCTCCAGGATGTACACGTTTATAAAAGGGGCAACTGATATATCGGATCATTATCTAGTTGTAGCTACGTTAGAGCAAGTGGTAGATGGGACAAGAGGAAGGTGGCAACAACAAGTAGGAAGGAAGTGAAAGTGTATAAACTAAAGGAGGAGGAAGTTCGGGTGAGATATAAGCGACTATTGGGCAGAAAGGTGGCTAGTGCAAAGATGAGTAGGGGGGGGGGGGTTGAAGAGGGTTGGATGAGTTTTTAAAAATGCAGTTTAGAATGTGGGGCAGAAGTTGTGGTTATAGGAGGGTGGGGCAGGAGGAAAGAGGAGTGATTAGTGGAATGATGAAGTAAAGGGTGTGATAAAAGGGAAAAAGTTAGCTTATGAGAGGTTTTTACAAAGCAGAAGTGTTATAAGAAGAGCAGAGTATATAAAGAGTAAAAGAAAAGGTGAAGAGAGTGGTGAGAGAGTGCAAAAGGAGAGCAGATGATAGAGTGGGAGAGGCCTGTCAAGAAATTTTAATGAAAATAAGAAAAAATTTTGGAGTTAAAAAATTTTTAAAGAAAAGCCTAGGGAACGTATGATTTGTCAGTTAAAGACAGAGTGGGGAGTTAGTAAGGGGAGGGGAGGTATTAGGTAGATGGCGAGAATATTTTGAGGAACTTTTAAATGTGAGGAAGAAAGGGAGGGGTGTTTCATGCACTGGTCAGGGGGTATACCATCTTTTGGAGTGAAGAAGAGCAGAATGTAAGTGTGGGAGGGGTACATGAGGCATTACGTAAATGAAAGGGGTAAAGCAGCTGGAACTGATGGGATCATGACAGAAATGTTAAAAGCAGGGGGGATTAGTGTTGGAGTGGTTGGTACTTTTGTTTAATAAATGTATGAAAGAGGGGAAGGTACCTAGGGATTGGAGGAGAGCATGTATAGTCCCTTTATATAAAGGGAAGGGGGACAAAGAGATTGTAAAAATTATAGAGGAATAAGTTTTTCTGAGTATCCAGGAAAAGTGTACGGTAGGGTTTATTATTGAAAGAATTAGAGGTAAGACAGAAAGTAGGATTGCGGATGAGCAAGGAGGTTTCAGATGGGTAGGGGATGTTAGATCAAGTGTTACATTGAAGCATATATGTGAACAGTATTTAGTAAAGGTAGGGAAGTTTTTATTGCATTTATGGATTTAGAAAGGCATATGATAGAGTGGATAGGGGAGCAATATGGCAGATGTTGCAAGTATATGGGAAAAGGTGGGAAGTTACTAAATGCGTAAAGAGTTTTTATGAGGATAGTGAGGTCAGGTTAGGGTGTGTAAAAAGAGAGGGAACTACTTCCCCGGTAAAAATAGGTCTTAGACAGGGTTGTGTAATGTCACCATGGTTGTTTAATATATTTATAGATGGGGTTGTAAAAGAAGTAAATGCTAGGTGTTTGGAAGAGGGGTGGGTTAAATTATGGGGAATCAAATACAAAATGGGAATTGACACAGTTACTTTTTGTGTGATACTGTGCTTATGGGAGATTCTAAAGAAAATTTTCATAGGTTAAATGGATGAGTTTGGAGTGGGGTGTAAAAGGGAGAAAGTTGAAAGTGAACATAGAAAAGAGTAAGGTGATGAGGGTATCAAATGACTTAGATAAAGAAAAAATTTGGGTATCAAAATTTGGGGGGGAGGAGTATGGAAGAAGTGAAGTTTTCAGATACTTGGGAGTTGACGTGTCGGGGGATGGATTTTGAAGGATGAGGTTAATCATAGAATTGATGAGGGAAAAAAGGTGAGTGGGGGCATTGAGGTATATGTGGAGTCAAAAAACGTTATCTATGGAGGCAAAGAAGGGAATGTATGAAAGTATAGTAGTACCAACACTCTTATATGGGTGTGAAGCTTGGTGTGAATGCAGCAGCGAGGAGGTGGTTGGAGGCAGTAGAGATGTCCCGTCTAAGGGCAAGTGTGGTGTAAATGTTATGCAGAAAATTCGGAGTGTGGAAATTAGGAGAAGGTGTGGAGTTAAAAAAGTATTAGTCGAGGGCTGAAGAGGGGTTGTTGAGGTGGTTTGGTCATTTAGAGAGAATGGATCAAAGTAGAATGACATGGAGAGCATTTAAATCTGTAGGAGAAGGAAGGCGGGGTAGGGGTCATCCTCGAAAAGGTTGGAAGGAAGGGGTAAGATAGGTTTTTTGGGTGAGGGGCTTGGACTTCCAGCAGGCGTGCATGAGCGTGTTCGATAGGAGTGAATGGAGACGAATGATATTTGGGACCTGACGATCTGTTGGAGTGTGAGCAGGGTAATATTTAGTGAAGGGATTCAGGGAAACCAGCTATTTTTATATAGCCGGACTTGTATCCTGGATACAAGTCCAGGATATTAGCAGTGTGGAGGGATATGTTGTGTATCTTTATACGTATATGCTTCTAAACTGTTGTATTCTGAGCACCTCTGCAAAAACAGTGATTATGTGTGAGTGAGGTGAAAGTGTTGAATGATGATGAAAGTATTTTCGTTTTGGGGATTTTCTTTCTTTTTGGGTCACCCTGCCTCGGTGAGAGACGGCCTACTTATTGGAAAAAAAAATATTAAATATAAAATAAACTTGTATATATCAAAATATTCAGCAGTGTCATAGAGTGTATTATGGTTTATTGGAATATTGAAAATGCTTCAGTAATACAACAATTATGAATGCACTTCTTTTGACTAATCAGAAAATTTGTTTCCCTTTTTGTTAGATTTTTAATAAGTACAATAATTAATCTATCTTAAATAGAAAAAAACCCAGCAGAGATTACACATTACATGAACTGTGCTTGACCTTGCAGCCCATGTCCCATCTGTGGAGACAAAATCTCAGGCTTCCACTATGGTATCTTCTCGTGTGAGTCATGTAAAGGATTCTTCAAAAGGACAGTGCAAAACAAGAAAAATTACGTCTGCATGCGGGGTGCTTCTTGTCCAGTCACGACCAGCACTCGAAAGAAGTGTCCGGCCTGTAGATTTGACAAGTGCCTCTGTATGGGTATGAAACTAGAAGGTAAGAATAAGAATTTAGTAATGCCTATAAATGTTAATATTATCATTGTAATAATCATCTTCAATACATATTATAATCATGGTCATGATAAAGTATCAGTGCACTACAAGTAAAATTATTATTATTATTATTATTATTATTATTATCATTATTATTATTATTGTTATTATTATTATTATCATCATCATAATCTTAGGGAAAGTGCTAATCCCATAAGGGTTACAGAGTGCTTGGGGAGTGAGAATAATCAGTTTTGATACAAGGGGAGCATAGCTCCAATTCCTTGGATCAAGAGTCCTTTGCCAGTATTAAGGTACCCACATTGAAGGGACTGCAAGAATAATGACTTTTTCATATGCTTCCACAACTTTTTTTTTTTTAAGTTTGTGTTATGTATTCATCTGGTGTTATTCTTATTCTATCTCTTAAGAGTTAGTCAAAGGTCTACAAAGTCTAACAGTATATAATGCATATATTGTATTCATGTATTAGTTATGTAAAAGTTTGATAAGTTCAATCTAAACTTAAATTTTAATAGTGCATATTTTTGCCAGCCATTCGTGAAGACCGTACACGTGGTGGGCGAAGTACATATCAGTGTGCGCCTTACCCTCTCCCACCTACGTTAGTGACACCTACCACCTCTGCACATCATTTTGACCCCCAGAGGCTTCCTGATGCAACTGCAGTAAAAGCTGAACCTTCTGACAGCGATGAAATTAAACCCTCACCATCTGATGAGAAGAGACCAATACCTCTACTTTTGCAGGTAAAGCATTAGCAACGACTTGGAGGTGACTATTTTCTTGTCACAGGAGTGTTGCACTTTGATTGAATTGCTAATTATGTCTTTCTGTATCTTGCATCAAGAAACACTTGTCCTGTTTTTTGACAAATCTTACCTAACCTAACCCTGCCTCATGAACACGCAAGGTAACAGATAATCTTACTAACATCTACATACTCATATTTGGTAATAATTATAATAATAATGTTTATTTCTACAAGTACATGTTCAATATATACAGGCCTACAGACCTCAGTTTGTGAGCTGAGTGTACTAACTATCAAGCAATTGATTCTCTTTGTGTTTCTTGGTAATGCCAGTTTATTTACATTAAAGATATTATAAAATAATGTTAAATAATTAGCTTAACCAATAAAGTGGCCCGATGTTAAAGCAAAATACTTACACAACAGGACAGATCGATTTGCTGACTTTTTTGGACATTATCGACAGTTATTTACACATTGTTAACTGTTGACTACAGCAATATGGTACCTGATCGTAAATAACTCGACTTAAAGGGTTCCTGTTTGGGCACAAGAAATATTTAAGAAGATAAAAATGGGCAATACAAATACTTTTCCAAAAATTAGAATCTATAACATTTTTTTACTAACTGTTACAACCCGTGGGCAACCTCAGTAAAACTCTAAGTAATACTAACATTACCCATCGACCTTCTGTTAAATAACAAAATACTTAAAAGAACAAAAAAAAAAAACAAACTATTTTTGGTAACTATGTTTCAGGAATATGTTAAATAATGATGTAATTGTATTTATGTGTACCTATTCCTAAATAAACCTACTTAAAAAGTTCCCTGTTTTAGAAAGATGAGCACAGAAATATTTGAAGATAAGATAAAAATGGGCAAATACAAATACTTTATTTCCAAAATATTATGTACAATTATTAAACATTTTTTTAATAACCTTTAGCATAAACAGCATTTTGGGCAGACTTAAACTACTTACAGGTATTACTAAAACAATTACTAGATGGGAGCTGTTTTGACTTATAATTAGAGCAAATGGTATTGACAGGCAGACAAAAAAAAAAAAAAAAAAAAAATTCTGGTAACTATGTACAGGCAAGATGATTCAAGTTTATAATACTGTGTTATTTAGTTGTGTACAAGTGATTGGATGGGCAGGATAATAATTATGATACAAACAGAATAAAAAAGTAATAATACTTGTATAATAAAATTTAAAGATATAGTAGACAGTTTAACTTGAATAACAAGTTAATGTCTTGATGGTGACCCAGTTGACAGCATGGTAATGTTCTGTACTTGATTTATACTGTACTTGATGTATACTCTAGTCAATCTGTACTGCAGCCAATTTATAATGTAGCAAAGTTATACTGTAGCCAGTTTATGCTATAGCTGATTTATACTGTAGTTGATTTATTCTGTAGTTGATTTATAATGTAGCTGGTTTATACTGTAGTCAATTTATGCTGTAGATGATTTATACTGTAGTTGATTTAAGTAGATTTAATTAATGAAAAATTTCATATATGTTTTAGAGAAAACTGTTAGTGGTGAGAAATGGTCAGTGTGTTTTTAATTTCCCTAATAACAGTTATGTTTTTTAGTGTAAAAGTTTATTAATGATTTGTGCAAGCAAATTAACTGTATTGATACATCATTTCAGCAAATCCACGATGTAGAGCACTTATGGCACTGTAGTGAAAGTGAAATGGCAGAGTTACGACAGTCTGAGCAGGCAGCTCGCCAGGCAATGGAGAATAATTCGCCAGACTTTCTAAATAACTTGTGCCACATTGCAGACCACCGACTCTACAAGATTGTCAAGTGGTGCAAATCTCTTCCACTTTTCAGGCACATTACAGTAAGTTAATCATGTATGGACGTGATCATGAAATCATCCAGCCATCAGAATTTTTGTTTTATACGTTTTCACCACCTTCATTTTCGACCATTCCTTCAACCCCCTGATATTTTTACTCTGTCAGCCTCCTCTCTGAATATCCCACCTTTAATACACATTCTTTCTATGATTTCTAGATTAATTTGATTTGCTACACTGGCTTTGACTTTTCTTTTGCCTTTGATCTTCTCTCATTACTTCTATCCCTCTACCATTTTCCCCCTCACTTTATTGTCATACGAGAATATTTCTTTTAACCTTAAACTTTTTGAGCAATAAATATGCATTAGAAAATCAAAATGATGTAACCTATGTATTGAGAATAAAAGTCACAAGCATAGAATAGAGATAAAAACAAGATGACTGACTCCACTTTTCATTTCTAATTTGTAGGATTGTTGCATATTATGTATTCCTATATTCTCTTAATGTTGCTCCAAGGCACAATAGCTTATTGTCTAATACCGTCATAAGAGCTACTCTATTTTGCTATTACGAATTCAGTTCACAGCTAACCCAGAAACAACATAATAATTAGATATTTTGGTCCATCCTAGATCATTACAGTATCTTAATCAATTTAATGTAGGTCCAGGGGAAACCATAACATCTAGTTTTCGTATGTAACTTCTGGGCTGTGAATTTTGTGAGCTATGGTGTTGTGACCATGATTCTTTATATATTTAGTTCTTTTCTCATTTTATAAATGTCTACAGATTGATGACCAAATCTGCTTGCTGATCAACTCCTGGTGTGAGCTGCTTCTCTTGTCTTGTTGCTTCCGTTCTATGGATTCACCAGGTGAAATCAGAGTTAGCTCAGGTCGCACCATGACCTTACAACAAGCAGAAGTCATGGGTATAGGACCATGTATTGAGCGTATGCTCAATTTAACCTACCAGCTGAGCCGCCTTCAGGTTGACAAGTACGAGTACATGGCCATGAAGGTTATTGTTCTCCTGTCGTCAGGTGAGGCACTAATAATACCTATTTTAAACAGCTATAATGCTGGATGCATTCATTAACGAAAAATAAATTAAAACTTTAGGATACTTCGACCGATAAAGTTGCTCTCGATTTGACCTGACTTTGTCATATGGCAAAGTTCAGTTCCTAGGTGAGGTGTAAGCCTTCAATTGCTAATTTGCGTCACTGTGCAACTTGAAAATATGATTTGATTGATACATCATGAAAGCAGTTTGAATCTATTTTTCTTTGTGATTAAATTTCATATTAAGGTATCATGTGTTTTTTTAGGATAATTTGAACATAATAATCCTACTCGTAAGTCCAGAATTGCAGACATAATTATTTCAAATTACAAGTAACACGTGTAAAGACACAGTTCAATCACTGAAAGAATATGCATATTCATATTTTTCAAAAAGTTGGTATAAGCAATACACCAATCCAATACTATACATTTTCCCACAAGGAGATGGCCCAAGTGCTGCATATATATATATATATATTCTTTCTTTCAACACACTGGCTATATCCCACCGAGGTGGGGTGGCTCAAAAGGAAAAACAAAAGTTTCTCCTTTTACATTTAGTAATATATACAGGAGAAGGGGTTACTAGCCCCTTGCTCCCAGCATTTTAGTCGCCTCTTACAACATGCATGGCTTACATAGGAAGAATTCTCTTCCACTTCCCCATGGAGATAAGAGGAAATAAACAAGAATAAGAACTAGAAAGAAAATAGAAGAAAACCCAGAGGGGTGTGTATACATGTATACAGTGGACCCCTGGTTAACGATATTTTTTCATTCCAGAAGTATGTTCAGGTACCAGTACTGACCGAATTTGTTCCCATAAGGAATATTGTGAAGTAGATTAGTCCATTTCAGACCCCCAAACATACATGTACAAACTTTCTTTCTTCTTTCAACGTACCAGCCGTATCCCACTGAGGTGGGGTGGCCCAAAAGAAAAAACAAGTTTCTCTTTTTAAATTTAGTAATATATACAGGAGAAGGGGTTACTAGCCCCTTGCTCCCGGCATTTTAGTTGCCTCTTACAACACGCATGGCTTACGGAGGAAGAATTCTGTTCCACTTCCCCATGGAGGTAAGAGGAAATAAACAAGAACAAGAACTAGAAAGAAAATAGAAGAAAGCCCAGAGGGGTGTATATGATTGTACATGTATGTGTAGTGTGACCTAAATGCACGTAAAAGTAGCAAGACATACCTGAAATCTTGCATGTTTATGAGACAGACAAAAGACACCACCAATCCTACCATCATATAAAACAATTACAGGCTTTCGTTGTACACTCACTTGGCAGGATGGTAGTACCTCCCTGGGCGGTTGCTGTTTACCAACCTACTACCTAGAACACGTACAAACGCTTTTACATAAATACACTTACATAATTGGTCGCATTGGGAGGTGATCGTTTAGCGGACCGGAGGCGGGAGGTGGGGCGGTCGCGGGGAGGGGGTGGGGGGGTGAGGGGCGGGGTGGGCGGGGCGGTGGGCGGAGGCGGGGTTGCGGGGGTGGGGGGGTGAGGGGGAGACGCGGGGGAGGGCGAGGGGGATCCGGGGGGGGGGGGGGGAGGGGGGGGGGGGGCGGGGGGGTCACTGTAGAAGCTGGTTATGTATGTGTAGTAGTGACCTAGTGTAAGTAGAAAGTAGCATGATGTACCTGAAATCTTGCATGTGTATGAGACAGAATAAAGACACCAGGAATCCTACCATCATGTAAAACAATTACAGGCTTCCATTGTTACACTCAGTGGCACGACGTTAGTACCTCCATGGGGTGGGTGCTGTCTACACAACCTACTACCTGGATATATATATATATATTATATATATATATAAATATATATATATATATATATATATATATATATATATATTAATATATCTTTCTTTCTTTCAACACATCGGTGTATCCACAGGCAGGGTGGCACAAAAGGAAAAACAAAAGTTTCTCCTTTCACATTTGTAATATATACAGGGAAGGGGTTACTAGCCCCTTTGATCCTGGCATTTTTAGTCGCTTCTTACAACACCGCATAGCTTACGGAGAGAAGAATTCTGTTCCACTCCCCATGGAGATAAGAGAAATAAACAAGAACCAGAGCTAGTAAGAAAAAGGAGAAGAAAAAAAAATAAAAAAAAATAGAAGAAACCCAGTGGGTGTGTGTATAATAGCGCTACTGTACATGTATGTGTTGTGTGACCTAAGTGTAAGGTAGATGTAGCAAGACATACCTGAAACTTGGCATGTTTATGGAAGACAGAAAAATGGGACAGCAGCAATCATACCATCATGTAAAACAATACAGGTTTCGTTTTACACTCACTTGGCAGGACGGTGTACCTCCCCTGGGTGAGAAGTGCTGTCTACCAACCTACTACCTGGTATTTATATAATAGGAGGGTGGGTGCAGGAGGAAAGAGGAGTGATTGGTGGAATGATGAGTAAAGGGTGTGTGAAAGGGGGAAAAAGGTAGTTAGAGTGGTTTTTACATAAGCAGAAGTGTTCTATAAGAAGAGCAGATATTTGGAGAGTAAAAGAAAGTTAAAGAGAGTGGTGAGGAGAGTGCAAAAGGAGAGCAGATGATAGATGTGGGAGAGCACTGTCAAGAAATTTTATGAAAATAAGAAAAAATTTTGGCAGTGAGTTAAACAAGTAAGTAAGCCAAGGAAAATATGGATTTGTCAGTTAAAAAACGTAGTAGGGGAGTTAGTAGAATGGGTGCTGGAGGTATTAGGTAGATGGCGAGAATATTTGAGGAACTTTTAAATGTTAGGAAGAAACAGAGGCAGTAATGTCATGCATGGTCAGGGAGGTATTACCAAATCCCTTTTTTAGGAGTTGTAGAAGAGCTAGAATGTAAAGTGTGGGGGAGTACGTGAGGCATTACGAAAATGAAGGGGGTAATTAAAGCAGCTGGTACTGATGGGATCATGACAGAAATGTTAAATAAATGCAGGGGGGGATATAGTGTTGGAGTGTTGGTACTTTGTTCAATTAAATGTATGAAAAGAGGGGATGGTACCTAGGGATTGGCGGGAGAATGTATAGTCCCTTTATATAAAGGGAGATAGGGGAGACAAAAGAGACGGTAAAACTTATGAGGAATAAGCTTACTGAGTATACCAGGAAAAAGTGTACGGTAGGGTTATAATTGAATAAATAAGAATTAGAGGTAGACAGAATGAGGATATGCAGTATGAGCAAGGAGGTCTTCAGAGTGGGTAGGGGATGTGTAGATCATGTGTTTACATTGAGCATATAATGTGAACAGTATTTTAGATAAAGGGTGGGGAAGTATTTATTGCATTTATGGATTTAGAAAGGGCATATGTAGAGTGGATAGAGGAAAGCCAATTGTGCAGATGTTGGCAAGTATATGGAATAGGTAGGTAAGTTATTAAATGCTTGTTAAGAGTTTTTATGAAGATAGTGAGGTCAGGTTAGGGTGGGTAGAAGAGAGGGAGGAGACTATTTCCGGGTAAAAGTAGGTCTTAGACAGGGAAGTGGTATGTCACCTGGTTGTTTAATATATTTATAGAGGGGTTGTTAACTTAAGGAAGGTAATGCTAGGGTGTTTGGAGGGGTGGGGGTGGGATTAAATGATGGGGAATCAAATTCAAAATGGGAATTGACACAGTTACTTTTTGCTGTTGATACTGTGCTATGGAGATTCTAAAGAAAAATTGCATAGGTTAGTGGATGAGTTTGGGAAGGTGTGTAAAGGTAGAAAGTTGAAAGTGAACATAGAAAAAGAGTAAAGTGATTGAGGGTGTCAAATGATTTTGATAAGAAAAATTGGATAATCAAATTGGGGAGGAGGGAGTATGGAAGGAAGTGAATGTTTTTCAGATACTTGGGAGAGTGGACGTGTCGGCGGATGGATTATGAAGGATGAGGTTAATCATAGAATTGATGAGGGAAAAAGGTTAAGTGGTGCGTTGAGGTATATGTGAGTCAAAAAACGTTATCTATGGAGGCAAAGAAGGGAATGTATGAAGTATAGTAGTACCAACACTCTTATATGTGTGTGATGCTTGGTTGGTAAATGCAGCAGCGAGGGACGGTGGAGGCAGTGGAGATGTCCTGTTTTAAGGGCAATGTGTGGTGTAAATATTATGCAGAAAATTCGGAGTGTAGGAAATTAGGAGATAGGTGTGGAGTTAATAAAAGTATTTTGTCTGAGGGCTGTGAAGCAGAAGAGGCGGTTGTTGAGGTGGTGTTTGGGTCATTTAGAGAGAATGGATCATGTAGAATGACATGGAAAAAGCATATAAATCTATAGGGGAAGGAGGCGGGGTAGGGGTCGTCCTCGAAATGAGGTTGGAGAGAGGGGGTAATGGTAGGTTTTGTGGGTAAGGGGCTGGGACTTCCTGCAAGTGTGCTGTGCTAGCGTGTTAGATAGGTGGAATGGAGACGATGTACTTGGGACCTGACGATCTGTTGAGTGTTGAGCCGGGGAATTATTTAGTGAAAGGGATTCAGGGAAAAACCGGTTATTTTCATATAGTCGGACTTGGAGTCCTGGAAATGGCGAAGTACAATGCCTGCCACTTTAAAGGATGGGGTTTGGGATATTGGCCATTTTGGAGGGATATGTTGTGGATCTTTCTTTATATGTGTATGCTTCGAGACTGTTGTATTCTGAGCAATCTGCAAAACAGTGATATGTGCGAGAAGTGTGTGAAATAGTGTTGAATGATGTGAAAGTATTTTCTTTTTGGGGATTTTCTTTCTTTTTTGGGTCACCCTGCCTCGGTGGTGAGACGGCCGACCGACTTGTTGAAAAAAAAAAAAAAAAAAAAAATATATATATATTAGAGGGGTAGTAGGTTGGTAGACAGCAACCACCAGGGTGGTCTTCCCGGTCCTGCCAAGCGAGTGTAAAACGATAGGCCTGGTGATTGTTTTTCATGATGGTTGGATTGCTGATGTCTTTTGTCTGTCTCAAACATATGCAAGATTACAGGCATGTCTTGCTACTTCTATTACACTTAGGTCACACTCATAATACATGTACACATTTATTTATACACACTCATCTGAGTTTTCTTTGATTTTTATCTTAATAGTTCTTGGTCTTATTAATTTTCCTTTTATATCATGGGGAAGTGAATAAGAATCTTTCCTCCGAAGCTCATGCATGTTGTAAAAGTCAACTAAATGCCGGGAAACCAATGGGCTAGTAAACCCCTTTTCCTGTAATGATTACTAAAAAGAATAGAGAAGAAATTGCAAAGGGGATGTTTGTAAGTGCGTGGAATGTTGTGCAGATGATAAGTAAGAGATGATTGTGGAATTGTAATGAATTAGAAGAAGCTGGATGTCCTGGCTTATATCGTGGAAAACAAAGTGAAGGGGGTGGGAGAGTTTCAGTGGAGAGGAATAAATGGGATTAGGTTCAGTGGTTTCAAATATAGTTAGAGCTAAAGAAGGAGTAGCAATAATGTGAAGGATAAGCTATGGCAGAAAAGAGGACTCTAAATGTATTAATTCAGGATTATGTGGAGTAAATAAAGATTGGATGTGAAAGACTGGGTTATTAATAAGCGGGTATGCACCTGGAGTAAGAGAGAAGTGTAGAGGAGAGAGAGAGATTTGAGGAAATGTTGAGTGAATGCGTGGTGAGTTTTGAATCAAGTGTGAGAGAGTAATAGGTGGTGGTTGGGGATTTCAATGTGCTAAAGTGGCGTTAAAAATGTTATGAGGGGTGTTTAGGTAAATTTGGGGTGCAGGGGTAAATGTAAATGGGGAGCCTTTCTTTAATTGAGCTATGTGTAGAAAGAAATTTGGTGATAAGTAATACATATTTTATGAAAAAGAGATAAATAAATATACAAGGTGTTGAATGTAGACGTAATGAAAGTAGTTTATTAGATTATGTATTGTGGATAAAAGGTTGATGTGTAGGCTCCGGATGTACATGTTTATTTTTGAGAGGGGCAACTTGATATATCGGCTCATTATTTAGTTGTAGCTCAGTTAGAGTAAGAGGTAGATGGGAAGAGGAAGTGCAACAACAGTTAAGAGGGAGGGTGAAAGTGTTAAACTAAGGGAGGAGGAAGTTCGGGTGAGATATAGCGGACTATTGGCAGAAAGGGGGCTAGGGCAAGATGGTAGTGGGGGAGTGGAAGAGGGTTGGAATAGTTTTGAATTTTTAAAATAATGCCGTATTAGATTGTGGGGGCAGAAGTTTGTGGTTATAGGAGGGTGGGGCGGGAGGACAAGAGGAAGTGTGATTGGTGGAATGATGATGTAAAGGGTGTGATAAAGAGAAAAAGGTAAGCTTATGAGAGGTTTATACAAAGCAGATATGTTAATAAGAAGAGCTGAGTTATGGAGAGTTAAAAGAAAGGTAAAGAGAGTGGTGAGAGAGTGCAAAAGGAGAGGCAGATGATAGGTGGGAGAGGCACTGTCAAGAAAATTATGAAAATAAGAAAAAAATTTTGGAGTGTGGTTAAACAAGTTAGAAAGCCTAGGAAAAATATGGGATTTGTCAGTTAAACACAGAGTAGGGGAGTTAGTAGTTGGGGAGGATGGGAGGTATTGGGTAGATGGCGAGAATATTTTGAGGAACTTTAAATGGTAATGAAGAGAAAGAGCGGCAGTAATTTCATGCACTGTCAGGGAGGGAGGTATACCATCTTTTAGGAGTGAAGAAGAGCAGACAGAATGTAAGTGTGGGGGAGGTACGTGAGGCATTTACGTAAAATGAAAGGGGGTAAAAGGCTGGAACTGATGGGATCATGACAGAAAATGTTAAAAGCAGGGGGGATATAGTGGTTGGAGTGGTTGGTACTTTTGTTTAATAAATGTATGAAAGAGGGGAAGGTACCTAGGGATTGGCGGAAGAGAGTAGAGCATGTATAGTCCCTTTATATAAGGAAAGGGGACAAAAGAGACTGTAAAAATGTACTAGAGGAATAAGCTTATTGAGTATACCAGGAAAAGTGTATCTCGGGGTTAGGGTTAAATTGAAAGAATTAGAGGTTAAGACAGAATGTAGGATTGCGGATGAGCAGGAGGTTTCAGAGTGGGTAGGGATGTGTAGATCAAGTGTTTACATGAACGCATATATGTGAACAGTTTTAGAAAAAGATAGGGAAGTTTTATTGCATTTATGATTTAGAAAAGGATATGATAGAGTGGATAGTGGAGCAATGTGGCAGATGTGCGAAGTATATGGAATAGGTGAGTAAGTTATCAATTGCTATAAAGAGTTTTAATCCTTTTTATGAGGATAGTTGAGGGCTCAGGTTAGGGTGTGTAGAAGAGAGGGAGACTACTTCCCAGTAAAAGTAGACTTAGACAGGGGAGTTGTATTGTCACCTTGGTTGTTTAACTATAGTTATAGATGGGGTTGTAAAGGAAGTAAAAGCTAGGGTGTTCGGGAGAGGGTGGGATTAAATTTGGGGAATCAAAATCAAAATGGAATTGACACAGTTACTTTTTGCTGATGATACTGTGCTTATGGGAGATTCTAAGAAAATTTGCAAAGGTTTGTGGATGAGTTTGGGAATGTTGTAAAGGTGAGAAAGTTGAAAGTGAACATAGAAACTAGTTAGGTGATGAGGGTGTCAAATGATTAGATAAAGAAAAATTGTGATATCAAATGGGGAGTAGGAGTATGGAAGAAGTGAATGTTTTTCAGATACTTGGCGAGTTGACGTGTCGGCGGACTTAATGGATTTATGAAGGATGAGGGTAACATAGAATGATGAGGGAAAAAGGTGAGTGCTGTGCGTTGAGGTATTGTGCGAGTCAACAAAACGTTATCTATGGAGGCAAAGAAGGGAATGTATTGAAGTATAGTAGTCCAACACTCTTATATGGGTGTGATGCTTGGAGTGGTAAATGCTGAGTAGCGATGGAGACGGTTGGAGGGCAGTGGGAGATGTCTGTTTAAGGGCAATGTGTGGTGTAATATTATGCAGAAAATTGGGCGGTGGAAAAAATTAGGAGAAGGTGTGGAGTAATAAAGTATTAGTCAGAAGGGCAGAAGAGGGGTATGTTGAGTGTTTTGGTCATTTAAGAGAGTAAATGGATCAAAGTAGAATGACATGGTAAGCATATAAATCTATAGGGGAAGGAAGTGCGGGGTAGGGGTCGTCTCGAAAGGGTTGGAGAAGAGGGGGTAAAGGCAGGTTTTGTGGCAAGGGGGCTTGGACTTTCAGGCAAGCGTGCGTGAGGCTGTTAGATAGGAGTGACATGGAGATGAATGGTACTTGGGACCTGACGTATTGTCTTGGAGTGTGAGAAGGGTAATTTTTAGTGAAGGGAATCAGGGGAAACGTTATTTCATATAGTGGACTGAGTCCTGGAATTGGGGAAGTACATTGCCTGCACTTTAAAGGAGGGGTTTGGGTTTATTGGCAGTTTGGAGGGATAATGGTTGTGTATCTGTATATGTGTATGCTTCTAGCTGTTGTATCTGTAGCACCTCTGAAAAAAACAGTGATTGATAATGTGCGATGTTGTGTGTGTGAAAGTGTTGAATGATGATGTAAAGTATTTTCTTTTTTGGGGGATTTCTTTCTTTTTTGCGTCCACTGCTCAGTGGAGACGGCCGATTGTTGATGAAAATATATATATAATATATATATATATATATAATATATATATATATATATATATAGTACTCTATATTATATATATACTATTTATATGTATATATAATTTATTTATTTTATTATTTATTATCACACTGGCCGATTCCCAACCAAGGGCAGGGTGGCCCGAATAAAAGAAAACTCTTACATCATTCACTCATCTCTGTCTTGCCAGAAGGGTGCTTTACACTTTCAGTTTTTAAACTGCAACATTAACACCCCTCCTTCAGAGTGCCGGCACTGCTACTTCCATATCCAGGACTCAAGTCCGGCGATGCCGTTTCCCTTGGAACCCCTCTTAATAATGTTACTTTGCTCACACTCAAAGCACGTCCAAGTTAAAAACCATATTTGTCTCCATTCACTCTATCAAACACTACTCACGCATGCTGCTGAAGCCCCAAGGACCCTCGCACACGAAAACCTCTTTACCCCCCTCCCTCCACCTTTCCTAGGCCGGACCCCTTACCCTGCCTTCCTTCCACTACAGACTGATCAATCTTGTTGAAGATATTCTGTTTCGATCCATTCTCTCCACATGTCGAACCACCTAAACAACCCTTCTCACAGCCCTCTGGACAACAGTTTTGGTAAATCCCGCAACTCCTCCTAACTTCCAAACTTACGAATTCTCTGCATTATATTCACACACACATTGCTTCAGACTTGACATCTCCATGCCTCCAGCCTTCTTTGCTGGCAACATTCATTCACCCATGCTTCGCACTCATATAAGAGCGTTGGAAAAACTATACTCTCCATACATTCTCTCTTTTGCCTCCAACGGGGAAAGACAAAGTTCTTTGTCTCCACAGACTCCTAAGTGCACCACTCACCCTTTTCCCTCATCAATTCTATGAATTCACCTCATCTTTCATAGGACATCCGCCTGACACGTCCACTCCCAAATATAGAATAATTCACCTTTCCATGCTCTCTCCCTCCATATCTGAATCCAATCTTTCATCACCCTAATCTTTTTTGTTATCCTCATAACCTTCTCTTTTTCTGTATTCACTTTCAATTTTTTCTTTTGCACCACCCTACCAAATTCATCCACCAATCTCTGCAAATTCTCTTCAGAACTCCCAAGTAGCACAGTGTCTTTAGCAAAGAGCAACTGTTGACAACTCCCACTTTATGTGTGATCTTTTATTTTTAACTCCACGCTCTCTTGCCAGACCCTCGCATGTACTTTCTCTTACAACCGTCCATCTATAAATATTAATACAACCACGGTGAACATCACACATTCCTTGTATAAGGCCTACCTACTTTTACTCGGGAAATAATTTCCCTCTTTCCTACATTACTCTACACTTGAGCCTCACTATCCTCGTAATAACTCGTCCTGCTTTCAGTAATACCTCCTACGCCATTACACCTGCAACATCTGCCCCCATTTGCCCCCTATCCACCTGTCATACGCTTTGCAATTCCATAATGCACAAAGACCTCTTTAGCCTTATCTAAATACGGTTCACTTATATGTTTAAATGTAAAACACCAGGTCCACACACCCCTACCTTTCCTAAAGCCCTCCTTGTTCATCTGCTATCCTATTCTCAGTCTTACTTTAATTCTTTCAATAGTAACTCTACCATACACTTTGCCAGGTATAACTCAACAAGACTTATCCCCTTATAATTTTTGCACTCTCTTTGTATCCCTTTGCCTTATACAACGGAACTATGCTTGCTCTCTGCCAATCTCCTAGGTAACCTACCCTCTTCCATACATTTATTATCTATAAATGTATGGATATATACTATATATATATTTTATATATATATAGATTTATATATTTTTTTTTTTTTTTTTCAACAAGTCGGCCGTTTCCCAACGAGGCAGGTGACCCATATATATATATAATTATATATATATATATATATATATATATTATTTTATTATTTATATATTTTATTTTTATTTATATATATATTATATATATTATTATATATAAATATATATTTATATATATATAATATATCAATATATTATTTAATATATATATATATATTATATATATATATATTATATATATATATATATATTTATTTATATATCTATATATATATATATATGCAGATCTGACGGCAGCAGAAAAGCGTTCCAGATGGTATCACCCTTCAAGCCTGGACAGATGGGAGCATGGTGGTGTGGGACTATAAATGTGATCTACCTTGGCTGATACCTCTCTCACATACACCAGGAGGAAGGAAGGAGGGCAGCTGCCAGGCTTTAGGAGTCCCAACAAAAGTCTAGAAAAATATGGAGAACTTGCCATCATTATATGTTTGTTTCCCATTTGGCTCAGAGACCCTTGGCTCTGGGGAAAGTGTGCATCTATTTCCTTAAGGAGCTGGGAAAAAGACTCATCAGCGTATACTAGGGATCCCAGGGCATGCTAGTTTTCTGTATCAGCGGCTCAGTGCGGCTGTTTCAATCGGTAATGCCATTGTGAATTTTGGGCACACACCCCAGCTCTGAGGAGCTCGGATGAGATTTTTCGCTCTTATAAATCGGTGATACACACGTAACAACGTGGTACCGTATATGCCACCTTTAATATCAACATGTACTCTTAAATCTTCTGTGCCATATTATTAATAAAATATTCTATTGGTAAAAAAAATAGTTTTTTAAAAGATGTGGGTGGTGCGTAGGGGTAGTGGTTTATTCAATAGGCTTCAGGAAGAAATCCAAATATTCTTCCTTGAAGCCTTTTTATCCACTCTCGAGGCTATGGGTCCACAATTATACACCAGAGGTGGACCCCATCTATATTATATATATATTATATATATATATAATATATAATATATATATATAGATTTATATTAGATATATATATTATATATATATATATATATATATATCGTAGGTAGTAGGTTGGTGGACAGCAACCGCCCAGGAGTGGGTACTACCAGTCCTGCATGTGTGTGTTGAAACGAAGCCTGTAATTGTTTTACATGATGGTAGGATTGCTGGTGTCATTTTTTCTGTCTCATTAACATGAAGATTCAGGTCGTCTTGCTACTTCTACTTACACTTAGACCACATTGCATTTACATGTAAATGTACATGTACATGTACAGGTCACTTATTTATCTAGGCTGGAATATTGCTTGCACATTAAACAGCACCTTTCAAGGCAGGTGAATTGCGACTAGAAAATGTACAGGAATTTCACGGCGGCAGTAACGGAGATTAAAACATTCAATTACTGGGAGCGCTGAGGTTCTAAACCTGTATTCCCTGGAACGCAGGAGGGAGAGTACATGATTATATACACCTGGAAAACCCTAGGGGGGACTAGTCCCAAACTTGCAACAAAATCACTCACTAAAAAAGCAAAAGTTTGGGCAGCGATGCACCCCCCCCCAAAAAAGCAGGGGGTACTAGCACGAAAGAGACCATCAATAATGTCAGGGGCCAGACTTTCAACTCCCTCCCACCCATAAGGGGTTTTACCAACAGCCCCCTGGCATTTTAAGCTGGCCTGGACAAGCACCTAAAGTAGTTCCTGATCACCCGGGGCTTTTCTGTACGTTGGTTTGCGTGCAGCACAGCAACAGCCTGGTTGATCGGGCTCTGATCCCCCAGGGGGCCTGGTCACAGACTGGCCCCGGGGGGGTTTCCCCGGAACTCTCTCCGGTAAACAAGCATAATATACTACCCCTCTGGGTTTTCTTCATTTTCTTTCATTCTTTTTCTTTTCTTTTCCTATTTCCCTGGGGAAGGGAACAGAATTCTTTCCCCCGAACCCCCGTGTGTCGTAGAGGACTTAAGTGCCGAACAAGGGGGAGTAACCCTTTCTCCGTAATATTACTAAATTTAAAAAAGGGAAAACTTTGTATTTCCTTTTGGGGCCCCCCCACCTCAGGGGATATGGCTGGGGCTTGAAAAAAAAAGAGAAATATTTATATAATATATATATAATATATATAATATATTGCCATAAGATCACAGTAAACGGTATTTTAGAATTGCAAAAACAACCACCTGAAAGATAAGAAATTCCAAACGCTTTCGTGACTACTCCCCCTTACATAGTTCCTTGATATGTGAGTGTCACGAAAGCGCTTGGAATTTTTCTATTCTTTCAGAGTGGTTGTTTTGCTTTTAAATATATAATATATATATATATATATATATAAAATATATATATATATAATATATAATATATATATATTTTATTTAATAATTTTAATTTTCAACAAGTGGCCGTCTCCCCCGAGGCGGGTGACCCAAAAAAGAAAGAAAATCCCCAAAAAAAAAATACTTTCATCACATTCCCAAAACTTTTACCCCACTCCACATTATCACTGTTTTTGCAGAGGTGTCAGAATACAACAGTCTAGAAGCATACACTATAAAGATACACAACATATCCCTCCAAACTGCCAATATCCCAAACCCCTCCTTTAAAGTGCAGGCATTGTACTTCCCATTTCCAGGACTCAAGTCCGACTATATGAAAAAAACCCGGGTTTCCCCCTGAATCCCTTCACTAAATATTACCCTGCTCACACCCAACAGATCGTCAGGTCCCAAGTACCATTCGTCTCCATTTACTCCTATCTAACACGCTCACGCACGCTTGCTGGAATCCAAGCCCCTTGCCCACAAAACCTCCTTTACCCCCCCTCTCCAACCCTTTCGAGGACGACCCCCACCCCGCCTTCCTTCCCCCATAGATTTATATGCTTTCCATGTCATTCTACTTTGATCCATTCTCTCTAAATGACCAAACCACCTCAACAACCCCTCTTTGCCCTCTGACAATACTTTTTTAACTCCACACCTTCTCTAATTTTTCCCCACTCCCAAAATTTTTTGCATAATATTTACACCACACATTGCCCTTAAACAGGACATCTCCACTGCCTCCGACCGTCTCCTCGTGCTGCATTTACCACCCAAGCTTCACACCCATATAAGAGTGTTGGTACTACTATACTTTCATACATTCCCTTCTTTGCCTCCATAGATAAACGTTTTTTGATTTCCACATATACCCCAACGCACCCACTCACCCCTTTTTTCCCTCATCAATTCTTGATTAAACCTCATCCTTCATAAATCCATCCGCCGACACGTCAACTCCCAAGTATCTGAAAACATTCACTTCTTCCATACTCCTCCTCCCCATTTTGATATCCAATTTTTCTTTATCTAAATCATTTAACACCCTCATTTACCTTACTCTTTTTTATGTTCACTTTCAACTTTCTACCTTTACAAAACATTCCCAAACTCATCCACTAACCTTTGCAATTTTTTTTTAGAAACTCCCCTAAGCACAGTATCATCAGTAAAAAAATAACTGTGTCAATTCCCATTTTGAATTTGATTCCCCAAAATTTAATCCCACCCCTTCCCGAACACCCTACATTTACTTCCTTTACAACCCCATCTATAAATAATTAACAACCAGGTGAATTCACATCCCTGTCTAAGACCTACTTTTAAAAGGGAAGTAGTCTCCCCCCCTTCACACACCCTAACCTGAGCCTCACATCCCAAAAAAAACCTTTACACATTTAATAACTTTTCCACCTATTCCATAACTTGCAACTCTGCCACATTTCTCCCTTCCACTCTACAAATATATTTAAAATATATAATATTTTTATAATATAATATATATATATAATTATATATATTATATATATATATATATATATTTATATATTGTTTGTAGACAGCAACCGCCCAGGGAGTATACGTCCTGCCAAAGGGGTGTAAATGAAAGCCTGTAAATTTTTTTTTAGATGGTAGGTTGCATGTCCATTTTCTGTCTCATAAACATGCAAGGTTTCAGGTATGTCTTGCTACTTCTACTTACACTTAGGTCACACAAGACATACATGAACAAGCATATATATACACACCCCTCTGGGTATTCTTCTGTTTTCTTTCTAGTTCTTGTTCTTGTTTATTTCCTCTTATCTCCATGGGGAAGTGGAACAGAATTCTTCCTCTGTAAGCCATGCGTGTCGTAAGAGGCGACTAAAATGCCGGGAGCAAGGGGCTAGTAACCCCTTCTCCTGTATATATTACTAAATTTAAAAGGAGAAACTTCAGTTTTTTCTTTTGGGCCACCCCACCTCAGTGGGATACGGCTGGTACGTTGAAAGAAAGAAGAATATATATATATATCTATATATATATATATATATATATATATATATATATATATATATATATATATATATATATATATATTTTTTTTTTTTCAACAAGTTGGCTGTTATGAATTCCTCATATAATTCATTAGTTGTTAGTTTTTGACAATTTTTAAACAACTGCAATGCAATCAAACACTGGAATCATATCTGACAATCATATGTCACCAGATGTCTCGGGGCTGCAGGAGGGGGAGAAGGTGCGTGACTCCCAGAAGAAGGTGGTTCAAGCGCTGCAAGAGTATACACACACGCACTACCCACACTTGCCGCCTAAGTTCGGAGAACTTCTCCTCCGCATCCCCGAACTTCAACGCACGTGTCAGGTTAGAATATCCACCTTTTCCTGTCTTGGTTCAAGATAGTAAACATGTCCATTTCCACCCATGCCGAGGATCGAACCATGGACTCTCAGTATGTGAGCTGAGTACTCTATCAACCGAGCTATGGGACACTGATAGAGCTTCATGCTACTGGGAAGAAATCATATGTAGAAAGATAATTTTTTTATGTAGCTCCTAGAATGTTCAACAGGTTATGCTCACTTATAGATTCATAATCCTGTGGCTCAGCTTATTCTGTATTGCAGTTAAAGTTGAGATAGTGTTTGAAGTCTTAATGTGCACATTCATCTATGAATTTTTCTTGCTCTTGCAGGCGAGTAAGGAAATGCTCTCTATGAAGAAGAAGGAGGGAGATGTGCCAAGTTTCAATTTCCTCTTTGAGCTACTAAGAGGGGACCATTAGTTAAGGTATGTGAATGATGATGAAAGTGTATCTTCTTTTTTGGGTCACCCTGCCTCATTGGAAAATGGCCGTTGTGTTAACAAAAAATAAAATAATATTCCTGTTTGTTATAACAGTGGCTACTGCTGCCTTACTGTTTGTTTACCACTAAGGTAGTGTGGCTCTAATAGACACACATTCACCATCACTCATTCTATATTTGCCTTGCCAGAATGGCATGGCTATCACAATTTTAATTTTAACCTTATTAATACTGTACCTCATTTTCCATCTGGTGCTTTTGCAAAATCAAACAGTGCAGTTACCTTTCCATTGTGTCAAATTAAGTTCGAATATTTTTGCTTGTGATTTTCAGCATAAATTTTGATGTGTTCAGAACAGTGATGAATAATGTCATTTAAAAAAACATGAGAGAGAGCTCATAAGAGAGTTTAATCGCATCAGTACAGTGGACTCTCGACCAGCGATGGCATCGATTAACGATAAATCTGACTAGCGATACATTTTATCGCAAAAATTTTGCCTCGATTAGCGCTAAAAAACTCGACCAACACTATTCGTTCCGTCTGAGACGCGTCCACTTCTGGCCAGTGTTTACAAGCCAGCCAGCAACCACGGTCGCTTCCAAGCATACAATCGGAACATTTCATATTATCACAGCTTACTAAAGACAACAGACATAGCCCCACTCCACAAAGGGGGCAGTAAAGCAACAGCAAAGAACTACAGACCAATAGCACTAACATCCCATATCATAAAAATCTTTGAAAGGGTCCTAAGAAGCAAGATCACCACCCATCTAGAAACCCATCAGTTACACAACCCAGGGCAACATGGGTTTAGAACAGGTCGCTCCTGTCTGTCTCAACTATTGGATCACTACGACAAGGTCCTAAATGCACTAGAAGACAAAAAGAATGCAGATGTAATATATACAGACTTTGCAAAAGCCTTTGACAAGTGTGACCATGGCGTAATAGCGCACAAAATGCGTGCTAAAGGAATAACAGGAAAAGTCGGTCGATGGATCTATAATTTCCTCACTAACAGAACACAGAGAGTAATCGTCAACAGAGTAAAGTCCGAGGCAGCTACGGTGAAAAGCTCTGTTCCACAAGGCACAGTACTCGCTCCCATCTTGTTCCTCATCCTCATATCCGACATAGACAAGGATGTCAGCCACAGCACTGTGTCTTCCTTTGCAGATGACACCCGAATCTGCATGACAGTGTCTTCCATTGCAGACACTGCAAAGCTCAGGCGGACATCAACCAAATCTTTCAGTGGGCTGCAGAAAACAATATGAAGTTCAACGATGAGAAATTTCAATTACTCAGATATGGTAAACATGAGGAAATTGAATCTTCATCAGAGTACAAAACAAATTCTGGCCACAAAATAGAGCGAAACACCAACGTCAAAGACCTGGGAGTGATCATGTCGGAGGATCTCACCTTCAAGGACCATAACATTGTATCAATCGCATCTGCTAGAAAAATGACAGGATGGATAATGAGAACCTTCAAAACTAGGGAGGCCAAGCCCATGATGACACTCTTTCAGGTCACTTGTTCTATCTAGGCTGGAATATTGCTGCACACTAACAGCACCTTTCAAGGCAGGTGAAATTGCCGACCTAGAAAATGTACAGAGAACTTTCACGGCGCGCATAACGGAGATAAAACACCTCAATTATTGGGAGCGCTTGAGGTTCCTAAACCTGTATTCCCTGGAACGCAGGAGGGAGAGATACATGATTATATACACCTGGAAAATCCTAGAGGGACCAGTACCGAACTTGCACACGAAAATCACTCACTACGAAAGCAAAAGACTTGGCAGACGATGCACCATCCCCCCAATGAAAAGCAGGGGTATCACTAGCACGTTAAGAGACCATACAATAAGTGTCAGGGGCCCGAGACTGTTCAACTGCCTCCCAGCACACATAAGGGGGATTACCAACAGACCCCTGGCAGTCTTCAAGCTGGCACTGGACAAGCACCTAAAGTCAGTTCCTGATCAGCCAGGCTGTGGCTCGTACGTTGGTTTGCATGCAGCCAGCAGCAACAGCCTAGTTGATCAGGCTCTGATCCACCAGGAGGCCTGGTCACAGACCGGGCCGCGGGGGCGTTGACCCCCGGAACTCTCTCCAGGTAAACTCTCTCTCCAGGTAAACAGCCTTTTTAGTGATTGCACCTGCAAAATAAGTCACCATGGGCCCCAAGAAAGCTTCTAGTGCCATCCCTACAGCAAAAAGGGTGAGAATTACTATGGATATGAAGAAAGAGATCATTGCTAAGTATGAAAGTGGAGTGCATGTCTCTGAGCTGGCCAGGCTGTACACAAAACCCCAATCAACCATCGCTACTATTGTGGCCAAGAAAACAGCAATCAAGGAAGCTGTTCTTGCCAAAGGTGCAACTATGTTTTCGAAACTGAGATCGCAAGTGATAGAAGATGTTGAGAGACTGTTATTGGTGTGGATAAACGAGAAACAGATAAGTCACTCTGTCTGACTTTTTTGGGTTATCCTAGGTTTTCTGCACGTATGCTGCTATGTATGATAATTCTATGTAACTGTATTTGTGTATACCTAAATAAACTTACTTACTTACTTAGCAGGAGACAGCATCTCTCAAGCGATCATTTGTGAAAAGGCTAGAAAGTTGCATGACGATTTAATTAAAAAAATGCCAGCAACTAGTGATGTGAGTGAATTTAAGGCCAGCAAAGGTTGGTTTGAGAGATTTAAGAAGCGTAGTGGTATTCATAGTGTGATAAGGCATGGTGAGGCTGCCAGTTTGGACCACAAAGCAGCTGAAAAATATGTGCAGGTCTTCAAGGAGTACATAGACAGTGAAGGACTGAAACCTGAACAAGTGTTTAATTGTGACGAAACAGGCCTGTTTTGGAAGAAAATGCCAAGCAGGACGTACATTACTCAGGAGGAAAAGGCACTCCCAGGACATAAGCCTATGAAAGACAGGCTTACTCTGTTGATGTGTGCCAATGCTAGTGGTGATTGCAAAGTGAAGCCTTTATTGGTGTATCACTCTGAAACTCCCAGAGTGTTCAGGAAAAACAATGTCGTCAAGGCTAATTTGCGTGTGCTGTGGAGGGCAAACAGTAAGGCATGGGTCACTAGGGACTTTTTCTATGACTGGTTACACCATGCATTTGCCCCCAATGTGAAAAATTACCTATTTGAAAAGAAATTAGACCTTAAGTGCCTCCTGGTATTAGACAATGCTCCTGGTCATCCTTCAGACTTGGCAGAGCGACTTTCTAGGGACATAGCTTCATTAAGGTGAAGTTTTTGCCTCCTAATACCACTCCTCTTCTAAACACTAAGAAGATCAATGCTCTCCCCTCCTCCCATCCCATCAATCATCACCAGATCTTCAATAAAGGTAAGTGCCATGTAACTGTGCATGTAATCTTCAGTTTGTGTGTATTAAAATATTTCATGTGGTAAAATTTTTTTTTCAATACTTTTGGGTGTCTTGCACGGATTAATTTGATTTCCATTATTTCTTATGGGGAAAATTAACTTGACTAACGATAATTTTGACTAACGATGAGCACTCAGGAACGGATTAATATCATTGGTTGAGGGTCCACTGTATTTAAAAAGGAAGAAAGTTCTTGCACTGTTGCACTCAGAGATTAAACATTATATGAAGGTAAAAGTACAGTACTATGCCTGCACTCTGAAGAATGGTGAGGTATGTTATGGATAGGAGTTATTTGAATTTATATGTTCACATGCTTCTTCCAGTACAGCAAGTGATAGTGAATATGTTCCTTTTTTGTGTCCCCTACGCTTGTGGGTCATGCTATTTTGGTAGGTTATACACAAATAACCCGTATATAGGAGAAAGAAACTTATGACTACATTTTTGTCCTACTTTGACCATTAACTAGCACACACAGTGTGATTGGTTAATAAGTCAGACTGAAATACCGTCATAAGTTTCTTTCTGTGTTCTTTTTTGCTAGGTTACTTTGTCTTAGTGCACCGCCCTACCTTAGAGGCAAATGGTCAGTGTCTTTAAAACTGTAAATATTGTAACTGCATCTGTGCAGAAGAATGAAGAAACATTAAGATATATTTATATAAAAAATTCTCTGCATTTAGAAGGGATTGTAGAACTATTAAATGCAAATTAGTATAGCTAGAGTAAAGTATCTATAGACAAGTCTGAAAGTTAGTTCCATTAACAATAAAACATTAATGCAATTATTTCTGCCCATCATGAGTATTGTACTTATTATTGGGACTTGTTAACTATTATTCAGAGATGATATTTTAATTTTACTCTGAATGTATAATGTCATCTAGGCAAATTAAATTAATTCTTCATTATCCTTAAAAAAATTTATTTTCTTCTACAGGTTGGAGTGCAACCTCGTCTTCAGCGTAAGTTGCTGCATCTCCCTCAGGTATGCGTTGTCACTTCGGGTTCATAACAGGCCAAGATATGGAATGTTGTCAAAACAAACTACCATGTATTAAGGACCAATCCAATTTGCTGCAACAGCAAAAATAGGATATGCAGTTTTTGACTCAGAAGTGATGATATCCCCATGGCTGTGACAAGTGGACGTCACTTACTCATCCCACCTTGTGTACTCATCCTTCCTTATGCAAATAAGACTCAACTGCAATAGTAAACCATTAATGATGTAAATTTAAATATACACCTCAAGGACAGATTTTTTATATTAAGTAGATATCATAAAAAAAACTTGTTATATAATTCCTAAATACCAAATGTAATACAGTAGAATTTCAAAGTGAAACCACTGGGTAGATTAGAGAAAATATCAAATAATGTGTGACATGAGTTACCTTTTGCTGAGTGAATGCGTCCACCGCCAGTATACCTGATGGGAGAACTCCAAAGGCTGTGGCATGGACTCGAAGCTACACGCTGTCTTCCAGTGGATATACTCTCAGAAGCAGTATTTTTTTAGCATATCTTCCCCCATGCCATGTGTCCAGCATCACCTGTTGCTGCTGTTACCACTGGTGTCTCCTCTCATTACCTGAATGTCCAAAGAATGTGATAGCATCTGGTTTGATTGACTGTGTGCACATTTGTATATTTACTTTTGATATAGCAAGCTGTGCATGTTGTTACTTTGGCTTTTATGGTTTGTCTCTGCTCTCTCACCAGATAGAGCTAGAAGACTTTTTACCATAATTTATCTTTGAAGTTGATAGTTATCATATATTTTTATTTAAAAATAGTGCGACTATATTGTTGTTGTTGTTGTTATTATTTTATAACACATCGGCTATTTCCCACCAAGGCTGAGTGACTATTATTATTATTTCTTTTTTATTTGTTAATGGGTGAGTGTTTTATGGAGGCTATGGTGAGAGGATGCAGCAGTGATTTAATGTGTAGCAACAACGGTGAGGCAGCAGCAGTAGTAGAGGTGCCAGGAGCCTCCAGAGACTAAAACTCTCTAATGCGAATTGATGCATGATGATAAAATTTCTCTGCAAAGTAATTCATTACTTGAAATGGGACATTTGTTATTTACTTTAATCAGTGCTTTAATGGCATATGTCTGCCCGTTGACTGACAGTATTAAGACACCTACTAGTCATTCGACAGTCACATTATACCACTAAAGTTGTAAGTTTCGTAAAGATTGTGCATAAATTCTGCCCTAATGCAGTTTATGAAGGAACCCTGTAATATCACAGTCAGTGGTATTAGAGAGCTCTGGTCTTTGAGTGGCTGCGTGAATCTGTGACAATTCCACTGTGCTGGGGAATTGTGCAACATGATCACAGTGGGAAGGTATTGAGGGGGTGCCAGAGTGGCTGTAGGGTTCTGTGGCTACCTACCACATATTTCTAAACTTGCATTGACTTTCTCATCAGCCACTATTTTTCATATACTGTTCTGTACTTTTGATAACCAGTATACTGTACTCTGAAAATCAGATTTAAATACTCTTACATGTTGGATTTCCAAATCATAGTGATATTATATTTTATATACATGCATGTGTGTGCATATTTATTAAATATATATATATATATATATATATATATATATATATATATATATATATATATATATATATATATATTATATATATATATATATATATATATATATTTAATATTATATATATATATATATTTTTTATTTATTTTATTATCACACCGGCCGATTCCCACCAAGGCAGGGTGGCCCGAAAAAGAAAAACTTTCACCATCATTCACTCCATCACTGTCCCTTTCCAGAAGGGTGCTTTACACTACAGTTTTTAAACTGCAACATTAACACCCCTCCTTCAGAGTGCAGGCACTGTACTTCCCATCTCCAGGACTCAAGTCCGGCCTGCGGTTTCCCTGAATCCCTTCATAAATGTTACTTTGCTCACACTCCAACAGCACGTCAAGTATTAAAAACCATTTGTCTCCATTCACTCCTATCAAACACGCTCACGCATGCCTGCTGGAAGTCCAAGCCCCTCGCACACAAAACCTCCTTTACCCCCTCCCTCCAACCCTTCCTAGGCCGACCCCTACCCGCCTTCCTTCCACTACAGACTGATACACTCTTGAAGTCATTCTGTTTCGCTCCATTCTCTCTACATGTCCGAACCACCTCAACAACCCTTCCTCAGCCCTCTGGACAACAGTTTTGGTAATCCCGCACCTCCTCCTAACTTCCAAACTACGAATTCTCTGCATTATATTCACACCACACATTGCCCTCAGACATGACATCTCCACTGCCTCCAGCCTTCTCCTCGCTGCAACATTCATCACCCACGCTTCACACCCATATAAGAGCGTTGGTAAAACTATACTCTCATACATTCCCCTCTTTGCCTCCAAGGACAAAGTTCTTTGTTTCCACAGACTCCTAAGTGCACCACTCACTCTTTTTCCCTCATCAATTCTATGATTCACCTCATCTTTCATAGACCCATCCGCTGACACGTCCACTCCCAAATATCTGAATACGTTCACCTCCTCCATACTCTCTCCCTCCAATCTGATATTCAATCTTTCATCACCTAATCTTTTTGTTATCCTCATAACCTTACTCTTTCCTGTATTCACTTTAATTTTCTTCTTTTGCACCCCCTACCAAATTCATCCACCAATCTCTGCAACTTCTCTTCAGAATCTCCCAAGAGCACAGTGTCATCAGCAAAGAGCAGCTGTGACAACTCCCACTTTGTGTGTGATTCTTTATCTTTTAACTCCACGCCTCTTGCCAAAACCCTCGCATTTACTTCTCTTACAACCCCATCTATAAATATATTTAAAAAACCACGGTGACATCACACATCCTTGTCTAAGGCCTACTTTTACTGGGAAAAAATTTCCCTCTTTCCTACATACTCTAACTTGAGCCTCACTATCCTCGTAAAAACTCTTCACTGCTTTCAGTAACCTACCTCCTACACCATACACTTGCAACATCTGCCACATTGCCCCCTATCCACCCTGTCATAACGCCTTTTCCAAATCCATAAATGCCACAAAGACCTCTTTAGCCTTATCTAAATACTGTTCACTTATATGTTTCACTGTAAACACCTGGTCCACACACCCCTACCTTTCCTAAAGCCTCCTTGTTCATCTGCTATCCTATTCTCCGTCTTACTCTTAATTCTTTCAATTATAACTCTACCATACACTTTACAGGTACACTCAACAGACTTATCCCCCTATAATTTTGCACTCTCTTTTATCCCCTTTGCCTTTATACAAAGGAACTATGCATGCTCTCTGCCAATCCCTAGGTACCTTACCCTCTTCCATACATTTATTAAATAATTGCACCAAAACCCCTCCAAAACTATATCCCCACCGCTTTTAATTTTTTCTATTTTTTCCCCCATAAATCCCGGCTGCCTTACCCCCTTTCATTTTCCTACGCCCACGAATTTCCCCCCCACCAAAAACTGGCTCTTCCTCACTCCTAAAAGATTTTTTCCTCCTTCCCCATACACAAATCACAGTTTCCCATCTTCTCAACATTTAACAATTCCTCAAAATACCTTCCATCCCCCAATCCCTCAACCCCATTTAATAACTCTCCTCCCTATTTTTAACTGAAAAACCCTTTTGTTCTTAGGTTCTTAACTTTTAACTCACTCCAAAACTTTTTCTTATTTTCAAAAAATTTTTTGATAACATCTCACCCCTCTCCATTTGCTCTCTTTTTACTTTGCTTCCCACCTCTTAACTTCTCTCTTTTTCCCCATATCTCTTCCCTCCTTGCATCACTTCTATTTTTGTAAAACTTCTCATATGCTAATTTTTTCCCTTCTACTCCTTTACATCATCATTCCCCCAACGCTCCTCTTCCCTCCTGCACCCACTTTCCGTAACCACAAACTTCTGCTAAAACACCTAAACTACATTTTTTAAACCCTCCCCCATACCTTTCGACCCCATTGCCTTCTCTCATTAGCCCATCTACCTCCAATACTTTTTTATCTTACCCTAACTGCCTCCTCTTTTTATTTTTTAAAAACCCTTCCCCTTTTCCTCCCCCTGAGTTTCTATTCTCCTTGTATCCCATCTCCCTTTACTTATAAGTACAACTGAAAGGGATCGATATATCTGTGGCCCCTCTATAAAACATGTACCCCAAAGTCTACTCAACAGTCTTTTATCTACCATACATAATCCAACAAATACTGTCATTTCGCCCTACATCATATGTGTATACTTATTTATCCTTTTTTTCTTAAAAATGATTCCCTATAACAAAAACCCCTTTTATAAAAAGTTCAAAAAAGGGCTCCCTTTCATTTACACCTGGCCCCCCCCAAATTACAAACCACCCCTCTCAAAAAAGTTTCCCCTATTTAGCATTCAAGTCCCCTACCACAATTACTCTCCATTTGGGTTAAAGGCCCCTATACTTTCATTTAAACTCTCCCAAATCTCCTCTTTTCCTCTGCTTCCTCTCTTCTCCGGGTGCATACACGTTTTATGCCCCATTTCTGCATAAAACCTTTACTTAACCCACATAATTTTTTGAATTTACCATTCATATTCTCTTTTCCTTCCATAACTATATTTTAACATTACTGCTACCCCTTCCTTTGTCTAACTCTCTCAGATACCCCGATTTAATCCCATTTTTTTCCCCCCCCACTGAAACTCCTTTTAATATAATATAAAAATATATATATATATATAAATAATATATATTTTATAATAATATATATAAATATATATATATTATAGTAGTATATTATATAATATATTATATATAATAAAAATTATATATATATAATTATATAATTTTATAATAAATATAATGTGGTTTGGTGATTTGTATATGTATAATATTTGTGTGTGTGTCATGCCAAAAGGTAAAATTGCTAAATTAGCAAGAATTTAATTAAAAATTAAACCCTTTTCAAAAATTTTCTCTTATACATTTAAAGAAACATGTATTTTTTTTTTCATTTTTTTAATGAAAAATTAAAACTTTGTCCCAAAAAGAACCTTAGAAACCTTACCAAACCCTTATTATAAAAAGCACAATTTAATTTGCCTAACCAACTAAAATATATTTTAGAAAAGTTTCAATAATTTAATAAAAAACAAAAACAAAGAAAATATATTTTTTTCGTTAGGCTGAGAAAGATTTTTGTGAAAATTATTGATAAACAAATTATTGCTTCCTTTTTGAGGGAAAACATTGCTATTTGGCCAAAACCAAATTTTATCATTTGGATGACACACACACACACACAACACACACACACACACACACAACAACACACACACCCCCACACACAACACACACACACAACACACACAACAACACACACACACACACACACAACACACACACATACACATACTACACACAAAAATATATGTATATATATCAAAACAACCACTCGAAAGAATAGAGAAATTCCAAGCGCTTTCGTACTACTCCTTTTCAAGAACTAGATAGTTCCTTGATAATGTGAGTATTCCCGAAAACGTGGAATTTCTCTATTCTTCAAGTGGTTGTTTTGCAATTTTAAAATCACGTTTACTTTTGATCTTATTGCATATATTTTTATAAAAATTATAATTATAATATATATATATATAAATAATTTATATATATAAATATATATAAATATATAAAATTTTTAAATATTAAAAATATATTATATATATAATTTTTTATATATATATATATATATTAAATATTTTTTTTTATTATCACACCCGCCGATTCCCCCCCAAGGCAGGGGGGCCCGAAAAAAAAAAAACTTTCCCCTCATTCACCCATCACTGCTTGCCAGAAGGGTGCTTTACCTCAGTTTTTTTAAAATGCAACATTAAAAACCCCTCCTTCAAGTGCAGGGGACTGTACTTTTTATGAATTTAAATAATAAAGAACCCCGCAGCAGTGGGGCCCCAACATGACATCATAACCCCCCCCCAAACCCCAAAACACAGTACCGTCAACCAGCAACAAAAAAGTGTAACATTGTGGTTACCCTAGGGGTTTTTCATTAAATTTATTTTCCCTTTATTTTTTGTTTTTTTTTATACACTTTTTTTTTAAAATATTCATTTCCCAAATCACATTAATTCTTTAGCAGAACATTTTATGTTAAATTTACCTCAGTATTGTGTAAATAAAAAAAAGTATTTTTATATTAAAAAAGGTTCTATTTCATCTTGGTAGACAACTCTATGGTTCCCTTTTTCAAACATGATGAGCTACAAAACTTAATAACTTCTTGATTTAAAATTGCACAAGCTCAGAGGACTATACTGTCCTTGTAGATTAGTACTGTTGATGAAAAAAAAAAAGAAAATGAGAGAAGAGTGAAGTGCAAGATTTTATACTTGAATTTTTTTTTCTGTAATGAGTGTACAATATACTGTGACCAACATCTGTAACATTATGTAAGTATAGCCTGCTGCAGCGGTCCATGTCTGATACACTATTTTGTGCATTGTTTTGCATGGGACTCCTCAGACTTGTGTTGACTCAGCAACTGGTGTATGAGGTTGGGGCCACTCTGACTGCCTGTAATTTACATAATGCATCAGATTTGATGACTGATAAACTACTTCCCAAACCAATAAACTATGTCTTTCCACTTTCTTTAGTAGCTCACAATGTGTCGTTGTTTTGCCTCTCTTCCATCTTGCGCTGTGCACAAGATTATTTGGGAAGAGACGAAGAGATGGTACTATTGAATTTAGTGTTCTATGTTTTCTACAGAAGAGATTTTTAATTTATTTGCATTACATTTCCTGATATATTTTTTTTTCTCAGTTTAACACCACTTTCATGAAGGCTGTTATTGGTAACATTCCATTGATGTCTAAGCTGATTATTGCCCTTTTGATAAACAAGATTTTCTCTTGTGATATTATTTTAATAATGAGCAATTCTGAGGCTGCTGGGTTATTCCAAAGAGCCGAGGTGGCCTCATGAGAGTGGTGCATGGGTCAGCCGCGAGATGGCGTGCGGGGGCCCTTCCAACTCGCCTGCACCATCACTCCTAAATATTAGAATTTGTTTTATTTTTCTCTATGTCAGAGATTTTATAAAGATTTATATTTATTTAAATTTTATATATTGTCATATTGAAAGAGATTTATGGTTTGTGGGCGAGAGGGTGAGTGGTCTCAGGAACCCCCCGTGCAGAGCGCAGCAGAGACCGTCCAGGGTGCTGACATTGACAGAGGCTAATGGGCGTGGCTTTGTGCCGTCAGGGGCGCATGGGCGCAACTCACCTCTCTTTTTTTCCTGATGCACTGAAACCTTGTTCATTCGAATATCATTCATGAAATTTCTTCCTTGTTTAAGTATAATATAGTGTGTGTTGTGTGTGTGTGTGTGTGTGTGTGTGTGTGTGTGTGTGTGTGTGTGTGTGTTGTGTTGTGTGTGTGTGTGTGTGGTGTGTGTGTGTTGTGTGTGTGTTGTGTGTGTGTGTGTGTGTGTGTGTGTGTGTGTGTGTGTGTGTGTGTGTGTGTGTGTGTGTGTGTGTGTGTGTGTGTGGTGCATGTGTATTTCCATATACATACATACATTCACACACTACCATGAAAAAATTCCATTACATACAGTAATTTTAGTATGAAGCATCAAAGATGGTTTTATATTTGTAATGAAATGAAAGTATTGGGATAGACAAGTGTTCTGTGTATAACACCACCGCAACATGCCCATGCTTCCCAGACGCCCGTGTGCGCCCATATCAGTCCACCCCGGCAAGCCAAATCACTAGTCCTTACACACTTTGTTTTTTTTCGGAGCATGACTCTCGAATTCCACCAGGTCTACCAGATTAGTTTGACTCCTTCCATCTGAGTCATGAAATCCTTACCTGGTGTCACTGAAAATATTGGAATCTCTCGCCTCATTGAATCTCGAAAGGTGATTACAAAAATTATTCCTCGTGAAAGAATTACAACTTAATAAAAGAAACCTACAAATCAAAATGAACTGTAATGTGTGCTATGGAGGATTTTTCATAAAGCTAGGTCGTTTGTATTTTTGGTATCTTGTAAATAGTTGTTGTCTACTGGAGCAAGTACTTAGTATTTTAAGGAAACTTTTAATAAATATACTTAAATATTATGTGTATTATTCTACCAAAAGCTGTGTTTATGTACAAACCCAGTATGGCATTTTCTCCTCGAAGGTAGTAGTAATATACATACTGTATGCCCTTTCAAGTAGGGTCCCTTGCAGTAGCAAAGGGACACCTGGTCTGAGGAATTGGACATCCTCCCTTCTCTGGATTGAATCAAAATAAAGTAAACCCCCTGCTTAATATTCACACCATGCATTGTCTTCAAACAAAATATTGCTGTCTCCAGCCTCTTCATCGCTGCAACTCTTAAATCCCATACCTAACAATACTCTGGTACCACTCTACACTAGTACATTCCCCCTTGTTTTTGTCTCCATAGATAAAATTCTGTCTCTTCACATGTCTCAGTGCATCATTTTACCCCATTTGATGAGTGCATAACACAAAAACATATGAAAAGATTATCTTCAGGAAACATTACATAGTTTTTTGTTACTGTTTGGTTAAGGGGTTGTGACAGATTCTAGGATGTTGACTTGTTGTATTGAAATATTGCACTGTCCCTAGCCATTACAACTTTTTAACTCAATAGTAGCTGGCCAACATCTAGAAGCAGTGCTGTGAAGTGGGCTCTGGAGCAAGGGGTTATGCATTACCATCACCTATATAAAGTAGTGCATGGCAAAACACAGTAGAGATGCACTATGAAATACCTGAACACTCCAGTACAATTATCAGTTAACAACTTTGCATCAACATCAGCCTAAGAACCACAGTCATTCACTTCAGTTCAGAAGCCAAAGCCATCCACCTCAATCAGTTAATCACAGTCATCCACCTCAGCCCAAGAACCAGCACCATCCAACATCAGCCCAGTAGGGTCACATGACAAAAAAAAAAAAAAAAAAAAACAAGTCATGCCTTTCAAGATTGACTTGTGCTAGCAACCAAAATTTAAGGTAAGAAAAATTGTTTTATGTAACTTTTTTTAGATGTACTGCATCTTCATTTTCAAGATGTCAGGAACATTACTCTATTTTCCCTACATACTCTTCAGTTCTTGTAAACAGTGTGTAATATGCTGTTTTCAAGAATGTAACCAATTTGTTATATGACTCTACTGTATTTATAAATATTACTGTGTCATTGTATGAGCAGAAGTAATCATTAAGAGGAGAGGGGAGGGAGTTCGCAGCCTGGAATGTGGTCACTGCACAAGTTGTAAGTGCTATTAAGTGGGGAAGGGTTCTAGGCTTGTGAGGAGAAAAGGGTGAGTGGAGCACTGAGGAGTCTCTGGAAACAAAGAACATTATCCATGGAAGCAAAGGGGAAATGTATGAGAGTATAGTAGTACCAACAGTTATATGGGTGTAAAACATGGGTGGTAAATGCTGCAACGAGGAGAAGACTGGAGGCAGTGGAGATGTTGTGGCTGAGGGCCATGTGCGGTGTGACCATAATGCAGATAATACGTAGCTTGGAGATTAGAAGGAGGTGCAGGGTTTCTAAAAGTATTATCCAGAGGGCTGAGGAGGGGTTGTTGAGGTGGTTCAGACATTTAGATTATTATTATTATAATCAAGTCAGACATTTTGAGAGGATGGAACAAAACAGAATGACTTGGACAGCATATAAATATATAGCAGAAGGAAGGCAGGGTTGGAGTCATCCTAGGAAAGGTCAGAGGGAGAGGGGTGAAGGTTTTGTGTGCAAGGGGCTTGTACTTCCAGCAAGTATGTGTGAGCATGTTGGATAGGAGTGGAGACAAATGGTTTTTATGACTTGACGTGCTGTTGGAGTGTGAGCAAAGTAACATTTATGAAGGGATTCAGGGAAAGCAGTTAGCTGGACTTGAGTCCTGGAGGTGAGATGTAGAGTGCCTGCACTCTGAAGGAGGGGTATTAATGTTGCAGTTTCTAACTGTAGTGTAGGCACACCTCTGGCAAGACAGTGATGGAATGAATGATGATGAAAGTGTTTCTTCTTTTTTGGGTCACCCTGCCTTGGTTGGAAATGGCCAATGTGTTAATAAAAAATCAAAACTAAGTTAAGCAAATGGTCATCAAGCAGGATCCACTGTCCCATGCAACCTACACTCTCCTTTTGATCTCTTTAATGGGAATATTTTCTCTTATGATATCCTTCTTCTAAACTGAATTAACCCTTAAACAGTCCAAACGTATATATACGTTCATGTGCGTAGCACCCCGAATATTTTGAGAAAATTTTTTTTTTCTTTTTTTAGAATAAAAGAGCATTTGGTACCCAGGCATCCCCAATTTTTTTCATATGGTGCACACTGAGTGCGCACACCCATTCTCTCATGTCTAGGTGACTCAGGCCTATCGTGCCAATGTTGAATGAATGACAAAGGAAACATATACATATGTTTGGGGCGCTACGCGAGAGAATGTATATATACATTTGGACCGTTTAAGGGTTAAAGGGATCACTATCTGGCTCTGTTATACGTTTCTTTCATTAATAGTGTTGTGATAATTGTGCTATTCCACCCATTAGAAATTGAATTATCCTAGGGTGTATCAGCTGACCCTACATTATCGGTGGCACCTTTAATGATGGAGATACTACTGGAGGTTGCCTGTAGCTTCAAAAGAGGTATATGAAGTTGTATTGGCTCTGAAGTTTGTTCCAGTTTGTCTGCCATTATTAACCAAAAACACAATTGCACAGATTGTGCTCTTGTCTAAACAGGCAGTTTTACTAAGTCTTATTCAGTCAATTCTGAAGGTGCCATCCTGCAGGTGTGCAGCAGGTAGGACAGGAGGTGGTTTCTGGAAGCAACGGCATAATTGCTCAAGGTGGGTCTGTAGTTTCTTTTAGTTTGTTCTCAAAGCTGCCACAACTCCATTTTTAATAGTGAATGATACATTACCTTATTCTCTTGGATCCCCAATGACAGCAACATTCTTTACCAACCTCCACACAACCATGGATTCTTTTAAGAATCTGAAGCCCCTTTCAGGCAATCATTTGTTGCCCATGGCCAGCACAGGCATCCTACCTATCACCTTTAGTATCTCTGACTCCTGCTTTACCTAAACCATGGAGCTGTTTTTTTCCCCACAACTCAACAGTGATTCATAGGACAAGTATTTCCTGATGCAGGTCTTTGTCATATGATGACCCACAGCTGGAGCTTTTGGTCAACCGAACAAGACCTTCTGCTGGCTTACCACTCCACCTCTTTTAAAAATCATGGTTATGATTATAACAAGTTTGCCAAGAGACGATGACAGGCAAGCAGCAATGCTAACATAACACACAGAAGTAAGACATGAGAGAGAGGGGTAGGTTGACTGCATCTTCTTGGACTGCAAGAAGGCCTTCAACACAGTTCCTCATAGGAGACTGGTGCAGAAGCTAGAGGATCAGGTGCGTATAACAGGAAGGGCGCTGCAATGGATCAGAGAATACCTGACAGGGAGGCAACAACGAGCCATGGTACGTGATGAGGTATCACAGTGGGCACCTGTGATGAGTGGGGTCCCACAGGGGTCAGTCTTAGGACCAGTGCTATTTCTGGTATATGTGAATGACATGATGGAAGGGTTAGACTCAGAAGTGTCCCTGTTCGCAGATGGCTTCTCGAATTTAACCCCACCAAATGCAAAGTCATGAAGATCGGGGAAGGGCAAAGAAGACAGCAGACGGAGTATAGGGTAGGTGGCCAAAGACTGCAAACCTCGCTCAAGGAGAAAGATCTTGGGGTGAGTATAACACCGAGCACGTCTCCGGAAGCACACTGTTGTATCTTGGAGATTGGTCATCCTGTGATATTTAACTATTGTAAGAGAATATGATCATCACTCAATATTATAGCGCGAAAGTCCCCATTTATAGCTAAAATAGAGACTTTCGGCGTTATATTATTATCTGTTAATATATAAAATATACCATGGTATTATCACTATTATTATTATCAATATTGATGATTTTTAGCTATTATTATTATTATTATTATTGTTAGGTAGGATTTCTTATGTATATAGAGCATACAAAAGTCTCGGAACCATTAGGTAAATTGTTCAATTGTTTATGTCCGGCTGACTGATGTTTGGGTCACGTGATCCAACCTGATGACGGGTCAACAGACTGGCAGGTAGTCAGTCCGCTCCCTATTCTAGCCTTGACTACTGATCATATATTGGTTCTCTCTTAGGTGTATACAGTTTGAATGGGTTTGAGAATTAGGCTTTAGAGCCAACTCAGTTTGTTCCTCATTGCTCTGAAGATTCTGATATTTATATTCTTGGTCAGTTCAGCAATCCTTAGAAATACGTCTACTCAGACAAACTCTTGCTTTATGCCTCCTTTACGGCCGGATTCAAAGGTCTTGTTGAATCTTAAACATTTTGTAGTTTGAGTTTACACGGTCTTGTTAAGGCAAAGACGTAGATGTAAGTGAAGACTTAATTACAGGAAGAAAAATTATCTTCCTTATTAATGTGATACTTCCATGAAATTTCAACTAAATATTATATATTATATATTATATATATATAATTATATATATATTTATTTTCTTGTAAATTTATTGTACATAAAGTATTTAAGATATAATATTAGGTACAGAGAGAAGATAAAGTATTGTATTTAAATATATATATATATATATATATATATATATATATATATATATATATATATATATATTATATTATATATATATATATATATAAATATAAGAGAGAGAGAAGAGAGAGAGAGAGAGAGAGAGAGAGAGATGAGAGAGAGAGAGAGAGAGAGAGAGAAGAGAGAGAGAAGAGAGAGAGAGAGAGAGAGAGATGAGAGAGAGAGAGAGAGAGAGAGAGAGAGAGAGAGAGAGAGAGATGAGTGAGAGTGTGAGTGTGTGAGTGAGTGAGTGAGTGATTGGTGGAATGATGAAGTAAAGGGTGTGATAAAAGAGAAAAAGGTAGCTTACGAGAGGTTTTTACAAAGCAGAAGTGTTATAAGAAGAGCAGAGTATATGGAGAGTAAAAGAAAGGTGAAGAGAGTGGTGAGAGAGTGCAAAAGGAGAGCAGATGAAAGAGTGGGAGAGGCACTGTCAAGAAATTTTAATGAAAATAAGAAAAAATTTTGGAGTGAGTTAAACAAGTTAAAAAAGCCTAGGGAAAGTATGGATTTGTCTGTTATAAACAGAGTAGGGGAGTTAGTAGATGGGGAGAGGGAGGTATTAGGTAGATGGCGAGAATATTTTGAGGAACTTTTAAATGTTGAGGAAGAAAGGGAGGTGGTAATTTCATGCACTGGCCAGGGAGGTATACCATCTTTTAGGAGTGAGGGAGGTATACCATCTTTTAGGAGTGAAGAAGAGCAGAATGTAAGTGTGGTGGAGGTGCGTGAGGCATTACGTAGAATGAAAGGGGGTAAAGCAGCTGGAACTGATGGGATCATGACAGAAATGTTAAAAGCAGGGGGGGATATAGTGTTGGAGTGGCTGGTACTTTTGTTTAATAAATGTTTGAAAGAGGGGAAGGTACCTAGGGATTGGCGGAGAGCATGTATAGTCCCTTTATATAAAGGGAAAGGGGACAAAAGAGATTGTAAAAATTATAGAGGAATAAGTTTACTGAGTATACCAGGAAAAGTATACGGTAGGGTTATAATTGAAAGAATTAGAGGTAAGACAGAATGTAGAATTGCGGATGAGCAAGGAGGCTTCAGAGTGGGTAGGGGATGTGTAGATCAAGTGTTTACATTGAAGCATATATGTGAACAGTATTTAGATAAAGGTAGGGAAGTTTTTATTGCATTTATGGATTTAGAAAAGGCATATGATAGAGTGGATAGAGGAGCAATGTGGCAAATGTTGCAAGTTTGTGGAATAGGTGGTAAGTTACTAAATGCTGTAAAGAGCTTTTATGAGGATAGTGAGGCTCAGGTTAGGGTGTGTAGAAGAGAGGGAGACTACTTCCCGGTAAAAGTAGGTCTTAGACAGGGATGTGTAATGTCACCATGATTGTTTAATATATTTATAGATGGGGTTGTAAAAGAAGTAAAAGCTAGGGTGTTCGGGAGAGGGGTAGGATTAAATTATGGGGAATCAATTCAAAATGGGAAGTAACACAGTTACTTTTTGCTGATGATACTGTGCTTATGGGAGATTCTAAAGAAAAATTGCAAAGGTTAGTGGATGAGTTTGAGAATGTGTGTAAAGGTAGAAAGTTGAAAGTGAACATAGAAAAGAGTAAGGTGATGAGGTTATCAAATGATTTAGATAAAGAAAAATTGGATATCAAATTGGGAAGGAGGAGTATGGAAGAAGTGAATGTTTTCAGATACTTGGGAGTTGACGTGTCGGCGGATGGATTTATGAAGGATGAGGTTAATCATAGAATTGATGAGGGAAAAAAGGTGAGTGGTGAGTTGAGGTATATGTGGAGTCAAAAAACGTTATCTATGGAGGCAAAGAAGGGAATGTATGAAAGTATAGTAGTACCAACACTCTTATATGGATGTGAAGCTTGGGTGGTAAATGCAGCAGCGAGGAGACGGTTGGAGGCAGTGGAGATGTCCTGTCTAAGGGCAATGTGTGGTGTAAATATTATGCAGAAAATTCGGAGTGTGGAAATTAGGAGAAGGTGTGGAGTTAATAAAAGCATTAGTCAGAGGGCAGAAGAGGGGTTGTTGAGGTGGTTTGGTCATTTAGAGAGAATGGATCAAAGTAGAATGACATGGAAAGCATATAAATCTATAGGGGAAGGAAAGAGGGGTAGGGGTCGTCCTCGAAAGGGTTGGAAAGAGGGGGAAAGGAGGTTTTGTGGGCGAGGGGCTTGGACTTCCAGCAAGCGTGCATGAGCGTGTTAGATAGGAGTGAATGGAGACGAATGATACTTGGGACCTGACGATCTGTTGGAGTGTGAGCAGGGTAATATTTAGTGAAGGAATTCAGGAAAACCGGTTATTTTCATATAGTCAGACTTGAGTCCTGGAAATGGGAAGTACAATGCCTGCACTTTAAAGGAGTGGTTTGGGATATTGGCAGTTTGGAGGGATATGTTGTGTATGTTTATACGTATATGCTTCTAAACTGTTGTATTCTGGGCACCTCTGCAAAAGCAGTGATAATGTGTGAGTGTGGTGAAAGTGTTGAATGATGATGAAAGTATTTTCTTTTTGGGGATTTTCTTTCTTTTTTGGGTCACCCTGCCTCGGTGGGAGACGACCGACTTGTTGAAAAATATATATATATATATATATATATATATATATATATATTTTTTTTTTTTTTTTCAACAAGTCGGTCGTCTCCCACCGATATATATATATATATATATATATATATATATATATATATATATATATATATATATATATATATATATATATATATAATATATATATATATATATATATATAAAATATTATATATATATATTATTTATTTATTTATTTATTTATTTTCTTGTAAATTTATTGTACATAAAGTATTAAGATATAATATTAGGTACAGAGAGAAGATAAAGTATTGTATTTAAATACTTTAATAAATTTGAATATTATTCTATGGAGTTTCCCAGTCAAAATTATTTCCCCTAGACTCTAAAATACCTTTAACTAACTCTGATCCAAAATCTTGTTGCCTATGAAGAAAATAGTAACAGATCACATTCTGAAGTTCTTTATAAAATTTCTTATTCGCAACACACACATCAATCAGATAACTGCTGCAGCATATAGGCGCCTGGCAAACCTGAGAATAGCGTTCTGATACCTTAGTAAGGAATCGTTCGAGACACTGTACACCATGTACGCTAGGCCCATACTAGAGTATGCAGCACCTGTTTGGAACCCACATTTGATCAAGCACGTCAAGAAATTAGAGGAAGTGCAAAGGTTTGTGACAAGGTTAGTTCCAGAGCTAAGGGGAATATTGTATGAAGAAAGGTTAAGGAAAATCAGCCTGATGACACTGGAGGACTGGAGGGTTAGGGGAGACATGATACCAACCTACAAAATACTGCGTGGAATAGACAAGGTGGACAGAGACAGGATGTTCCAGAGAGGGGACACAGAAACAAGGGGTCACAATTGGAAGTTGAAGACCCAGATGAGTCAGAGGGATGTTAGGAAGTATTTCTTCAGTCATAGAGTAGCCAGGAAGTGGAACAGCCTAGCAAGTGAGGTAGTGGAGGCAGAAATCATACATAGCTTTAAGATGAGGTATGATAAAGTTCATGGAGCAGGGAGAAAGAGGACCTAGTAGCACTCAGTGAAGAGGTGGGGCCAGGAGCTGAGTATCGACCCCTGCAACCACAATTAGGTGAGTACAATTAGGTGAGGTGAGTACACACCTTCAAATTCAAAAATTTATTTCTCTGCATAATATACAATGTGTAGTTTCCATGTCCTCAAATATTGTTAAGCATAAAGAAAAGCCACTAGCCACCTTGATTTCACACTTAGAATACACCAATCAGAGATTTCTCTCGCTAACATAAATCTTCCAAACACAGCATTAGACAAGATTTTTTCACTCCCAATAAAAAAAAACCTGAATGCATACCCGAGTGACCAGATGCACAAGAACTTATGACTCATTTTTGTCAAGACATCTCCTTCCATACTCTTAAAAAAGTTGGACTACCAACATCAGAATTAACCAGATGCATTTTAGCCACTGCACAAACCAAGGAAGACATCCCTGTATTGCCGAATTCCAGTCCCTTGTATGTACCTCAGTGCATGTGAGTGCAATAATGTAGTTCAGCATAAATTTGTAATGCATTGAACATATGAAGTGAGTCAGAAGAGGCATTCACAAGCCATCATACGGAAATTAATATCACAATTCCTTCAATAAAAACGGCATATTAGGATATACACAAGCCAAATATAATTCAAACTGTGGAAAATACTGTATATATTTTCTGGAAATACAGTATTTTATATGTAAATTGATGGCCTATATTGTAGGTAATAAAAATTAATTTGTAAATAAATAAAGAGCCAGCGATGGGTGAGCGTCGCTGGGGAAGAGACGCCATTGTTTTGAATGTGGTACAGGCACACTATTGAAATGTGCATAAATTTCATCACTCTGGAAGTTAAATTGTGTTTGAAACTTCCCAAATAGGAGCCGAAATTGTTGGAATTGCAGTCCTGCATAACGTGGGAAATTAGGCGACTGGACAGGACTCCGTAATTAGATGGAAGCAGGATATTACCCCAGCTAAGTCATGTCTATATATTTATGTTGAAATTCTGGCCAGTATTTTCTCCATATTTTAGGCAGGGGGTTCTGTACATGACACACAGTAATCTCCAGACTAATTGGTGAGTGGTATTAAGATAAATTCTCCTTCTGTTACATAAATGTGTATATGTAATCATTTATTAATTTTAACATACAGTCCACATATTTATATTAATGTTTACCATAATTCCTGGTAATGTATATTTCATTTGAAATTAATATAGGTCAAGAGTGACTTGTGGATATGACAGTAGTAGGTATCGAAGGGGGACATTTATGCAACCTAGGTGTCCTAAAATTCCTACTTGTCTCTGTAACCTTAATAAAGAATAATTATCTTTGTTACCATTTACTGGTATGTACCTTATGAGTTACATCCAGGTAAATTTAATTTTCCACACAAACCTTCTATTAAGAAAAATATCTACGAGAGACCTACAATGTATCCTGAAAATCGTAGTCTCTTCTCATTAAATATAAACGAGATTTTTTTCTAATTTTCTACAATCCCGTAAAATATTTATATATATATATATATATTTTTTTAGAATGTCCAGTTAATGAAATTGTTTTTAAAATGGCATATTCGTATCCACACTTCCCAAAATCAATAAAGAAACATATTTTAAATTATAGCATCAACATTTAGGGTCTGAAGCTGATCAGAATAAGCATTCTGTAGTTATTATTTAGGAAACAATTTATCTAGTAAAATGTGTAAATTGAAATTTACACAGCCCAAAGTGAATGCCAAGCTTTAAAAAAAAAAAAAAAAAACAACGGTGAAAGTTTGAAGCCAACCAAAAAAGGCATTCTCCAGTAAATTATCTGATTTCAAGTTTTTTAAACAATTTCAGTATAATTGCAAATTTACATCTATCGGTACTCAGACTCAACTTAGGGGCATTATCCTTCTTAGAGAATGCATCACCATTAATATTTTGAAACTGAACAGAAGAAGCATTCTTCAGTTATTGACAATAAATAAATATCACTATTTATTAAATAAAACTGGCAAATTGCGACTTATGCTACTCAATAAGAGAATGAACCTTGCATTCAGGAAACCAAACCAGCAGTAAAAAAGTAGAAGTCGATCATATGAGCCATTCTGCAGTTATGGTATGGTTTAGATTTTTAGAGTTTGCCACCGAAGTGGCTAGTTTATTTTGCACCCCATATCTATCCTGTGGACGGTAGCGCAAGAGCATATGGATACACAAAAGTCCTAGGAACTAGGCCCCCAAAAGGGTTAACAGGTGTACATACGGGTTTATATCTACATATCTACAGTTCACTTATCTTTTACAAGCAAATTTAGGAAATTTACTTAGTATATCTGGTATCTTATTTTCATTAATAAGATATCTGACATGTCACATAGGTTATTATACTGTCTGTCTCTGTATCCCTCAATAAGTGGAAAATTAAGCACATAGTGTTCAAGGGAGTGACCATATGCCTGATCATATAATTTGCATTTATGTAGTTTGATCATCATCTGTGGTCTCCCAAACTGTCAGAAGTACTTGTAACCAAGCCTAAGCCTGGCCACTACAACATCAGTCAGTCTGTTCACACTGCAAGTTGCTCCATAAACATACTTATCTGTGTTCATGTTATCAAAGTGGGTTATAGATCTACTCAGGCTTCTAACTGCATTCCTATAACAATAATTTTCATTATTTACTTGTCTTCTAATATATTATTCTCAATGCTAGACACATATATACCAAAGTTATATTCTACATTCTCCTTCAGGGTACTCTTCTTGGCTAACATATCAACTTTGTCATGAAGGAGTAATCCAATGTGTGATGGGATCCATAGCAATTGTACATTAATTCATTTGTCCGGATTTTTAAGTATCTGTACCTGGCTTCTCCAATGAACATGTTGTTGGAGTCATTATAGGAGTCAAGAGCATTCAGTAATGACATAGAATCAGTAATGATGATAGAGTCAAGCTCAGTCATAAGTTTGCTTTAGCACCATTAGGATTGCAAACAATTCAGCTTGCAGTATAGACGCCCAGTTGTTCATTCTTATGCCTAGTTCAACAAGATTATTTTCGTTCTTAACTAGGGAGGTGGCAACAAGAGCAGATGCAGCCCTGCCAGAAGACTCCTGTTTAGATCCATCATTGTATATTACTTGTGATAACTTATTACTACCAGCTAGGCAAGAAATTTCTTCTTGAGCAGTTGCTTTAACAAGTGATTTAAGGAAGGATTACTAGTAATGAGCTTCTTGGGAGGGACTTGCAGGTATGTGATATTAAATGAACACTTCTTCCACAGAGGGGTGAAATGCCTCAAGAAATCGTAATGACACGATTGCAAACCGGGGGTATGGTTTGGTGGGGTGAAATGCTCTTGTTGTCTACAGTGATACAGTTCATGCAGGTTATAAAACCTAATGTAATTGCACATTTTCACAATCCATTTAGATCTGTGTGTATTTACTTCTAGAAACTTAGCAAGATTTATTGTAACAGTGTCTGGTTCATTTCTTAACATTCTAATACCGAGTACAGTGTTAATCTCAACAATCCTATCACTGATACTAGGAATACCAAGCTCCTTCCTCATATTAAGAACCTTTGTAGAGTTGGGACAGCCAAGAATAATTCTGAGAGCTTCATTTTGCAATAACTCCAAGGGTCGGAGAGAACTTTCTCTAGCTATGTCCATCATTCTCACGATTTTCACATTAGTATCATAGTTGGGGTTGTAGCCAGCAACAGCTTTGAGAGCATTTAGCCTATCTTTGCATTTCTTATTTAGTTGTGGTATAGTGGATTTGTTAAAGGGTACATCTATACCAAGATATCTGTAAGTTTTAATGTAACTAATGATTTCACCCTGCAAATACATGGGTGGGGGATGTCGTTTGCTTGTTAATATCTTTGTTTTAGAGGAAGATATAATGAGGGCTAGTTGATTACAAATTGTTTGAACTTCATTAAGAATGGTACTCATCTTCTTATACCCTATTGTATGGATCATGATGTCATCAGCATAGCTTGTAGCTATATGTTTAGGTGAGGCAGGTAGAGCATTAATCAGAATATTAAATAGCATGGGACTGAGAACTCCCTGCAGTGTACCTAGGGACATTTCTTTAGACTCACTTCTAAAGCCTTGGTAGAGGACAGAGGATACTCTATTTGACAGGCATCCTGTTATCCAACAAAGTATGCTACCACCAATACATGTATTCGTTTTGGCTAGTTTAACGGTTCTGTTCGCGATATTAAATGCAGATTTTAGATCAAGAAATGTGGTAAAACTAGTAGAGGTGTGTGCAGTGAGAAAGATGGAAATACAGTTCTGCACACTTATCTTTCATGAACCCATAGAGGTAGGGGGAAAGTTGGTGTCTGATTCTAAGTACAGTCTGTTAAGTATCATTCTTTCAAAAGTTTTACAAAGACAACTACCTAAGGAGATCGGTCTAAATGTATCAGGCTGTTGGGGCTTAGGGATAGGCACAATGAGACTATTGGTCCAGGAAATAGGAAGAACTCCCTCAATGTAACTGGTATTATACAGTTCCAACAAAGGATTATCAGGCACGTGCCTTAGAGTTCTGAGAATATCATAGGTTGATCAGGCGCTGATCCACCAGGAGGCCTGGTCACAGACCGGGCCGCGGGGGCGTTGACCCCCGAAACTCTCTCCAGGTAAACTCCAGGTCTCCAGGTATACCATCCTCTCCAGGAGCAGTTAGCTGATCGACCTTTAGTTAATGCGTTATTTAATTCATACTCGGTGAAGAGGCAATCACTCTCATCAGTATTTTGGCTCATAAAATTAATCAGTTTCAACATTTCTTCAGAAGCACTCTCTAAATTTTTTCTAATATGTGATGAAAGGTTTTCATGCCTGGATGTTTTGGACCAGTCATTTATAAGGTCATTTGCTTTTTCAAGAGGAAAGGGATGAGCAACATTGCCAGTCTTTTTCCTGGTTATTTCATTTATATCTTTCCAAGCCAAACTTAAAGTATGGATTACAATGATTCCAAGTTTTTTAATTATTTTATTACATCAACAAATCTGTATGCACGCAAACAAAACTTAATGGGCACTATCTTGGGCTCCCACAGGATGGATATGGGGTGCATAATTAAGGTGTTAAACTATTTAACACTATCCTGGCCCTCATATGCTTCAGCCATTAATATTGAAACCAGTCAGGAGAGGCAAACTGAGAATAATTGAACTTGATTTAAGGGAATAAAAATTCCACTCTGTTTTCCACATAAAAGTCAAATCTTCACATACACATTTGAATTTCACTCTCCGCTATCATCGATCTTTGGCATCTCTTTTTAACTTTTTTTTTATTTTGATAAATATGTCTTATTGTTTGCCCACGTATCTTTATAAACCAATTTGTTAGTATCCATAACCAAGGTTTATACCATGGCTTCTACTACAGTGGTCAAAGGGCACATGAACAAGCCAATTGTTTCAAGAATTTGGTCCTGGTCACCCTACACAAGCTTTGTAAAATTGAACCTGATTGACGAGCCATTCTCGAGTTCCCCTCAAGGAAGGTTCCTTGATGTTGGTGAGGGGCTCTTGATTTAGGGAATTGGATCAGTGCTCCAGTTCCCCGAATTAAGCCTGAATGCCTTCCACATCCCCCCCCAGGCGCTGTATAATCCTCCGGGTTTAGCGCTTCCCCTTGATTATAATAATAATAACATTCTCGAGTTGAGTGAAATAAAAATGAAAGTTGAAGGAAGAAAATAATAAAAAAAAAAAATCAGGGAACCTCTTAAAGGGGATACCTAATGACGCTGACCTGGCCGATAAATTAATGGATATCCACACCATTGGCAATACCACAGTGACTGTACACCAATATTACCCCTCAATTCAAGCAGTGGTATTATTGTCCTTTCACACACGGTGATATAGCAAGACTTCGTAGACTATTTTGAACATTCAAAAACAAACTGAATTAGGAAAACTCCCAGTCACCGTGATCGAGACTTATTTCCACCCATCTCTTGGACAGAGACGATTCCCAACCAATACCTGGAGGGTGTTCCGGGGGTCAACGTCCCCGCGGCCCGGTCCATGACCAGGCCTCGTGGTGGGTCAGAAGACAGCTAGGGGTCAACTGGTAATTTCCCTTATGTATGCTGGGAGGCAGTTGAACTATAGTTAAACTAACGTTTGATATTAATGGATTTTCTTCCTCAGTATACATAGCAGGTCAACGCTTGTCAGTGAGGTAATTCAAACCAAAACCGTAGCAATGCTGCAAATGCTGGAACTGTGACTACCCGGCTAAACTTTGCACATCACAGGAAGAAGGTCCAGCCTGTGAAGAAAAAATCATGATGACCCCACTTGTGACTGTTCTCCCTTCTTGCATTTACTGCAAAGAAGTACATCCTTCATATTTTTGTTGGTGCCCTTTTATCATTCGGGAAAACGAAATCTGGCATTTGAAAGAAAAAGGTTTGCCATACAACATACAGTAACCCAAACTGTGTCTGAAGTGGTGAATACCTTGCACCATCTCAGAAATTGCCAGCACCTTCAACGTCCAGTAGTGCCTTCTCACATACTTATTTTTGTTAGGCAGCTCAACACTGATGTTCCCACCTCTTCAACATCTGTCACTTACACCGCCCCTAACTTACAAGTAGTCCTCTCCAGCAGTCTCTTCGACACTTTCACCACAATCTCAGAGACACACCACAGCCTCAAAGACTTCCCAAACCTTTCACATAGAGAGCTCGCAACCACACTATTATCCCTCACACACTTCTATATTTATTGGAGAACTATACTCCAAGCTTCCCGCACTCTTTCTCTGTCCTCCTCATACACAAGTCAGTGTGACCTTTACAGACTTTCTTCACTTGAACCACCTAATTTATCTCAACTCTAATTTTTCGTTAAGTAATCTCTCTTGAGGAAATAGAATGCCGACTGTTTTAATAACTTCTTAGATATGTGCTGGATGTTTTAATTAAACATAAGTCTGCTCTCAAGGCAAATGGGCAAGCGTTTTAAACCTCACCAGTAGCCTCAGTGGAGTGTAGATGTCTTGTTCTACCACACGCTAAACGTTAGCAACCAATTCTCCGCTGGGCACATCATTCTCTCCCTAGGATTCTTGTCCTCATCATGTACTGGCCGCTGAACAGTTGGTCAGGCGCCATACACCCTCTCTGCGGACTTCAACGGCCTGGTAAAAGCCGGAGTGTGGATCTTTGGCTCTGCCTGCGCTGTATAACACTTGCGGTTTAGCGCTTCTTTTGATTATAATAATTTGGCTCTGCTGAGGTTTAGGCTTTCTCCATTGATAAGAGAAGGAAACTTTTGTTCCCTCCCAATTCCCTTCTAAGTTTAGGCATTTTCTTCCCCAGAAACTGAAAAGTAAGTTTTACTTAGGCCTCATATATGTGTCAACACTTTTTCAATGGTCTTACCTAATAAATTATGGGGAAATTAAGCTATGATAAAGTAAAATGGAAATAAGTTTAGGACCCCAATAGAAATAAGTTACAGTCCTCGATGACGCACTGATTTTCTTGGGTTATCCTGGTTGGCTAACCCTCCTGGGTTAAAAAAAAAAAAAACAAGAAAATCTTATCTTTTCTTAAATAATGTGACTTTATTTGCATTAGAGCTCATTATAGCCCAACAATTACAATAAAAAAAGATACTTGAGTTTTTATTTAAATGTTACTAAATCGAAAACTCTAGCAATGAGACGTGCTTGCATCTGAGACTTAAAATAATAATGATACTAATACTAATATCTTTATCTCTACAAGTACATGTACAAGTTATACAGACCTAACTGACATCAGTGATATACTGCTATACATGTATATAGAAAACCGCTTGTTATGCAGAACGTTTCGTGCATATTAGATTAATTTTGTCCCTAGGATGCGACGCACACCAGTCGACTAACATCCAGGTACCTATTTTATACTGATGGGTGAACATAGACAGCAGGTGTCTTATGGAAACACGTACCGGGGATTCAAACTCCGGACCTCAGAGTGTGAGTTGAGTGCGCTAGCTATCCAGCTACGGGTTCCTGACTTTTCAGATACTGGTAACGTGTTATATCAGCTAGGAGATACATAAGAAAAGGCTGTTTCTGAAAATGATTTCTCCCTAACATCATGTAGCTCAGTCAGTCTGAAAGGGTCAGCAGCATTTCATAGAGACATTCCCGAGCCCGAAGTAAAAAGGTAGAAACATATCAGTAAGATGTTCGGGTTCTTTAAAGCTTTAAATAAACAGAGTTTAAATCTACTTCGTGCCTTGATATGAAGCCAATGAACCTCATACAAATAGGGACTAGTGGATTAGATTAGATTTTGCCACCGAAGTGGCACCCCATATCCATCCTGTGGACGGTAGCACAAGAGCATCTGGATACACAAAAGGCCTAGTAATTAGGCCCTAAAAGGGTTAACAGGTGTACATTTGGATTTATAACTACATATCTACAATTCACTTATCTTTCCCAATGGAAATAAGCCACTCTGTCTGACCTTTTCCTTTCAACTCAGATTCAAATTCAAAGTTTATTCTCTATAAGGATTACAATGCTGAGTTTACAGAATTTGGTTATTGTGTGGTTTACATGTAGTAAAATAATAATTACAGAGTGTACCACTAAAACACCTAGCATGGCTAGGCATTTTGGGCAGACTTAAATTAAATCTTAAGTTTAAAATATTACAAAATTATGAGGTAAGTTGGTATTATGGCTAAGTGACTAAATACTAGTTTGTGAGTTTAGCAATGTGAATGCTTTTGTTTTGGCACTATACATAGTTTCAGTATTGGAGTATCACAGGCCAACTTATGACTAGTTAAGATTCATTATTTTGAGATTGAGATTGATATTTCTGTTTATGGTCAAATGGGCGAGTGAGTGTAAGTGTTAACCACCAGGTGGTATTCGTGTAATTAGTTGACAGGGTGTATCAGGGAGATAAGATGTTTTCTGATGGTAGTTTTGAAGGTGATGAATGTGTCTGCAGTTTTAGAATTTTCAGGTAGGGTGTTCCAGATTTTAGGGCCTTTGACATACATTGAATTTTTGTAAAGGTTTAGTCGGACACGGGGAATGTCATAGAGATGTTTGTGTCTGGTGTTATGCCTGTGGGTTCTGTCACAACTATCAAGAAAGCGTTTTAGGTCAAGGTTAATATTGGAATTTAAGGTCCTGTAGATGTAGATTGCACAGTAGTAAGTGTGGATGTACTGAACAGGGAGTAAGTTTAGATCTATGAAGAGTGGGGGGGGGGGTGTTGCCAGGGATGGGATTTAGTGATTATTCTTACTGCGGCTTTTTGTTGGGTTATTATTGGCTTTAGGTGTGTTGCTGCAGTTGAACCCCACGCACAGATAGCATAGGTGAGGTATGGATATATAAGTGAATGGTATAGTGTGAGAAAGGCAGTTTGCGGCACGTAGTATCGTATCTTGGAGAGGATCCCAACCGTTTTGGATACTTTTTTGGTTATGTGTTGGATATGGGTGCTGAAGTTCAGGTTGTTGTCGAGGTATAGGCCTAGGAATTTGCCCTCATTATGCCTGGCAATTAGAGTGTTGTCGAGCTTAATGTTAATTTGCGCATCTCCTGCTCTGCTACCAAACATAATGTAGTAGGTTTTGTCAGTGTTAAGCGTAAGTTTATCGGCTGTCATCCAAGTCGATATTTTGATCAGCTCCTCATTAACAATGGTGTTGAGGGTGGCAAGATTAGGGTGAGAGATCCTAGGTGAGAGATCCTAGGCTCTTTACACATGTGCTGCTATGTATGATAATCTATGTAACTGTATTTGTGTTAACCTGAATAAACTTACAAGCAAGTTTAAGAAATTTGCTTAGTACACTAGAGGGAGCTCACAGACTGAAGTCTATTTTTTTTAAAAAGTAGCTAGGCAAACTCTCAAACAAACAAGTGGGTTCACCTGATCTATTTGAGTACTTATTGTTTCCAATAAGGCCAGGTGTTCTACACTGAGGAAACCTTGTTTCCTTTATAATTCCCTCAACCATTAGAGTATCAGATTGTTCCCGGACTACAGGGAAGCAGGACTCAAAAAGGCGCAAGCTATCAGAGACCTTTTACAACCCCAAGAAGAAGAAGAAGAAGGACTTCTGCGCCAGCCTTTGTCGGGTGTGGACGTCTCTCTCTTTCGCCTAAGTATCAGTGACAAATTTCCCCCGTTCTCTCTGGGACGCTTGTTCTCATCTATTTTGCCCGCCGGGCACTCTACAGGAGGGGCACCAGCTTTATTTTTTTCTGTTCTGCGGAAAATTCTTTAACGGTCTTTGTTGGGAAGCCGGTTACTGGACTCAGGTGGAAGTGTGGGCGTCCCTCTCTGCTGGGGCTTGGCAAGGGCGTCCACCGGATCTAATTAGAAACTTCAAGTTTGTATCTCTATTTACAAAGGAACTTTTGTTCCTTTTCTCTCATCGCCCAGCCTTGGGCAACAATTTTTCCTCGTACCATCTTCTCAAGGGAGGTTCCTTGATGTTGGTGAGGGGCTCTTGATCTAGGGTATAGGATCTGCGCTTCGGTTCCTGAATTGAGCCTGAATACCTTCCATCCCCCCACATGCGCTGTATAATCCTATGGGTTTAGCGCTCGTACCATCGAGAAACCGGCCTCGATACATCTTATGCTGTCAGTGGCCCTCATAAACCCAACAGAAGAAGAGTATGTGGGAGAGGCGAGTACCAGTATAGAAAGAATAAAAAAGGTATAGTACGGTGATTGGAACAATACACAGATAACCCACACATAGGAGAAATGTATAGCGACGTTTCGGTCCGACTTGGACCATTAACTAGCCACATTAACTAATGGTTCAAGTAGGACCGTAACGTCGCCATAAATTTGTGTAGGTTATTTAAGTATCTATATGCTCTTACATCACTACTCTTGTTGAAACACCTTAAGAAGCAGAGAAGAGGAAGATATATCACTACTCGTACTGTGAAAAATTGTGGATGAATTGTTATAAGTATGTAAGTGTCAGGGGCCCAAGACTGTTCAACTGTCTCCCAGCATACATCAGGGGGATTACCAATAGACCCCTGGCTGTCTTCAAACAGGCACTGGACAGGCATCTAACGACAGTGCCTGACCAGCCAGGCTGTGGTTCATATGTTGGATTACATGCTGCCAGCAGTAAGAACCTGGTTGATCAGACCTTGATCCACTGAGGCCTGGTCACAGACCGGGCCGAGGGGGCGTTGACCCCCAGAACTCTCTTCAGGTATACTCCAGGTATAACCTTTCATCCACATAACTGAGAACTCTGCTGCATCAAAAATAAATTATATTCTCTGATATTGATGTACCTCGGAGACATGTGAGACTTTAGGAAGAATAAGTCGCTATATTACCCCTCCTTAATTAATTGCCCACTGCCTCGGCTCCCCAACTCTCACGTCTGGACCTTCAAAATTAATGTCGGTAAGTAACTTTATTCAGGTATACACAAATACAGGACAAATGAAGGACCCCAGTGGAAATAAGTCATCTTGTCTGACTCTTTTGGGTTATCCTAGGTTCTCTACACATATGCTGTTATGTATGATAATCTGTGTATGTAACTGTATATGTGTATACTTGAATAAACTTGCTTAAGTAATTTCTTATGCATTAACTATACAACACAGTGGTTCAATTACATTGTGAAGAACAAATAACTTACTTACCAAGGTATTATCTTGGTGATGTCTGCTAATGCCTTCCTGTAGGCAGGTACACTAATACAGAGAATAACTATAGTTTTACTTACAGAAAAGGGATGATGAAATTCGAGGGTCTGCTGTATTGTCCTATAACTAGCTACCTTACCTGTTGTGTCAGACTTACATTCACACCAGGAGGTGAACATGAATTATTGTAGTATTTGCAGTAGTCAACATCACCATGTCCAGATTGTAACTTACTGTCTATTTTTATTTAAAGCAGACAGTAAACTTACTGTCTGCTTTAAATAAAAACAGATGTACAACTTAAACAGACTATGATTAATTTCTCTAGTATTAATTAGTCTGTAAGCCATTAATTTAGTCTGCCCATAATGCTATGGCATGATAGTGGCTTTCTTTGCAATGCAACTCATTATTGTAATTACAGAATCTCAATGTAAACTTGCACGGGAATAAAAATTGTATTGTATCTTCATTATCAGGCTTATTATGACCAGATTACAATGTATCTGATCCCTTCATGGTCCCAGTTCTTGCTGATACACCCTCCATCAGCCTCGATTACCCACAGTCAAATTCTGCCACACAATCCAGTTAATCTATAGGTTCAGCCATTTTTTGATTTCTCTAATTTTTGTTTTTGTTTTTGTTTTGGACATGTAGGCGAGTACAAGTAGGAAGTGCATCTGTCTGGCGCTCAGCAGACGGAGGATCAAGCCTTTACAACGTCTTGCTCTGAGTGACCCACATGGGTTTGGCGTTTAACATGAATTAATCTAAATGTTTTTGTGTACAAATACATCTGTTAAATTAATTCCAGGTGTATAACTCATTTTCATTATTAGAATATTAATTTTCTCTAAATTAAAAAAAAATTTCCACACATATAGTGGGAGGAGACGACTGCCTGGAGTTTACCTGGAGAGGGTTTTGGGGCCAACGCCCCCGCGGCCCAGTCTGAGACCAGGCCTCATGGTGGATCAGGGTCTGATCAACCAGGCTGTTGCTGCTGGCCGCACACAAGCTGACGTACGAACCACAGCCCGGTTGGTCAGGTACTGACTTTAGGTGCCTGTCCAGTGCCTTCTTGAAGACAGCCAGGGGTCTATTGGTAATTCTCCTTATGTATGCTGGGAGGCAATTGAGCAGTTTTGGCCCCTTGACACTTACTGTGTTGTCTCTCAATGTAGTCGTGGCGCCCCTGCTTTTCATCAGGGGAATGTTGCATCTCCTGCCGAGTCTTTTGCTGTCATAGGGAGTGATTTTCTTGTGCGAGTTTGGCACCAATCCCTCCAGGACCTTCCAAGTGTATATTATCATGTATCTCTCTCGCTTGTGTTCGAGGGAATACAGATCAAGGACCTTCAACTGTTCCCAGTAGTTTAGTTGCCTTATCGTACTTATGTGTGCCGTGAAAGTTCTTTGTACACTCTCCAAGTATGCAATGTCGCCAGCCTTTAAGGGAGCCATTAGTGTACAGCAGTATTCCAGCCTAGGGAGCACAAGCGATTTGAAGAGAATCATCATGGGCTTGGCATCCCTAGTTTTGAAGGTTCTCATTATCCATCCTATCATTTTCCTAGTAGATGAGGTAGATACATTGTTGTGGTCTTTGAAGGCGAGATCCTCTGATTTTTGAGTACAGTTAAACAATTTATTTTTATTAACATTGTATTACATAACAATATTATTATTATTTTTTATTATCACACTGGCCGATTCCCACCAAGGCAGGGTGGCCCGAAAAAGAAAAACTTTCACCATCATTCACTCCATCACTGTCTTGCCAGAAGGGTGCTTTACACTACAGTTTTTAAACTGCAACATTAACACCCCTCCTTCAGAGTGCAGGCACTGTACTTCCCATCTCCAGGACTCGAGTCCGGCCTGCCGGTTTCCCTGAATCCCTTCATAAATGTTACTTTGCTCACACTTCAACAGCACGTCAAGTATTAAAAACCATTTGTCCCATTCACTCCTATCAAACACGCTCACGCATGCCTGCTGGAAGTCCAAGCCCCTCGCACACAAAACCTCCTTTACCCCTCCCTCCAACCCTTCCTAGGCCGACCCCTACCCCGCCTTCCTTCCACTACAGACTGATACACTCTTGAAGTCATTCTGTTTCGCTCCATTCTCTCTACATGTCCGAACCACCTCAACAACCCTTCCTCAGCCCTCTGGACAACAGTTTTGGTAATCCCGCACCTCCTCCTAACTTCCAAACTACGAATTCTCTGCATTATATTCACACCACACATTGCCCTCAGACATGACATCTCCACTGCCTCCAGCCTTCTCCTCGCTGCAACATTCATCACCCACGCTTCACACCCATATAAGAGCGTTGGTAAAACTATACTCTCATACATTCCCCTCTTTGCCTCCAAGGATAAAGTTCTTTGTCTCCACAGACTCCTAAGTGCACCACTCACTCTTTTTCCCTCATCAATTCTATGATTCACCTCATCTTTCATAGACCCATCCGCTGACACGTCCACTCCCAAATATCTGAATACGTTCACCTCCTCCATACTCTCTCCCTCCAATCTGATATTCAGTCTTTCATCACCTAATCTTTTTGTTATCCTCATAACCTTACTCTTTCCTGTATTCACCTTTAATTTTCTTCTTTTGCACACCCTACCAAATTCATCCACCAATCTCTGCAACTTCTCTTCAGAATCTCCCAAGAGCACAGTGTCATCAGCAAAGAGCAGCTGTGACAACTCCCACTTTGTGTGTGATTCTTTATCTTTTAACTCCACGCCTCTTGCCAAGACCCTCGCATTTACTTCTCTTACAACCCCATCTATAAATATATTAAACAACCACGGTGACATCACACATCCTTGTCTAAGGCCTACTTTTACTGGGAAAAAATTTCCCTCTTTCCTACATACTCTAACTTGAGCCTCACTATCCTCGTAAAAACTCTTCACTGCTTTCAGTAACCTACCTCCTACACCATACACTTGCAACATCTGCCACTTTTGCCCCCCTATCCACCCTGTCATACGCCTTTTCCAAATCCATAAATGCCACAAAGACCTCTTTAGCCTTATCTAAATACTGTTCACTTATATGTTTCACTGTAAACACCTGGTCCACACACCCCCTACCTTTCCTAAAGCCTCCTTGTTCATCTGCTATCCTATTCTCCGTCTTACTCTTAATTCTTTCAATTATAACTCTACCATACACTTTACCAGGTACACTCAACAGACTTATCCCCCTATAATTTTTGCACTCTCTTTTATCCCCTTGCCTTTATACAAAGGAACTATGCATGCTCTCTGCCAATCCCTAGGTACCTTACCCTCTTCCATACATTATTAAATAATTGCACCAACCACTCCAAAACTATATCCCCTCCTGCTTTAACATTTCTATCTTTATCCCATCAATCCCGGCTGCCTTACCCCCTTTCATTTTACCTACTGCCTCACGAACTTCCCCCACACTCACAACTGACTCTTCCTCACTCCTACAAGATGTTATTCCTCCTTGCCCTATACACGAAATCACAGCTTCCCTATCTTCATCAACATTTAACAATTCCTCAAATATTCCCTCCATCTTCCCAATACCTCTAACTCTCCATTTAATAACTCTCCTCTCCTATTTTTAACTGACAAATCCATTTGTTCTTAGGCTTTCTTACTTGTTAATCTGACTCCAAAACTTTTTTCTTTTAACAAAGATGGGATTGAATAATCTACCCACCCTTTCTCTTTTATTGTAACTGTTAATCTCTCTTTTGCTCAGAACGGGCATGCATCACTTCTACATTTGTTGAATTTTAATGCAAATTTTTGAAGTTGGAGGAGGTCGTGTTACATAATCATTGTCCAATCGCTCGAAGCTCTGCACCCACGTTGCTGTAACAAAACTTTTCTGAAACACAAACTTCAAGTTAAACCTCTCTGTGGAAGAATTGGACCCGTGCTGGCCTAGGAATTAGGCAGGAGGTCAATAGGGGTTTTGTACTCGGCTTGGACTTCTCTTTTAGTTATGAACTACTCTTTTCCGATGGCTTATCTTGGTATCATTTTTTAATACTGTAGCTACAACAGAGTGAAATGATAACTTTGGCCTCTAGGAAAACGGCAGCCTGAAGTCTTGATTCGAGATTATTACAATACTATCCATCGAAGAGTGTTAATTTCGCCATTAAAAACTGTGTTAATATCTCCTCTTTTCTAAAAATGTATACTTACTAATGATCTATGAAAGTTTTCAATTCGGGCCACCCTCTTTGAATCGCCGGTGTAAAAACAAACTTACATAACAACAACCTCCTAAAGTTTCTACTCATGCTCCACCGTCTCCTCCCACAATTCATCTCCACCTTGTCAAATAACTAGACTTCATCAATTTCTCCATAAATTAGTTGTAATCCTTACTTTAGTCCCCCCTTAGGTCTAGCAGCTTATGGTTTACCCAAGCATTCATTCCATGCAACTTTCAAATCCAAAAACTTCATGGAATACAAATTGTATTATTCTTCTTTCAGCTTCATAACTGACATTTAACAATTACTGATCCCTTCATGTCCTTACTTCTCAAACTCCAATTAACCCGATTATTCCCACTCAAATCTCCAACCTACCGTTCAGCATTTTTGTTTTCTTATTGCCAGACTTCATTTTTTTTCATTACAACAAGTAGGACCATCGTTTCTTGTCTGCCGTCAGCAACGAGGCAATTTACAACGTTTCTATAGAGTTTTTCTCTGTTTGCTTTTTTAGAATGTATACAAAAGGGTTTTACTACCACTTGTCCCGAATTTATTCGTGCTCAATACTCATTAATATTATTTCTTAAATTAAGAAAGATTTTTCCACACATATAGTGGGAGGAGACGACTGTCTGGAGTTTACCTGGAGAGGGTTTTGGGGCCAACGCCCCCGCGGCCCAGTCTGAGACCAGGCCTCATGGTGGATCAGGGTCTGATCAACCAGGCTGTTGCTGCTGGCCGCACACAAGCTGACGTACGAACCACAGCCCGGTTGGTCAGGTACTGACTTTAGGTGCCTGTCCAGTGCCTTCTTGAAGACAGCCAGGGTCTATTGGTAATTCTCCTTATGTATGCTGGGAGGGCAATTGAGCAGTTTTGGCCCCTTGACACTTACTGTGTTGTCTCTCAATGTAGTCGTGGCGCCCCTGCTTTTCATCAGGGGAATGTTGCATCTCCTGCCGAGTCTTTTGCTGTCATAGGGAGTGATTTTCTTGTGCGAGTTTGGCACCAATCCCTCCAGGACCTTCCAAGTGTATATTATCATGTATCTCTCTCGCCTGTGTTCGAGGGAATACAGATCAAGGACCTTCAACTGTTCCCAGTAGTTTAGTTGCCTTATCGTACTTATGTGTGCCGTGAAAGTTCTTTGTACACTCTCCAAGTATGCAATGTCGCCAGCCTTTAAGGGAGCCATTAGTGTACAGCAGTATTCCAGCCTAGGGAGCACAAGCGATTTGAAGAGAATCATCATGGGCTTGGCATCCCTAGTTTTGAAGGTTCTCATTATCCATCCTATCATTTTCTAGTAGATGAGGTAGATACATTGTTGTGGTCTTTGAAGGCGAGATCCTCTGATTTTTGAGTACAGTTAAACAATTTATTTTTATTAACATTGTATTACATAACAATATATGTTCAAATTTCCAAGGAAATCATCTTACATAATGTGTGTAAATTATCAAGAAAAACGTCTTGCATAATGTATATGTGTAAATTATCGAGGAAAAACATCTTGCATAACAGTACAGCCTCTCTTCACTTAGCAACTCTCTCGTGTACTGATGACTCTGACTTACAACAGGCTCTCTGACCAGTTTGCATACCTAAAAAATGTATATTAGAGCTGATTTCCTCGATACTGTTTATTACAATATACAGTACTCTACCGAATAAACATTTAAAATTATACCAGAAATGTTATACGTATATGGTTCAAAGGTGACGTTAAAATAATATCGAAGATGGTTGACACAGACCCACTACCATTATAGTACGTACTGTAGGCTCCTCACTTAGCAACGAATTCATTTACTGATGTGATCTTAGGAACAGAACTGTGTCGTTAAGTGAGGAGAGGCTGTATATGTGTAAATTGTTGAGGAAAACATCTTTCACAATATGTGTGTGTAAATTTTCAAAGAAAACATCTTACTTACGATATATAGGTGCAAATTATCAAGGAAAATGCCTTGCATAACATTGTATGTGTAAATTATTGAGGAAAACCTACCAAAAGTCTAAGTGACTTATTTCCATTGAGCTCCTTGTAATATCTAACTATTAAATATTGTAAAAAGTCTAGTCATAATTATTAACAATCAGTGTTTCATCAGTTATCAGGACCCTCTAAGCAAACTGCACATATTCTGAAGTGAAGTGATCACTATCTTGTTGGTTATCAGTCTTATCAGTGGGTGTGCAGTCTTCATGTTCAGGAACAGTAAGTTATTAGTGCATTTTGTTCCTCTCTTCTTACTGTTTCACTGCTTGTGAGCTTAAATTAAGCTTTTATTTAAGAATTGTGCATGATTTTAATTTTTACAATTGTTTTATATAGTAAATTTTTTACACTAAGCTTTATATAGCAGTTTTTTCTTTTATTACTTGATTATTTCTGTGGAAAGTACAAACTTTATTTTTTTATCATTCAGCATTACTATTTTCATGTGATAAATATATATGTGCAGTAAAGTGTAGTATTCAAAAACCACTGTAACCGACCATAGTATTTTTTTTTTTTTTTTTTTTTGCAAGACTACTTGACACAATGGTTTCACTCAATATTTCTTCCAATTCTTATATTGGTGAGAGGCATGAGCTTTATACATTGCAGTGAAAAGGAAGCTAAAGGCATAGAGACATTATGTTTGACAGCAGTGTGTGATGTGGATATTATGTAGAATATTTCTCAGCATAGAGAATAGAAGAGAGAATTGGATTACCAAAAGTATGATTTGAGGGCTGAGGAGGGGTTGTTGAAATAGTCTGGGCATTTAGAGACTATAGAGTAGGTATGATGATCAATTGGATGAAAAAATCTGGGGTGGTAGGAAGGAGGAGTAGGGTCATCCCATGAAGGGTTGGAAGGAGATAAAGTAGGTTTAGATTGCATTCAACAGGCATGTGTGAATGTGTTGGGAAGGAGTGGAGATAAGTGCTTTTTTATGGCTTGATTGTGCTGTTGGAGAGTGAACACATTAACATGTAGGAAGGGAATAAGGGAAACTGTTTAGCCAGACTTGAGTCCTGGAGGGGGTGGTGGCAAGCACAGTGCCTACACCATGAAGGAGGGGTGAGGGTGTTGCAGTTCTGAGGATCATTTGAATTGTGATGTCTTTGCACTTGGGCAAGACTGCGGTTGAATGAATGAGGGTGATTGTGTTTCCTTGTTGGGGTCATCCTAGCCTGGTGGGAGATTGCTGATGTGCTTAAAGCACGTACTACTAATAGTGTTAGCATGCTCTGTTTCACCTGTTTTATTACAGATCTTATCCTAACTCTGTTACCACATAGTAAATATTGTACCAAAGCAGAGCTATGTCCCATTTTCAGTACATATTTATTTTGACATGTTTTTTAGATTTCAGTGATTTTAGGAAATATTGTACTACGTCGTGTTAAATCCCATTCCAACAATATGCTATAATTATACCATAACTGTGGCTTCATCTTCTTGTCAAAGATGAATATTTTTTATTTGCAACTATTATCCAATGTTTTTTTTTTTTTTATGTGGCTACTATGGCTTACTGTGTTTTCTTTTCCAGTGAAGGCATTGTCAGTTCTGTCAATCTTTTTCTTTTTTCGTAGTTCAACTTTCCTAGCTCTAGGAGTCATTTTGTAGCATTTTAGGATTTTTTTGTTTTAGTCTGCTCAAAATGCTTAATTTGTATGCCTACCATCCAACTTACGACCTGCTCGACATATGACCACTCAACTTACGACCGTGTTTTGTATGCAAATGTTCTGGGAAATAAACAACTGTTTGTGTTGTACACAGTGTTTCTCCTAAACCTTAAAGTATAAAATACAGTACTAACAGTATAAAAAGTAAAGTAAAAAGTGAAATACCAAAATAAAACAATAAAATCAAATCATTACTTAATGTGAAGCTGATATTCAGTAGTAAGGTTCAACTTGTGTCCATTTTGACCGGTTAGTTGGAACCAAGCTCGGTTGTAAGTCGAATGGTAGGTGTACTTAACAACATTTTATAAACTGTGAATCACACATCGTCATCTTTGTGAAGAAATAAAAGATGTGGATATTATACTATGGTTGCATATTTAAGTTTGTCTGATGTACAGTAGACTGTTATAGTACAAGTTTTGTTTGGCATGTTTTGGTTATTGCACTATTGAATAATTGTAGCACAATTTTATACAACATTTCGTAAAATTAACTTAACACAGTTTGGTTTGCTGGAGGGGAAAAAATTTTACCTGCACAGCAAGAACCTTGCATTCAAGGCTCTCTTCATTCTTGATAATCCCACTGGATGTGACCCCACATGTAAAAGTTGTATTTTTACCTCCAGATACAACATCTTTAATACAACCACTGGCTCGGGGAGTTATTAAGTCATTCAAGTGTACTACACAAAAAAAAGTTATGAAAAAACTAGTTGCATCAATGGACTCTTGACTCCAACCTGGCAGTACCAAGTTTCTGGAATCAATTTAGCATTGCAGATGCCATCAGCTATGCTAGAAGTGCTTGGAATGAAGTGCTCCCAATCAACATTAAATGCAGTCTGGGGAAAGTTATGGCCTTCTGTAGTTTGTTCTTTCACTGGTTTTCCCTTGCTTAAGAGTCAGGTTCAGGAAATTCTTCAGCTGGCAAGGTGGTGATGGTTTTGAAGATATGAATGAAGATGTGAATGAGCTCTTAGATGCACAGATACAAGGGAGCCACATAATAGAAGAAAAACCTGTAGAAAAACAGTTAACATTGCAGCAGTTATGTGAGCATTTCCATGTTGCTGCTAAACTAGCAGACTTTTTTCACTGAAGAGGACCCTGACAAATCTAGAAGCAGTGCTTTGAAATGGGGTTTAAACCAGCTGATGATGCCTTGCCGTCAGCTGTATAATGTACTGCAGGGTACAAGAACGCAGAGATCCATTACAGAATTTATGCATACTCCAATACAACCATCGACTTTAGTACCAGAACCTCTACCATCCACTTCTGCCAACGACCACCAACCATCCACCTCAGCCCAGTAGGCCCAAACCATGAATCTCCGCTGTCTTCACAGCCACTGACGAGATAAGATAAGATTTTGTTTGGATTTTTAGCCTTGGAGGGTTAGCCACCCAGGATAACCCAAGAAAGGCAGTGTGTCATCGAGGACTGTCTGTCATATTTCCATTGGGGTCCTCAATTTTGTCCCCCAGGATGCGACCCACACCAGTCGACTAACACTCAGGTATCTACTTGCTGCTGGGTGAACAGGACAACAGACGTAAGGAAACGTGTCGAAACGTTTCCAACCCGCCAGGAATCGAACCTGGGCTCTCCGTGTGTGAAGCAAGAGCTTTGCCAGCCAGGCCACAGGGCCCCCGTACATACACCAGCAGCCACAATTTAAGGCAAGAAATACATTGGAACCTCTACTTACGAGTACATCCACTTGCGAGTTTTTCCAGATGCGAGCAGCTGCTCTGTAGATTTTTTGCTTCCAGACGTGAGCAAAATTTCCAGATGCGACCGGCCTCGAGGGAAGTTAATTGACACTGGTGAGGGGGCCCTTGCTCTTGATCTTGGGAACTGGATCTCGGTTGTTTGTTGGACTATCTTATTGAAACTTGGGCAATGTATGATGAAAAGATGCTTCTTAACGTACACCAAAAATGAAAGAAATCGAACCATAAATAATGGAGTTCACTTCTCAGCCATTAGCCTCCCCTTAGCGGTATATTTTCGTATGGTTTTTATGGCTGTATTCTCGTTTTATTTGGTCTCCTGTGATAGAATGGAAGATATACAGTGGACCCCCAGTTAACGATATTTTTTCACTCCAGAAGTATGTTCAGGTGCCAGTACTGACCGAATTTGTTCCCATAAGAAATATTGTGAAGTAGATTAGTCCATTTCAGACCCCCAAACATACACGTACAAATGCACTTACATAAATACACTTACATAATTTGTCACATTCGGAGGTAATCGTTATGCGGGGCTCCACTGTACTACAAAAATAAATGATTTTAATTGGTTTCACGATGAAAAGTACCTTGAAATTGAGCTCAAAATAACAGAAATGTTCGATTCTTTGGCGACATCAGTGGTAGACATTATGAGGTAGCAGTGGCAGACAACATAAAGCAGTAGTGGCAGACAACATGAAGCAACAGTGGTAGACATCATGAGGTAGCAGTGGCAGACAACATGAAGCAGCAGTGGCAAGGTGTAGCATTACGAGTGTAGCAATTAAGTGTAGCATTAAGAGTGTAACACTTATAAGTCACTCTGTGTGACTTTTTTGGGTTATCCTAGGTTCTCTACACATGTAGTCAGGAGCAGGAATGGCCACTTTGGTGGCCCTATAAACTCCAACAGCAATGGCTGCTGTCACCACCACTAGCCACATACCTAATGACATGTATTTTATTCATTCTAGTGTATATATCATGTTTCTATGTTATTAATATTGTTTTTTATGTCATATTACATGAATTGTGATAGATAAAAAGCTGTAGAGATGATATTAGGGAAATTATTAAAGTATTTTCTGGTGCCTGGAATTCCACTGGAATGAATTAATTGCATTTCAATTAATTTAAATGAGGAAAATTGACTCTGCAAATGAGCAAATCCAGTTGCGAGCAAGGTCATGGAATGGATTAAACTCATAAGTAGAGGTTCCACTGTACTATTATTTCTGTTGCATTTGTAGTCTTAAGCAGTAAAAATGTAATATATCGCAACAGTGAACTACAATTACATATTCACTTTTATTTTTGTAAGATCTGTTGGTCTAAAAAAGAAAGTTGTTTGGCTTTTTGGGGGCTCCCAAGAACTTAACCCTATTTTTCCTCTAAGTTTTTCAGTTTAACACGGTTTTACCTAACAGCATTTTTAGGAATGTAACATTGTGTAGTGTACATTGTGTAGTGTACATTGTGTAGTGTACATTGTGTAGCATTTTCATCATGTCACCATCCATGTATCATGTTTATCCATGTAAATTATCTGTGGATCACCTTTTTGCAGAAGTTTTTAATACTGTAACCTCACAATCATTGTTTTTACTTTCTCTCATTAACATTATATTCACCATATGCAAGCATCACATGGAAATATGTCAGGGATTGCTGTATAGTAATTTTGTAAATTGTCAGAATTATTGTAACCTTTTTTTTATGTTACAGCGAAGAGGATACCATTACGACATTTCAATTCTCGTATTAGACTACTTCAATCAAGAATGGCAAAGAGAATACCACAGCAATTTGAATATTTTCTTGTGCTTGATTTTGAGGCCACATGCGATGATGGAAAAAAAATTCATCCGCAGGTTAGTCAGCATATGTGTCATAGGCCTATTAAAATATTGACAAGATGTATTAGTATGGCAGTCAAAACAATAACAAGATATATTAGTATGACAGTCATTAATAATTAAAAATGCATTGGTTGCATTTATTGGAGCTATGTATCATATATATTATATACACATAATTAAGATCGATCCATAAATAACTCGTACATTTCGATGATGATTCATCGTCGTAAGCTCCTCTCTCCTGTGTGCTGGTTATTTGTGTTTTGTTCCACTCACGGAATTGTGCCTTTTTGCTCATTAAGATTGATCCATAGAATTGGATCCCACCTGACCACCTTCCATTTTCTAAGCACTATCTGATCCTTACATTTTAGTGCTTTCCATGCATATAATAACAATACAAATTGGGAGGGAGTTTTAAACAAAAAGTTTTGTCAAGATTTTATGATGTGTAATAAAATTGCTCAGAGATAGTGCAGATACTGTATTGTTGTCAGCGTTGATGTCAGAAGTTTTGGAAATTACGTACTTGTAGAATGAGTAAGTATGGGGGCCGTACTTGATAGGTTATATAGAATGAGAAATATATAAAGAGATGGAAAAGAATGAAAGATGTAAATTGTTTACTGATGACTTTGCCCTGAATGCATAGATAACATAACTGTCAAATACTGTATGGAAATAAGATAGGACTTGTAAAAAAAGAAGTTGCAAGTTTTCGTCAGTAAATCAATTTGTTTCACTAAGAGTGTAAGAATAGATGATGTAAAAACTGAATCGCTCGTATATCATGGTATCACAACTCTTATTTGCTTGTAAAACACGTCCATAGTGATATGCTTAAATAAAAATATTTTGAAATGGCATTAACCTGTAAACATTTTTAAATAATAGACTTTATTAATTATATGTACCATAATTATATGGTTGGTTGGAATGGGAGGTAGATGTTGTGTAATAGGCCAAGTCAGCAGTTAAGGTTCCAAGGTCTTGTAATGCCATCATCATATGATAAACATGAATGATATGCTAAATTTATTTTTAATATACAATTTCTTCAAGAAATTTGTTTCTGTATTTGACAAAATATGTTTCTCAGTCTTTGAAAATTATGAGTCATGATACTGTATTTCTAAGTTATCAAAGTGAAATTGGTAGATTTTTTTGCTGTCTTTTAAATGACACTAAGAATCACCACAGTTTGGACATATAGATCCTTAAGATACCTGAGTTTGATTCTTGACCAGTTTTGATTGAGAGCATATTTGCTAAGATGTGCCTAAAAGCATCATCTGAAGCATCAGTAAAGCCATCATCTGAAGCATCCCATCTTATAGAGATGACATTAACTTATTTAGAGGCTAAAGTAAATACAGTGAAGCACATTTTTTTTTTCCATGTTGCTAGCTTTTGCCTACAGCTTGACTGGTCAGAGACTACGCTTTGATATGTTGCTAGCTTTTGCCTACAGCCTGACTGGTCAGAGACTACGCTTTGATTACCAGATAGAAGCTTGAGCTTTTATCATTGATGAATGACCCAAAATAGTTTAGGGCTTCATGAAATTTAAAAAAAAAAAAATTATGTTGCCAGTTGCATTGATAATGACAAAGTCCTCTCTGTAATTACTGTCTCAGCAAAGTCATTCTTTTCTCCATTCCCATCTTTCTTGGTAAGTATTAAAATGAGTTGCTGTAAGAGTTGAAGCAATTTGATAATAGAAAATCATTATTCAATAAGATAGATAATTAGCATTGTTTCTTAGTCACATGGCCTCTTCAGCTGTATTGATCTGTATTCTTCTTGAGAGATTTTTCCCATCTCTGAAGTTGTTGATTTTGTCCTCAGGAAATCATTGAATTCCCAGTTCTGAAAGTGAATGCAAAGACCTATGAAGTTGATTCTCAGTTCCACCATTTTGTGAAGCCAAAACATAACCCTAAATTGACTGATTTCTGCATGAAACTCACTACAATAACGCAGGTAATTCAATTTATTAGTCAGTTTGCATAACTTGTAGTCTGCACTTTTCATTTAAAACAGAGTTAGGTATGATGGTATAGTGTCTATTATAAACCCTTTGACGGTCGAGACCCCCGATCCTTAACCCTTTGACTGTCGACGTCGTATATATATACGTCTTACGAGGTACAGTGTTTGACGTATGTATACTCATAAATTCTAGCGGCTTCAAATCAAGCAGGAGAAAGCTGGTAGGCCCACATGTGAGAGAATGGGTTTGTGTGGTCAGTGTGCACCATATAAAAAAAATCCTGGAGCATGCAGTGCATAATGAGAAAAAAAAACACCGACCGTTTTTTTTAAATTAAAATGCCGACTTTGTGGTCTATTTTTGTATAGTATTTATGGTTGTATTCTCATTTTCTTGGTCTCATTTGATAGAATGGAAAACATATTATAGAAATAGAGGTGATTTTGATTAATTTTACTATAAAAAGAACCTGGAAATGGAGCTCAAAGTAGGGGAAATGTTTGATTTTTGCCGATGCTCATAAGTAAATAAATGATGTTATTATCCAATAAATGTCGAACTAGCCATTCTAATATGCAGTCGTGAATGTTATTATCCAATAAATGTCGAACTAGCCATTCTAATATGCAGTCGTGAATGTGTTGATGTTATTTATACAATTATTACAGTATTGCAGTAGTCTGCATAACAGTAAATAGAATAGTTTTTGTTTGAATAAAAATTCAAAATAGAAAGCAAGAGTAATATCAGAGGGGCCTGGAGACATGACTGATGAACAAAGAAAATGTTATTTTAGAGCCAGGAATGTCTGCATTGTTCATTCTGGACCGTATTTTGAAATTGTCATATTTTTTTATTTTCGTGAAATTAGCCAAATTGCAAATTTCTGACCACGTTATTGGGTAGTTGAAATCAGTAAATGGGTAGTTTCTTGTACTCAATCGATAGAAAAAATGGAGTTCTAAAGAACTAGCTATGAGTTTGGTCGACTGGAACAATGGAATTAGCCAGAAAATTGTGATCAAAGTGGGCGAAATCGCCAATTTGTAAATATCGCCAAGGTCGCTAACTTCGCGAGAGCGTAATTCTGTCGGTTTTCCATCAAATTTTGTGTTTTTGGTGTCATTACAATCGGGAAAAGATTCTCTATCATTTCATAAGATTTTTTTTTTTTTTTTTTTTTTTTTTTATAAATTTTGCGACACCAGGAGACACTTCAGGATTGGGGGTTGTGACAGTCAAGGGGTTAACTCACTCTCAGGGTCGAAAATTAAAAAAAAAAGATTTTTCTTGTGAAATGATGGAGAATCTTTTCATGATGGTAATGACACTAAAAGTCCGAAATTATGCTCTCACGAAATTAGTGATATCGGCAATGTTTTCACATTGGCGATTTTGCCCACTTTGAGCCCTATTTTCAGGCAATTCCATTGTTCCAGTTGACTAAAATCATATCTCTTTTGCTAGAGCTCCATTTGTTCTATTGATTGAGTACAAGAAACCGCCCATTTACCTATTTCAACTACCCAATAAAGTGGTCAGAAATTGGCAATTTGGCCAATTTCAACCAAATTTCAAAAGATGCCAATTTCAAAATAGGGTCCAGAATAAATAAGACAGATATTCTTGGCAGTAAAATAACATTTCTCTGTTCATTAGTCATGTCTCCAGGCCCCTCTTATATTACTCTTGCTTTCCATTTTGAATTTTTATTCTCAAAAAATAGAAGATTTACTGTTATGCAAACTACTGTATTATTGTAAAGATGGTATAAATAATATCAGTGCACTTTTGAAAAAATACGTATTAGATTTGCCAGTTGACATGTATTGGACGTGTGGCGTGATTTGTTTACTCTTGAACATCGGCAAAAATCAAACATTTCCACTAATTTGAGCTCAATTTCAAGGTACTGTACTTTTTATTATGAAACCAATGAAAATAATATCTCTTGCAGAAATATATCTTCCATTCTGTTAAATGAGACAAAGAAAACAAGAATAAAACTATAAATACCATACAAAAATACACTGCAAATTCGCTGTTTTAAACCAAAAACTCTGTAGGAGCTTTGTTTCTCATGCACTGCGTACTGCAGGACTTATTTTTATACTGGCAGGAAATGGCATAAATTGTACACGAAATCCAGTCATTCCTGGAGTGCAACCACAGTCAATGGCCTCCACTCCAAACCAACAGATACAGATACTAATGCCGGAAAAAAAATCCCCCCCCAGTACCAACAATACCACCAGTCCGATGACATTCTTCTTTGCAAATATACAGGGTCTAAAGCCAGCAACAAACAACAAAATACCTTTCATCCGTGGACTGCTTGCAGAGGCAAAGGCAATGTTCGCCGCTTTCACTGAGACCCACATAAAGGATCACTTAGACAACGAAATATGGATCCCAGGTTACAACCTATACAGATGTGACAGAGTGAACAGGCAAAAGGGGGGGGGGGGTTGGCCTGTATATTGCAGAGTCACTTGTTTGCACAGAACTGCTTAATGCCTCAAATGATGTAGTGGAAGTTTTAGCAGTAAAGGTCGAGAACCAAAACCTAGTCATTGTGGTAGTCTACAAGCCTCCGGATGCAACATCCCAGCAATTCCAGGAACAGCTGTTAAAAATTGACCACTGTCTGGAAAATCTTCCAGCTCCTGCACCCAACATCTTGCTCCTGGGGGATTTCAACTTAAGGCACCTAAAATGGAGGAATATAGCAAATAATATTGTTGCAGTAATAACACCAGGAGGCAGCTCTGATGAAAACTCACACTCACACGAGCTTTTAAATCTCTGCACAAAATTCAATTTAAACCAGCAAATAATAGAGCCTACTAGACTGGAGAATACACTAGACCTCATCTTCACTAACAGTGATGATCTGATAAGAAATGTCACCATAATCAAAAACAATATACTCAGATCACAACATAATTGAGGTTCAGACATGTATGCGCAGAGCCCCAGACCGACAAAATGAGATTAGTCACGAGGGAGCATTCACCAAATTCAACTTCAATAACAAAAAACATAAAGTGGGACCAAGTAAACCAAGTCCTAACCGATATAAGCTGGGAAGATATACTAAGCAACACAGACCCCAACTTATGCCTAGAACAGATTAACTTGGTGGCACTCGATGTATGCACAAGACTTATTCCTCTAAGAAAAAGGAGGAGTAGATGTAAAATAGAAAGAGACAGGCGCTCTCTTTACAGGCGACGGAAAAGAATAACAGAGCAGCTAAAAGAGGTCAATCTATCTGAAATACGTAGGGAGACACTGGTCAGAGAAATAGCAAACATCGAACTTAAGCTAAAGGAATCTTATAGGAGTCAGGAATCGCGGGAAGAACTAAAAGCCATAAATGAAATCGAAAGAAACCCAAAGTATTTCTTCTCCTATGCCAAATCAAAGTCGAGAACAACGTCCAGTATTGGGCCCTTACTTAAACAAGATGGGTCCTACACAGATGACAGCAAGGAAATGAGTGAGCTACTCAAGTCCCAATATGACTCAGTTTTTAGCAAGCCACTAACCAGACTGAGAGTCGAAGATCAAAATGAATTTTTTATGAGAGAGCCACAGAATTTGGTTAACACAAGCCTATCTGATGTTATCCTGATGCCAAATGACTTCGAACAGGCGATAAATGACATGCCCATGCACTCTGCCCCAGGGCCAGACTCATGGAACTCCATGTTCATCAAGAACTGCAAGAAGCCCCTATCACGAGCCTTTACCATCCTATGGAGAGGGAACATGGACACAGGGGTCGTCCCACAGTTACTAAAAGCAACAGACATAGCCCCACTCCACAAAGGGGGCAGTAAAGCAACAGCAAAGAACTACAGACCGATAGCACTAACATCCCATATCATAAAAATCTTTGAAAGAGTCCTAAGAAGCAAGATCACCACCCATCTAGAAACCCATCAGTTACACAACCCAGGGCAACATGGGTTTAGAACAGGTCGCTCCTGTCTGTCTCAACTATTGGATCACTACGACAAGGTCCTAGATGCACTAAAGACAAAAAGAATGCAGATGTAATATATACAGACTTTGCAAAAGCCTTCGACAAGTGTGACCATGGCGTAATAGCGCACAAAATGCGTGCTAAAGGAATAACAGGAAAGTCGGTCGATGGATCTATAATTTCCTCACAAACAGAACACAGAGAGTAGTAGTCAACAGAGTAAAGTCCGAGGCAGGCATGGTGAAAAGCTCTGTTCCACAAGGCACAGTACTCGCTCCCATCTTGTTCCTCATCCTCATATCTGACATAGACAAGGATGTCAGCCACAGCACCGTGTCTTCCTTTGCAGATGACACCCTGAATCTGCATGACAGTGTCTTCCATTGCAGACACTGCAAGGCTCCAGGCGGACATCAACCAAATCTTTCAGTGGGCTGCAGAAAACAATATGAAGTTCAACGATGAGAAATTTCAATTACTCAGATATGGTAAACATGAGGAAATTAAATCTTCATCAGAGTACAAAAGAAATTCTGGCCACAAAATAGAGCGAAACACCAACGTCAAAGACCTGGGAGTGATCATGTCGGAGGATCTCACCTTCAAGGACCATAACATTGTATCGATCGCATCTGCTAGAAAAATGACAGGATGGATAATGAGAACCTTCAAAACGAGGGATGCCAAGCCCGTGATGACACTCTTCAGGTCACTTGTTCTATCTAGGCTGGAATATTGCTGCACACTAACAGCACCTTTCAATGCAGGTGAAATTGCTGACCTTGAAAATGTACAGAGAACCTTCACTGCGCGCATAACGGAGATAAAACACCTCAATTACTGGGAGCGCTTGAGGTTCCTGAACCTGTATTCCCTGGAATGCAGGCGGGAGAGATACATGATTATATACACCTGGAAAATCCTAGAGGGACTAGTACCAAACTTGCACACGAAAATCACTCACTACGAAAGCAAAAGACTTGGCAGACGATGCAACATCCCCCCAATGAAAAGCAGGGGTGTCACTAGCACGTTAAGAGACCATACAATAAGTGTCAGGGGCCCGAGACTGTTCAACTGTCTCCCAGCATACATAAGGGGGATTACCAACAGACCCCTGGTAGTCTTCAAGCTGGCACTGGACAAGCACCTAAAGTCGGTTCCTGATCAGTCGGGCTGTGGCTCGTACGTTGGTTTGCGTGCAGCCAGCAGTAACAGCCTGGTTGATCAGGCTCTGATCCACCAGGAGGCCTGGTCGTAGACCGGGCCGCGGGGGCGTTGACCCCGGAACTCTCTCCAGGTAAACTCCAGGTAAACTGACCATGCAGACCCATACTTTCATATGTAGGCCTACCAGCTTTCGTCCACCAGATTTGAAGGCGCTAGAATTTTGGCATATAAATACAGGACCGACACTGGCTATCAAGCCTTACATACACAGGACCAACCCTGAAAGTTAAGGTATATCATCTTTCAAAATTTCTCAGTGGGTAAAGAGACATGCAGTATAATATGTTCCTTTATTGACAAAGTTTTGCTTATGCAAAAACTTTTATTTGTCTGCAGGTAAAACATTGCATTATACTGCATTTGTGTTTTTGTTCATCGTGTCAGTGTTTTATATCATTTCTTTCCAAAATACCACAGCTTGGGCAGGTGCATTAATTGCACTTTAATCCAGACCACATTAAGTTTGGAAAGTGTTGCAAATAATGTAAATTCCAGTTGCAGATTTTGTTGGGTTTATTTTTAATACCAAGTTTGATCAATAATTGTGATAATTTCCATACAAAACAAATTTTCATACAAAATATCAGTGAGTTTGATAAATAGGAAAACGTAAAATCCAAATTTTAATCCTATTACCAGTTGAAACAGTTTTAAAATTCTGGATTCTTGATTGATTAGTACCAAATGAGCTTGTCATTTATTCATTCTCTTTTTTTTTGTCCAAATCAGGTTTACATTGCAGTTCAGATGGTCCTGCAAACTGCAACATCCTTACCCCTCCACCCACGTACTTCCTCCACCGGCACCCTTCTTAAGTCAGACATTGTCATCAGTGCATAAAATAATTGAATGATTTTACCTAGAATTATTATTTGTAATATGTTTTACTTCTTTATGTAAAATTTGTTATTCATCATTTAAAATATCAGTTACTTTATTCTACATAGTTCTTTGTTAGAGAGTCCTCAGCTATCAACAGTCTGTGTGTGGTCAGTAATTAATGGACAAATGTAAACAGTAGAAATTTTATTTTTTCTTCATGTTTCCTTTATTACATTGTGAATGAATGCAGTATTTTCCATTATAGTTTATTTTGATGTGCAGCAAAGAGGAGGCTAGAGGCAGTGGAAATGTCATATTGGATGGCAATATGTGGTGTGAATATTATGCAGAGAATTAGGAGCATTGATGGTAGGATTGCTGGTGTCTTTTTTTTTTTCTGTCTCATACACATGCAAGATTTCAGGTACGTCTTGCTATTTCTACTTGCACTTAGGTCACACTACACATATATGTACAAGCATATATATACACACACCCCTCTGGGTTTTCTTGTATTTTCTTTTTAGTTCTTGTTCTTGTTTATTTCCTCTTACCTCCATGGGAAAGTGGAACAGAATTCTTCCTCTGTAAGCCATGCGTGTTGTAAGAGGCGACTAAAATGCCAGGAGCAAGGGGCTAGTAACCTCTTCTTCTGTATATATTACTAAATGTAAAAGGAGAGACTTTTGTTTTTCCTTTTGGGCCACCCCGCCTTGGTGGGATGCGGCCAGTGTGTTGAAAAAAGAATTAGGAGCATGGAGAATAGAAGGTTTGGTGCCTCCAAAAGTATAATACAGAGGGCTGAGTGGGTGTTGTTGAGGTGACTTGGGCACTTAGAGGGATGGCGCAAAATAGAATAACTTGGAAGGTATGCTAGTTTGATGTGCTGGGAAGGAGGGGGTTAGAAGGGGTAAAGGAAGTTTTAAGTGCTAAAAGCTTGATTGTCCAACAGAGTTGGGTGAGCACTTTAAACCAGAGTGAGTGGAGGTAAGTGGTATTTGTGACCTGATGTGCTGTTGGAGTATGAGGAAGGTAACATTTGTGAAGGATTCAGGAAAATCGGTTAGCTAGACTTGAATCATGGAGATGGGAAATACAGTGCTGGCACTGGGTGAGGATGTTGCAGTTCAAAGGATCATCTAAACTGTGATGTCAGCATGCTTCTGACAAGACAGCGATTGAATGTATGTTGGTGAATGTGTTTCTGGTGGGAGATGGCTGGTGCATTAAAAATATTGACATGCACAGTTGTGGATAACTTTGATAAAATTTATCAATATGCTCTAATAACGTTTTACCAGGAAGAGGTGGATGCAGGAAAACCGTTTCCCGTTGTCTTTGAAGAATTTGATAAGTGGATACAAGAGGATGTGGGACTGAACTCAAAGTTTCTTTTTGTCACATGTGGAGACTGGGATCTGAAAACTATGCTCCCAAGTCAGTGCGACCTAGAGAACTACCAGGTACCTGTATACTGCAAGACATGGCTCAATATTAAAAAGGTAAATACCATCAATCTCCATGGGGAAGTGGAAAAGAATCCTTCCTCTGTAAGGAGGGACAAAAGTACATGGAGCAGAGGCTAGTAGCTCTTCTCCTGAATAAATTACTAAATGTAAAAAGGAAACCTTTAGGTTTTCTTTTTAGGTCACCCTGCCTCAGTGGGATACAGCTGGTGCATTAAAAAAAAAATCTCCGTAGGAAAGCGGGAAAGAATCCTTCCTCCGTAAGCCATGCGTGTCGTAAGAGGCAACTAAAATGCTGAGAGTAATGGACTCATAACCTCCCTTCTCCTGTATAAATTATTAAATGTAAGGAGAAAAGCTTTATAAGGCTTTCTTTTTCAAGTCATACTGCCTGTTTTCAAGTCACCCTATCTGTCTCTCATAGGGTACATCATTGTCATATCATTACTAAGATATAAAAATTACTGTATTTGTTCATCCATTGAGCATCAAATTAACATTTATACAGTGTTATTCTATTGCATTTTAAGGTCCTTTTCAAAGTTTGCTTGTTGTGCATTGAACTAAACTAATACAAAAAAAAAAAAGTGCATGATTCCTGTTAACACCTATAATTCTTTTTTGTGAGCATTATTTGCTCATAATTGTTATAAAAAAGGCTTCTTCTAGCTTATTACAAATCTATTACAGATATTACTGTAATTATAATACTGTAGTAGTTCATTACAAAACATAATAATCTGTGTGACAATTTTCATACTTTTCATCTACCTGGTTCTCTTATTTTTATTTTTTTAACTTTTGCTTTATTTGCCATTTATTACCCTGTTCACTGTCTTGTATGTTTTTGATACCAGGGTCACTTATGTAGATCTATGTTTTGAGATCAGCTTCCTCAGACAAGTTGTGAATGGTAAACTTTTGCTTATACATGAGAGAATGGATGTGTAGTGAGTGTGCACTGTGTAACATAAATCCTTTCCCCCCACAATGCGTGTATGATTGGACAAGCAAAACTCTGACTTTGTGTTGAAAATGAAAATGTTTATTTCCTTGCAAAGCTTACAATGTGTGGTTTACAAATTACATAGTGCAGTGCAATGTAGATAAGTACTTTTCTAATTAATAAATACAGTAGGGCCCCACTTATATGGCAGGTTAGGTTCCAGGCTACCTCTAGAAAGCAGACATCGCTGGAAAGCAGAATGCCATTTTTTCCACTTACAAATGCATATAAATACCAGATAACAAGATTACACTAATATATATTAAGTTAGCAGTAGCACTAGGCATTAAAAAACAATAAAAAGTAAAATGCACACACAGTACACTCATTATTTAGCTAAAAATATTTGTAGTCTTAATGTAGGGTGAGAGGTGAGTAAGCGAGATAAAAACGAATAAACGAGGGAGAGAACAAGTATGAGGACAAAACTGCAGAGTACTATGTAAACAGACAAACACACCTTGTTTTGGTTCATACACATTCATATAAAAACCTTACATTGTGTACAAGATGTCTCCACAGTGGTACAGTAGAATAAAGAGCAACACTTCCATTCTTATGTAACATCATTTTTAGAAGGAATGATGCTCTGACAAGTTAGTACGGAAGAATAAATAAACAGCAACACTCCCATTCTCATGCAACACACCATTTTAGAGTGAATGATATTATTATAATCATAATAAAAAAGAAGTGCTAAACCCACAAGTTGTGTATATCAGATGTTTGTCTGTGTTGTACCAAAAGACAGTGACAATGTTTTTACTGGCTTATGACCCAACAGTGGTGCTGATACTACAATAAAAAAATGTTTCTTGTAACTTATCAAATGTAGTATTATGAGAGTTAACAACAACAATTATTTCAGTCTTATGCAGTGATGACAGGAGAGTACGTCAAAGGCATGATGCCAATGATTAACGGTCTCAACCTTGTTCACATTGGCCGCCTTCATCGAGGTCTTGGTAAGATAGCTAATAAGTATGCCTTAATACTGATGCATTTATATTTTTGTAGCTATTTTTTTTTTTAAAGTCTGCCCTCTCCCACCGAGGCAGGGTGACCCAAAAAGAAAGAAAATCCCCAAAAAGAAAATACTTTCATCATTCAACACTTTCACCTCACTCATACATAATCACTGTTTTTGCAGAGGTCCCCAGAATACTACAACAATTTAGAAGCATATACGTATAAAGATATATAACATATCCCTCCAAACCGCCAAGATCCCAAACCCCTCCTTTAAAGTACAGGCATTGTACTTCCCATTTCCAGTACTCAAGTCCGGCTCTTTAAAAATAACCGGTTTCCCTGAATCCCTTCACTAAATATTAACCTGCTCACACTCCAACAGCTCGTCAGGTCCCAAATACCATTCGTCTTCATTCACTCCTATCTAACATGCTCATGCACGCTTGGTGGAAGTCCAAGCCCCTCGCCCACAAAACTTCATTTACCCCCTCCCTCCAATCTTTTCGAGGATGACCCCTACCCCGCCTTCCTTCCCAAACAGATTTATACGCTCTCCATATCATTCTACTTTGATCCATTCTCTCTAAATGACCAAACCACCTCAACAACCCCTCTTCAGCCCTCTGACTAATACTTTTATCAACTCCACACCTTCTCCTAACTTCCACACTCCGAATTCTCTGCATAATACTTGCACCACTCATTGCCCTTAGACAGGACATCTCCACCGCCTCCAACCATCTCCTCGCTGGCAGCATTTACAACCCAAGCTTCATACCCATACAAGAGTGTTGGTATCACTATACTTTCATACATTCCCTTCTTTGCCTCTATAGATAACGTTTTTTGTCTCCACATATACCTCAGGGGCCTAGTAATCCCTTCTCCTGTATAACTTACTAAATTTAAAAAGAGAAACTTTCGTTTTTCTATTTGGGCCACCCTACTTGGTGGGATACGGCCGGTTTGTTGAAAGAAGAAGAAGATATACCTCAATGCACCACTCGCCTTTTTTCCTTCACCAGTTCTATGGTTAACCTCATCCTTCATAAATCCATCCGCTAACACGTCAATTCCCAAATATCTGAAAACATTTACTTTCTTTCATACTCCTCCTCTCCAATTTGATTTCCAATTTTTCTTTACCTAAATCATTTGATACCCTCATCACCTTACTCTTTTGTGTGTTCACTTTCAACTTTCTACCTTTACACACACTTCCAAACTCGTCCACTAACCTTTGCAACTTTTCTTTAGAATATCCCATAAGGACAGTATCATCAGCAAAAAGTAACTGTGTCAATTCCCATTTTGTATTTGATTTCCCATAATTTAATCCCACCCCTCTCCCCAACACCCTAGCATTTACTTCTTTTACAACCCCTTCTATAAATTTATTAACCCTTTCAGGGTCGGCAGGCCCTCTCCTAAACTTGTTCTCAGGGGTCGGAAATTTATCGAAAAAACTATTCTTTCTTGTGAAATGATAAAGAATCTTTTCCCAATCATAATGACACCAAAAGTATGAAATTTGATGGAAAACTTATGGAATTATGCTCTCGCAAAGTTAACGGTCTCGACGATGTTTATGCATAGGCCCTATTTTGAGTCCTATTTTCAGCCATTTCCAATGTACCAGTCGACAAAAATCATAACTATTTTGCTAGAACTCCATTTTTTCTGTTGAATGAATACAAGAAACCACCCATTTACTGATTTCAACTATCCAAAAAAAAAAAAAAGTGGTCAAAAATTGGCAATTTTGCCAATTTCACACAAATTTCAAAAGATGCCAATTTCCAAATTGGGTCTAGAATAAACAAGACAGACATTCCTGGCACTAAAACATTTTTTCTGTTCATTAGTCATGTCCCCAGGCCTCTCATACATTTCTTTTGCTTTCCACTTTGAATTTTTCTCACAAAAAAATAGAAGATTTACTGTTATGCAGACTACTACATTAGTGTAGAAATGGTATAAATAATATCAGCGCACTTGTGAAAGAATATTAGACTCACCAGCTGACGTGTATTGGACGCGTGGCATGATTTGTTTACTTTTGAACTTTGGCAAAAATCGAACATTTCTGCTACTATGAGCTTAATTTCAAGGTACTTTTCATTGTGAAACCAATCAAAATCATCTCAATTTCTGTAATATGTCTTCCATTCTCTAAAATAAGACCAGGAAAACTAGAATACAACCATAAATAGCATACGAAAATACACTTCAAAGTCTCTGTTTTGAAGCAAAAACATGGTCGGAGATTTTTTTTCTCATTACGCAATGTGTTCTGCAGGATTTTTTTTATACCATGCACACTGACCACATAGACCCATTCTTTCATATGTAGGCCTACCAGCTTTCTCTTACTAGATTTGAAGGCGCTAGAATTTATGCGTACTAGTACGGCACCATCCGTGGCGTGCAAGCTGTGCTAGTACGGCACCAACCCTGAAAGGGTTAAAACCATGGTGACATAAATGAATAAATGTCAAAATTATATGTATGGCTACTGTCAGCTAAGTAGATGATGGTAGTACCTATTGCCAAATGAGCTAAATTCTTTGTTTCCTAACCTCCCCCCAACCCCACCTCAGCTTCCTCTGCAGGCTGAGTGAAATGTTTGAATTGGGTTACCATATTTGTTAGCAGCTGCCCTACCTCAGTGGGAGATAGCCAGTTTTGAATTAGGTCAACATATTTGTTAGGAATTTCCCTACCTTGGTAGGAGATGGCCGTTGTGCTATAAAAAAAAAAAAAAAATGTTGGGAGCTAAAATATGTCCCAAGGAAGGAGATGTAGTGTGTGATTCCCTCTTAATTCTTTTAACATACCAGCCATATCCCACCGAGATAGGGTGGCCCAAAAGAAAAAACTAAAGTTTCTCCTTTTATATTTAGTAATATATACAGGAGAAGGGGTTACTAGCCCCTTGCTCCCGGCATTTTAGTCGCCTCTTACGACACGCATGGCTTACAGAGGAAGAATTCTGTTCCACTTCCCCATGGAGATAAGAGGAAATAAACAAGAACAAGAATTAGAAAGAAAATAGAAGAAAACCCAGAGGGGTGTGTATATATATGCTTGTACACGTATGCGTAGTGTGACCTAAGTGTAAGTAGAAGTGGCAAGACATACCTGAAATTTTGCATATTTATGAGACAGACAAAAGACACCAGCAATCCTACCATCATGTAAAACAATTACAGGCTTTCGTTTTACACTCACTTGGCAGGACGGTAGTACCTCCCTGGGCGGTTGCTGTCTACCAACCTACTACCTACATCCCTCTTAATCAAGTTATTAAATTATTAAGAAGGCTGAGAAACTACAGTCCTGATATTCAGGATTGAAGCTTATTTATTTTGGAGAATGTCTTAAAGAAGTCTTTGCTATATAAAAATATTGCACACCACCAGAATATCAACTACATGTAATTTGCTAGGAAGGTTTTCTGTGTGTGAATACTGATAAAAGAACCTGACCCTGTAATTTCTAGTCGTATGGCTCAGGTTAGTTAATTTCTCTAGTCTAATTTGTACTGCAGTGTTTTTCATTCCACCTGGAGTTGTTTCAGCATGAGAATTGTTACAGTATTCATTCTTAGGAGTAATGTTCAACGAACACTTGTGTAAAGAAAACTTTTAAATTCAAGAATTGTTTGGTTTGGTTCAAAAGTGGGATTTGAGAAGTGCATTAGCAGGAGTATTTGTTTTCTTTTTCTCTTGAGGGATAAAACATGAACATTTACCCTCATATCCTTGTATTTAATCCTTGTGGATTACATAAGCATCATTCACTTATAATTTAATTCCATTAAATCAAATACTTTTTATGGCACTGTACTGGAAAACTGAAATGTGACAACTAACATACAAGTGTTCAAAGATCATGTTAAAATATGTAATTAAGGTGACTGATTTTGACTTTCTAGATGACTGTCACAACATTGCCAACATTCTGAGAGCTCTGGCAGACCAAGGCTGCAAGTTCCTACCTACGATGGCCATTGATTAACTTATTGAAATAAGTTTTTCTTATTTTATATTGATCCAGCAGTGGTTTTTGGTACTTTTAAGAAATTGTCAAAAGTGATTAATTCAGGTTAGCTACAGTATATTATTAGACATTAATAGACATGAGTAGTATGGCTTCAGTCTGTAGTGTTTTTTTTTTTTTACATATTTCATGGAATGAGTCTAAGGGTACATTTTAAGTACAAAAAATTTATTTTCAACTAAAAGTACTAAAGCTAGTTTTTCCATTTATATTTAAATATGATTATTTTATGGGATTTCAGTTTTGTTTAGATATAGTTAGGTTTGCTTTTTAATATTTTATTTAGTGAAGAATTGCACAGAAATTGCCAGCACTGACTTGCCAGTCATATACTAATTTTTCACTACAAATGCAAAATTGTTTTCTAAGATACGTTTGTGTGGGGTTACCAAAAGTATTATTCAGTGGGCAGAGGAAGGGTTGTTGAGGTGGTTTGGGCATATAGAGAGGATGGAGCAAAATAGGATGACTAGGAGGGCATGTAAATAGGGGTTGGAAGGAAGGAAGGATATGGCTCATCCCAGGAAGGGTTGGAGGGGGGGGGGAGTCTACCTACCTGGAGGGTGTTCTGGGATCAGCACACCCACAGCCTGCAGCTGGTTTTGAGTGCTAGGGGCTTGGGCATCCAACAAGTTCATGTGAACCTGTTAAATAGGAGTTAGTGGAGGCAAGTGGTTTTTATGATTTGACATGCTCTGAGAGTGTGAATAAAGCAACATTTGTGAAGGGATTCAGGAAAACCAGTCTTTCAATTTGAGTCCTTGAAATGGGAAGTACTGTGCCTACATTCTGAAGGAGGGGTGGGGATGTTGCAGTTTGTAAGGGGTCACCTGACCTGTGCCATCAGCATGCTTCTGGCCAAACAGTGATTGAATGATGGTGAAAGTGTTTCTTCTTTTTCGGGTCGCCCTATCTCGGTGGGAGACAACCAGTGTGTTAAAGAAAAAATGTCAAAGTAATTGGTTAATTTTGGTTGTGTCACACAGGGAAAGTTCATAGATATGCAAAGCATTTTGGCAAGGAGAAAACAAATTAAGTATTACTGGGCATCAAATAGTCAGATTAAAGTTAATAAGGTGCAACTCTAATTGTAGATAATCAGCCAATGCTAAAAATGAATTACAGGTGTCCCCTTGCTTTATGTGAGAGATGTAGTCCTGATTGTTGGTGTATAAAGTGAAATCGCATGTAGCAAACCCATTATAATGGTGAAAATGGGGTTACTGCATATAATCAAAATCACACATAGCAAATCAGCATAAAGCAAGGAAAACCTGTGCTGGTATGTACTTGCATGTTTATATAATGTTAGTGCTGTCTTCTCTGCTGTGGTTGTTGTTGTGTTTACTTACACTGTGTGTACATAAAATATTTTAAATGTATTAGTAATTGTGGGAAATATAAAATGAGAATGAACTAAATAGATTTTTATGAATAAACCTTTTTAACACTAATAAAAGGGAATACAATCATAGATTGGGATTTGAACCTATGATGTAATGGTTCTCATGATCCCTTGGGCTGTCATAACCCTGACTGGCCTGAAATAGAATAAATATTGTACAAGATGAAAATGTAGAAAACTTTAGTCATATGCCAGTTTGGTGAGTAAATCACCATAGTTATTCCTGCCTTGTACCTTAACTCTGTCTCAAGCTTATCAACAGCACACTGTTGATGGTGTCCCTCCCAGCTGATCATGGTGTAGCATTTCCAGCTCATATCTGCAGCTCCTTACTGCTCACACTGTCCTCTGTAGGTCATTTTTGAGGGAAGAGCTTTGATTTGTTTGTCGATGATATCCTGCCCCTCACGTGTACCTTTTTCAGATCTACAGGTGATGGCAAACTGTGACAGGTCAAATGCTTCCAGTGCTCTTGACAGTTGGACTCATATGGATGTAGTGTTATTGCAACCCTTCAACCCAGTATTAAACCACCATACCATAGAATTCCTGATTTTATTAATATTTTATTATTATTAAAACTTCACATTCATGAGTTGAGGAGTATAACTGGGCAAAGCATTTTTTGGGGGGGGGGGGGGAAATAAAATTCACTAATTGCAGATAATGCATAATGATAACCTGAAGGTTTTCTGAATGTATGTACGTACTATTTTTAAATGAATATTCTTGTATCATTGATGGCTTGCACTTTTCTAGAAATTTCTTAGTAAGCTTATTTTTTAATTTTAGAACCATTTCTGTCAGGCATTAGTTATAAATATTTGTATATGAATGAATGTCCCTTAGGGTAGTCCACAAAAATAAAAATTTGAGTCATTATTGTCTTAGTCGTTATGTTCATCTCGAAGAACAGACTTTCCATACAAAGTTTCAAACATTTTGGGATTCATTTAAGGATGTCTCAGTGATTTCAAACTTTTACCCCATACCATACAACAAGAAAATGAAGTGTTGGAAAGGAATTTTTAACATGCTGTCTCCCACTGAGGCAGGATGATCCATAAAAGTAAGAAACACTTTCACCTTCATTCACACATAATCACTGTGTGAATGATGGTGAAGGAATTGTGTATGAAGGATTATGTGTGAAGGAGGAAACACTAAACCCATGTGGGTCATACAGTGCTCGGGAAGATGCCAAGGATTTTAGTGGAAATTTTTGTCTTATATTTTAATTTTCATTTGGAAGCATTAAACATCTAAGAAATTTTAGGCTATCATGTTTGATATATGGAAGGGAAGGGTAGCTTCTGTTATTTGGATCAAGAGTCCTTCAGCATTAAGGAAAAGTGGAAAAAGTGCTGTGCTGTTGTAGTTTTATATTGACAGGAAGGTGGACATGTTAACACGCATCGGTTCAAGGACTCCCCAAGCTGTTTATGAGGGCTTGTTTCTAGCTGTCTGGGACACAACAGCAACTGGATGCTAGCTAGCCTAGAGGTAAGTTGGTCTCTGCTACATTTTCCTCTGGCAGTGGCAGCACCAAGGGGCACTGAAGTCCCCCAAAATTCTGTCAGCACTCCCTGATGTATACAATGTTGATATTTTAAAGAAAGCTTTTCACGAGGTTCAATTATATATTCGTAGACATATAATGACTGCATTGTTGTACACTTAATATATGTATACATATATGACTACATTGTTGTACATTAAAGCATGTATGTAGTTACTGTACATATACCATATTGTCATCCATATTTTTCTCACCCCCCCCCCCCCCTTTCTTTTCTCTGTCTCTTATATATAATTTCTCTTACCCTGGCTTTGGGATGCTGGAGATATCTTGATATCCTCATAAAAATTCCATTTTGTGTGTGTGTGTGTACTCGCCTATTTGTACTCGCCTATTTGTGGTTGCAGGGGTCGATTCACAGCTCCTGGCCCCACCTCTTCGCTGATTGCTACTAGGTCCTCTCTCTCCCGGCCCCATGAGCTCTATCATACCTCGCCTTAAAACTATGTATGGTTCCCGCCTCCACTACGTCACTTTCTAGGCTATTCCACGGCCTGACTACTCTATGACTGAAGAAATACTTCCTAACATCCCTTTGATTCATCTGAGTCTTCAACTTTCAATTGTGACCTCTTGTGTCTGTGTCCCTTCTCTGGAACATCCCGTCTTTGTCCACTTTGTCTATTCTGCGCAGTATTTTATATGTCGTTATCATGTCTCTCCTGTCCTCCAGTGTCGTCAGGCCGATTTCCCTCAACCTTTCTTCGTTAGGACAATCCCCTAGCTTGGGACTAGTCTTGTTGAAAACCTTTGCACTTTCTCTAATTTCTTGACGTGCTTGACTAGTTGTGGATTCCAAACTGGTGCTGCATACTCCAGTATGGGCCTGACGTAAATGGTATACAGAGTCTTAAATGAATCCTTACTGAGGTATCTGAGCGCTATCCGTAGGTTTGCCAGGCGCCCGTATGCTGCAGCAGTTATCTGATTGATGTGCGCCTCAGGAGATATGCTCGGTGTTATACTCACCCCCAGATCTTTTTCCTTGAGTGAGGTTTGCAGTCTTTGGCCATCTAAACTATATTGTGTCTGCGGTCTTCTTTGCCCTTCCCCAATCTTCATGACTTTGCATTTGGCAGGGTTAAATTCAAGGAGCCAATTGCTGGACCAGGCTTGTAGCCTGTCCAGGTCTCTTTGTAGTCCTGCCTGATCCTCATCCGATTGATTCTTTCATTAACTTCGCATCATCTGCAAACAAGGACACTTCTGAGTCTATCCCTTCCGTTATGTCGTTCACATATACCAAGAACAGCACAGGTCCTAGGACTGACCCCTGTGGAACCCCGCTTGTCACAGGTGCCCACTCTGACACCTCGTCGCGTACCATGACTGTTGTTGCCTCCCTGTCAGATATTCTCTGATCCATTGCAGTGCCTTTCCTTTTATGTGTGCCTGATCCTCTAGCTTTTGCAGTAACCTCTTGTGAGGAACTGTGTTGAAGGCCTTCTTGCAGTCCAAAAATATGTAGTCGATCCACCCCTCTCTCTCTTGTCTTACTTCTGTCACCTTGTCATAAAACTCTAGTAGGTTTGTGACACAGGATTTTCCTTCCCTGAAACCGTGCTGGTTGTCAATTATACACTTGTTTTCTTTCCAGGTGCCTCACCACTCTCCTCCTGATGATCTTCTCCATGACCTTGCATACTATACACGTTAGTGATACAGGTCTGTAGTTTAGTGCCTCATGTCTGTCTCCCTTTTTAAAAATGGGACTACATTTGCCATTTTCTGTACCTCAGGGAGTTGTCCAGTTTCAAATGATGTGTTGAAGATCTTTGTTAATGGCTCACACAGTGTCTCTGCTCCCTCTTTAAGGACCCATGGAGAGATGTTGTCTGGTCCCACCGCCTTTGAGGTGTCAAGTTCGCATAGCAGCTGTGCCCCCCTGTTCTGATTTCCTGGAGTCCTACTGGTTTCCACTGTAAATACCTCTTTAAATCTTGTGTTGAGCTCCTGACATATCTCTTGGTCATTTCTTGTGAATTCCCCATCACCCTTCCTCAGTCTGATTACCTGGTCCTTGACTGTTGTTTTCCTCCTGATGTGGCTGTACAACAGCTTCGGGTCAGTCTTTACTTTTGATGCTATGTCATTTTCATATTGTCTCTGAGCCTCCCTTCTTATCTGTGCATATTTGTTTCTGGCTCTTCGGCTGATTTCTTTATTTTCCTGAGTTCTCTCTTCTGTACCTTTTCCATTCTCTAGTACACCTAGTTTTTGCCTCCCTACACCTTTGGGTGAACCAAGGACTCGTTCTGTTCTTCCCATTATTTCTGTTTCCCTTGGGAACAAACCTCTCCTCTGCCTCCTTGCATTTTGTTGCCACATAGTCCATTTCTTGTACTGGTTTTCCTGTCAGTTCCCTCTCCCACTGAATGTCTTGAAGGAAGTTCCTCATGCCTGAGTAGTTCCCCCTTTTGTAGTTTGGTTTTTCCCAGCCTATTCCTGCTACTCTCTCCACTTGGAGCTCAACTATGTAGTCGAAGCACAGAACCACATGATCACTAGCTCCCAGGGGCCTTTCATACATGAAACCCTCGATGTCCGAACTACTCAAGGTATATACAAGGTCCAGCCTTGCTGGTTCATCCTTTCCTCTCTCTCTCTGGTAGTGTGTCTAACATGTTGATGCATGAGGTTTCCCAGTACCACATCCATCATCTTGGCTCTCCATGTTTCGGGACCCCCATGGGGCTCCAGGTTTTCCCAGTCAATCTCCTTGTGATTGAAATCACCCATAACTAGTAACTTTGCTCCCCCCATGTGTGCTCTCCTGGCCACCTCGGCTAGTGTGTCGATCATTGCTCTGTTGCTCTCATCGTATTCTTCTCTTGGCCTCCTGCAGTTCTGTGGTGGGTTGTACATTACTGCAATTATCACCTTATGTCCCTCAGACTGGATTGTTCCTACTAAGTAGTCCCTTTCGCCCGTACCATCCATTCCTTCCATGTTCTCAAAACCCCACTGGTTTTTAATGAGCAGTGCAACTCCTCCTCCCCCTCTCCTCCCTCTGTCTTTCCTGAGGATTTGATATCCGGATGGAAAGATTGAATCTGTTATTATTCTGGTGAGTTTTGTTTCTGTGAGTGCTATTATGCCTGGGGATGTCTCCTTGATTCTTTTGTGCCACTCCTCATACTTGTTTGTTATTCCATCTGCATTTGTATACCACACCTTCAACTTCTTTTCTAAGACTGTAGTCTGGGAGGTATATTGGGGTTGGGGAAGTGGGAGACCTGGTAAGGAGCTATGGGTTGTTGCTGTGGGGGTGGAGTTTGTAATGTAGTGGGTGGGGGCATTGGATGTGGCATGGGTGTTTTGATTTAGAGTGTTTGGTTGCACTGGGGTTGACCTGGTTGGGAGGCTTCTATAGGAAGTTGTGAGGGAGGCTGTATTTGATCTTCTTCCTGGGTCTGGGATCTCCTGTCTGTCTTCTCCATCCCCTCTTTCCTCTTTTCGCCTTTGTACCATCTCTCAGTTTCTGCCTTTCTTCTTGTGTTCTGTCGCGGTCAAGATACACCTTCCTGTATGCCGGCATGTCCCTTAATCGTGCTTTCTCCTGCAGGATCCTTGTCCGAGTCGCTTCTGCCTTGAAGGTCACTTTCACTGGCCGGGTTCTTTTTTTTACAAACCCCCCTATTCTCCGAAAATTTTCCAGCTGGGTCGTGTCGTCTTCTCCTATTGCTTTCATGATGCTTTCAATTGTTTTTTTTTTTCCCTTGTTTTCTAGCTTCATATGTTTCCCCTTCAACTTCCTGGAACCCATACACAAAGACTGACCTCACCCTTTCATTCTCCCACTGCATATCCCTGTGTATCCCCTCATTTAATTTGGTTTCGTCCACTGCAGCTTTCCTTTCTTCAGTTTCACTGGCTAATGTACTTGGGCTCAGTGGCCTGTCATTTTCCCTTCTCGGCTTTCCTTGGGCTCTGTTGTTGTCTGTTAGGGCCTCCACATAAAGCTTAGCTCTTTCATTTACTAGTCTCCTCTGATAGAGCTTCTCCATGCAGTTGTGCCCCTTCTTTCCCTACAGTCCTCTTATTTGTGGCTGAGGTAGCAGTCTCTGTTGTCAATCCCAAAATGTTCTTTAGTTCTTTAGGCTGTTTCAGATTTTTCAGTTCCTCTTCTAAGTTCTGTATCCTAGCCTCTGCTGCTTTGACATGCACCTCCCACTTCCTGCTTTCCATATCTATCCTCTCTTCCATTCTCATGCTAAGTTCTTCTAGTTTCTTTTCCCATTCATGATCCCTTTTTATGAGCTCTGCTGCCCAATCTTCCTTTGCAGCTTCCTCCTCCTGTCCCTTGGTTTTTCTTGTTGCTCTCTGGCAACCCATTTTTGTTTTATCCTGATTGCCTCAGAGTGGGAAACCTATGTAGTTCTGTATGTTAGGTTAGTAGTGTGTATGTCAGAGTGTGGGGGGGGGAGGTAGTGAAGGAACTGTGGCTATGTGGGAGAAGAGTGGGGAGGGGGAGGGTGAACAGGGGAGGGGAGGGTGAACGAGGGAGGGGAGGGATCAGGGGAAGTAGTGAGATGTCGGTGGTGAGGCGGGGAGTGTATGTGTGAGTCTGGATATGTGTGTGTGTGTGTGTGTAATTTTGTGTGGAATTATGTGTGGGTTTATTACGTACTGAAAGGTAGGTGGCTTGTGCGTTGTAATGTAGTCTCAGTGGTCCTTGGCTGCCCACAACTTCGTGTGACCTGACCCCCAACCTCCTGGGACTTGACTGGCACGTACTTACAGTGTGTGTGTGTGTGTATTCGCCTAGTTAGTTACCATTTTTCCTAGTACAGGTGTGTGCGTGTATGTGTGTATGAGGGGGAGATACTGTTAATACATACCAGTAATTCTGGGTTATAAAAAGCAGAAATTGCTACTAGGGTCTAAAGCTTCTATGAGTGTTTGCCCTTGTGTGTGTGTGTGTGTGTGTGAGGGAGGGATGGTTAGGGGGGGGTAGGTTGTGTGTGTGTGTGAGGGAGGGATGGTTAGGGGGGTAGGTTGTGTGTGTGTAATTATGTGTCGAATTATGTGTGGGTTTATTATGTGTCTGAAAAGTAGGTGGCTTGTGCTTGGAGTGTAATGTGGATTCTCAGTGGTTGCTTGTGTCCACAACCTCTTGTGACCTGACTCCCACCCTCCTGGGACTTACGCTCACCTACTTACAATGTTGCCTATGCCTGACCTGCCACCTGCCTTGTTCAGTGGATTACCAATTGCTATTCCTTATTGAATATTTGAGTGCCTATTCTTTATCATGCTATGAGAGTTAGACCATTCACATTCAGCTTGGCGGTTAATTGGAACTTGAACCCCACACCCAAACAACCACTCATAGGTGGATACAGTACTTGTAGTGCAGCTGTTGCAGCCTGTAGATTGTCCAGCTCGATGTGACGTCCTGGCGTAGATCCACCTCAATTTCTTCTCGTTAATAATGTACCCTGTTCACTGTATTTCTCTCACTGGTCACACGATTGTTTCACTTTATTATCTTTCTTGGGTGACACTTGACAACGTCGCCTTACCACCCTCACTAGCCTGCCCACTCTGCGCCACAACGTTTTTATTTTCTAGATCACTTACAAAATTGTGGCTCTCCCCACACTTATGTGGCTCAGGCAGATTAAAAATCACTTCTAGGATTGTTCACTACCCTGACACACTTAGCAACCCTTGCAGAACACTTGGGTAGCCCTCAAAAACACTTATATTCCCGGAGCACGGAAGGCGTGACTCGTGCGCTCGCTGTCCCTACTGTGTGTGTGTGTGTGTGTGTGTGTGAGTGAGAGAGTGATAAGCTATTTTGAGAAATTGTAATTTCTAAGTGATAGTAAATCCAGCTCTGCTGGAACAAAAACTCAAGAGGCTGCTGGAGGAGCTGATAAGCCTTTAGTGTTGTGAATGACAATATCATTGTCCTCACAAGATTTTTAACACTGCATAAACCCTATCTGCATGATGGAATACGACAGGGACACACAATCAACTTTTTTCTCCACTTTGCAATAATCGTATATAGAGTAGAGTAGCAGCACACTACTTACGTATCCAGTTTTGCTAAAAAAAAAAAAAAGTCACCCACCAAATAAAAATAATTCTGCTTCAGGTCCTCTATTTCTTCCTTCTTCCTGGGGTTTAGCTCTTCGTTACGATAATAATAATAATCTTCCCTGACTCAAGAAATCGTAATGACACGATTGCAAACAAACCATACCCCCGGCCGGGATTGAACCCGCAGTCATAGTCTCAAAACTCCAGCCCGTCGCGTTAGCCACTAGACCAGCTAGCCACAATAAGATTCATCCAACTAGGTATATTTCTACACCATAGGAAGGTTAGCACAGGCACCACTGTGACCACAAATGCAAGTTTTTACAGGCGAATCTCCAGCTAGCTAACCTTCCTATGGTGTAGAAATATACCTAGTTGGATGAATCTTATTGTGGCTAGCTGGTCTAGTGGCTAACGCGACGGGCTGGAGTTTTGAGACTATGACCGCGGGTTCAATCCCGGCCGGGGGTATGGTTAATAATCTTCCCTCTTTCAACCAGACTGCCCTACCTATATAAAACTTCTGGAACTGTCCCTGCCTTCTGGTTTTGTCCATAATGCTCTTTCCTGATCTATTTCAGTTGCCAAGTGTCATTATGATTGGGTATATGCCTAAATGTTTTCTGTTAAGACCTTTTTTATAGCATTTTTTGAAATATCACTGGTGTAGTGATTCTACAGTATTTATTTGTCCCTCCTTACTAGTCTTTAGATACATAAAATGTTTCTCCTTGTAGATATAAATACTTTTATAGTATTGTAATGTGTTTCAAGAATAGCCTTTTTGGTACCAGCAAAAGGTAAAATTGGGGTTTTTTGATTTTTCAATATGTTTTATGTCATATCTTTTTATTTCATATCATATTTTAAAAAGTGATTTTGACAATTTAATTTTGATATTTGTGAGAATTGTTTTTCCCGTCATTATTTTCATTTATGTTCATACAGGGATCACTTATCTTTAAATGTCCTTGACTCAATTAGGCTGAATTGCTTGATTAAAACTTTGAAACAACTTTCAAAAAGGTAGGAGTGATGTTGGTGAAAGTTTTTTCTTTTTATCGGGGGGGACCCTGTTGGTGGGAACGGCGGTTTTTAATAATATTAAAAAAAAAAAAAAAAAAATATTTATAATATATATATATATATATATATATATATATATATTTTTTATAAAAAAAGAGATGATTGTGGATGTTATGAATGAGAAGAAACTGGATGTCCTGGCTTTAAGTGAAACAAAGCTGAAGGGGGTGGGAGATTTTTCAATGGGAGAGGAATAAATGGGATTGGTCAGGGGTTTCAAATAGGTTAGAGCTAAAGAAGGTGTAGCAATTAATGTTGAAGGATAAGCTATGGCAGGAAAAGAGGGACTACAAATGTATAAATTAAGGTTATGTGGAGTAAAATAAAGACTGGATGTGAAAAGTGGGTTTTTGTAAGCGTGTATGCACCTGGAAAAGAGAAAAGTGGTAGAGGGAGGGGAGAGATTCGGGGAAACGTTGAATAAATTTGCGTGGGGAGTTTTGAATCAAGTGTGAGAGTAATGGTGGTTGGGGATTTCAATGCTAAAGTGGGTAAAAAATGTTATGGGGGTGTAGTAGGTAAATTTGGGGTGCCAGGGTAAATGTAAATGGGGAGCCTTTAATTGAGCAATGTGTAGAAAAGAAATTTGGAATAAGTAATACATATTTTTATGAAAGGGGATAAATAAATATACAAGGTATGATGTAGCACGTAATCAAAGTAGTTTGTTAGATTATGTATTGGTAGATAAAAGGTTGATGGGTAGGCTCCAGGTTGTACATGTTTATAGAGGGGCAACTGATATATCGGATCATTATTTAGTTGTAGCTAAAAGTTAGAGTAAGAGGTAGATGGGAAAAGAGGAAGGTGGCAACAACAAGTAAGAGGGAGATGAAAGTGTATAAACTAAGGAAGGAGGAAGTTCGGGCGAGATATAAGCCACTATTGGCAGAAAGGTGGGCTAGTGCAAAGATGAGTAGTGGGGTGGTTGAAGAGGGTTGGAATAGTTTTAAAAATGCAGTATTAGAATGTGGGCAGAAGTTTGTGGTCATAGAGGGTGGGGGCAGGGAGGAAAGAGGAGTGATTGATGGAATGATGAAGTAAAGGGTGTGATAAAAGAGAAAAAGGTAGCTTACGAGAGGTTTTTACAAAGCAGAAGTGTTATAAGAAGAGCAGAGTATATGGAGAGTAAAAGAAAGGTGAAGATAGTGGTGAGAGAGTGCAAAAGGAGAGCAGATGAAAGAGTGGGAGAGGCACTGTCAAGAAATTTTAATGAAAATAAGAAAAAATTTTGGAGTGAGTTAAACAAGTCAAGAAAGCCTAGGGAAAGTATGGATTTGTCAGTTAAAAACAGAGTAGGGGAGTTAGTAGATGGGGAGAGGGAGGTATTAGGTAGATGGCGAGAATATTTTGAGGAACTTTTAAATGTTGAGGAAGAAAGGGAGGCGGTAATTTCATGCACTGGCCAGGGAGGTATACCATCTTTTAGGAGTGAAGAAGAGCAGAATGTAAGTGTGGTGGAGGTACGTGAGGCATTACTTAGAATGAAAGGGGGTAAAGCAGCTGGAAATGATGGGATCATGACAGAAATGTTAAAAGCAGGGGGGGATATAGTATTGGAGTGGTTGGTACTTTTGTTTAATAAATGTATGAAAGAGGGGAAGGTACCAGGGAATTGGCGGAGAGCATGTATAGTCCCTTTATATAAAGGGAAAGGGGGGACAAAAGAGATTGTAAAAATTATAGAGGAATAGTTTACTGAGTATACAGGAAAAGTATACGGTAGGGTTATAATTGAAAGAATTAGAGGTAAGACAGAATGTAGAATTGCGGATGAGCAAGGAGGCTTCAGAGTGGGTAGGGGATGTGTAGATCAAGTGTTTACATTGAAGCATATATGTGAACAGTATTTAGATAAAGGTAGGGAAGTTTTTATTGCATTTATGGATTTAGAAAAGGCATATGATAGAGTGGATAGAGAAGCAATGTGGCAGATGTTGCAAGTTATATGGAATAGGTGGTAAGTTACTAAATGCTGTAAAGAGCTTTTATGAGGATAGTGAGGCTCAGGTTAGGGTATGTAGAAGAGGGGAGAATACTTCCGGTAAAAAGTAGGTCTTAGACAGGGATGTGTAATGTCACCATGGTTGTTTAATATATTTATAGATGGGGTTGTAAAAAGAAGTAAATGCTAGGGTGTTCGGGGAGAGGGGTGGGATTAAATTTTGGGGAATCAAATTCAAAATGGGAATTGACACAGTTACTTTTTGCTGATGTACTGTGCTTATGGGATTTGAAATTCACCAATGGGTTTATATAGTTTATAGATGGGTTGTAAAAGTGAAGTAAATGTAAAAAGAGTATCGGTGAGAGGGTGGATTAAAAATAATTTTAGGGGAGGGTATCAAAGTGAATGGTTTCGACACAGTTACTTGTCGCTGATGGATTTTATGGGATGATTTCTAAAGAAAAACAAAAGGTTAGTGGATGCGTTGAGAATTGTGTAGTCAAAATTGAAAGTGACATGAGGAAAGAAGGTGAAGGGTATGAAAGGATTTAGTAAAGAAACATTGGATATAAGCTTGGGGGAGGGAGTAATTGGAAGGCAGTGAATGTTTTCAAGATTTTGGGGTGTAAGTGTCAGAGTGTGGAATTAGTGAGATGTGGTTAATTTAGCATTATAGGGGGCAAAAAAGGTGGTTGTTGAGGTTTGTGGTCAAAAGAGAATGGAGTCAAAGAATGGGAAATGTATGAAAGTATAGTAGGAAAGAGCTAGGTCTTCGAAAGGGTGTGAAGACTGGGGTGGTTTTGCGCAGCGAGGGGCTTGGACCAGGGTGCATGTCGTGTTGATAGGGTAAATGAGGAATAATATTATGAGAAATTCAGAGTGTGGATAATATAGTGAAGGGTTAGGGAGTTTTTTAAAGTATTGAGTCAGAGGGAGAAATGCCTGATTTGAGGGGTTGGTACATTTGAGGAGAATGGATCTTAAGATATGCTTGTAAGCATTAAATCTATGGGATGCAAAGAGGGGTAGTGATAATTAATGTGTGAGTGTGGTGAAAGTGTTGAATGATAATGAAAGTATTTTCTTTCTTTTTTTGGGTCACCCTGCCTCGGTGGGAGACGACCGACTTGTTGAAAAAAAAAAAAAAAAAATATGGTAAAGTGCTAAAATTGTAGGAGTTATACAGAGCTTGGGTTTTGTGTAATCGGGTTTGATTAAAGGAAGGGGAGGATAGCTCCAGTTCCTTGGATCCAGAGTCCATCAACATCAAAGCACCTGTTTCAATATAAAGAGTAATTAACCCCTTCTGTTTTGGTCCCATTATGGCTTTGAAGCTAGTGTTGGTCCCATAATACTCCGCCAAAATTCTAGCGGCTTCAGATCTTGCAGGAGAAAGCTGGTAGGCCTGCATATGAGAGAATAGGTCTGCACGGTCAGTTTGCCCTGTATAAAAAATCCTGCGTCAAGCAGTGCATAATAAAAAAAACTGCAACCATGTTTTTGGTTTAAAACAGTGACTTTGCAGTGTATTTTTGTATGGTATTTATGGCTGTACTCTTGTTTTCTTGGTCTCATTTGATAGAATGGAAGATATGTTACAGAATTTGAATAGTTTACCAACTAAAAGTGTCTTGAAGTTGAGCTCAAAATAGCAGAAGTATTCGATTTTTAACGATGTTCAGGAGTAAACAAATCATAGTTACGCGTCTAATACACGTCAACTGCGGGGTCTAATATGCATTCACAAATATGCTGATATTATTTATACAATTATTACAATGATGCAGTAGTCTGAATAACAGTAAATCTTTTTTTTTTTTTTGTGAATGAAAATTCAAAATGAAAAGCAAGCGTAATGTAAGAGGGGCCTCAAGATATGACTAATGAACAGAGAAAATGTTCTTTTAGTGCCAGGAATGTCTGTACTGTTTATTCTGGCCCCTATTTTAAATTGCCCTTTCTTGAATTTTGTGTGAAATTGGCCAAATTAGTAATTCCTGAACTTTTTTTTGTATAGTTGAAATAGGTAAATGGGCAGTTTCTTGTACTTAATCGATAGAATAAAAGGAGTTCTAGCAAAAGAGCTGAGTTTGGTCAAGTGGAACAAAAGAATTGGCCAAAATAGGGTTAAAAGTGGGCGAAATCGCTGATGTGTAAGTATCGCTGAGACCACCAACTCTGCAAGAGTAATTCTGCAAGTTTTCCATCAAATTTCAAACTTTTGGTTTCATTACCTTCAGAAAAAGATTATCATTTCATAAGAATTTTTTTTTTTTTTTTTTTGAAAATCTTTGACACTGAGCAAGTTTGCACCCAGGGTCTCAATGAATAAGACATATACGTGTAACACCTGGGTATATTTATTGGGGATGCTACACCTGCACAGCTGGCTTCTAAATCAAACACTGGGACATAATATAGATTTTTAAAATGAAATCTTTAAAAGAGGCAAATTGCAGGAGTTGTAGATGTTGACACAGGCAGGATTCACTAGTGGAAGTAGGTCATGTCCATAGGTTGGCAATGGAATTGTAGAATATATCCTCTGTACCAGGATTCCATTGTGTTGCTGTGTCAGACAGACAAGTGTCATTACATCAAAGGTAGACACATACAACACCTTGGTATCTTTATTGGAGAAACTTCTCACCTGCTCAGTAGGCTTTTTCAGTAATAAAGGGATATGATGTCATTGACTAATAGAACAAGTAGAGGATGGGAATTGCAGACATTGCCCATCTGTAATGTCTATAACAGTTGTAACTCATCTTTTCTACTGGCTCCACTAAATCTGACATGTCCCTATATCAGATTGAAAAAAAGCCTGCTGCGCTGGCAAAATCTCATACAGATGTTCGGCAGCGCTGTATAGCCCTTGTGGCTTAGCACTTCTTTTTGATTATAATAATCATACAGATGTTCAGGTGTTGCCCATCTCGCTCACAAACTGGTTGGTATTGTATGCCTTCTTCTGACACTTGGCTGTGACAGCAGCACTGTGGAATGCTGGTACAGAAATGTAAAACTGCTAACCTCGACCCACATAGACATGACTTACTTCCACTTATGGATCCTGCCCAGCTGTGATACCTACCACTTGTTGCTGCCTCCTACTGGCTCCACTATGTAAGCCTGTTTTGCACTGTCTCATAATAAAAGGCACCCAGGTATCATATGGGTCTTAATCTTACAAAAGACCAAAAATAATTGAGGAGTAAAAATGAAATTTAAATGAAAAATTTTAAACTAATATTTTATTACATTACATACAAAATGATAATGTATCACACTAAGCCACACAAAGTCATACATTATTTTTTTACAATTATATTTTATGCCAGAATGTTTGATACAATTCTTTACAGGTTGTAAATGGTATGCTGATACTAGCAAACTGTGGAAAAGGACACTTGTGTACAATTCAGGACAAATATTAAAGTGAATTTTTCACAAGTGGCTTCATAAGTCTGAGGACTGATTAAGCCACTTTTGGCAAAACATTCCTTTAAGAAATGTTCTAAACTGTGTACACTTCTTTCACAATTCTTTGCTGGTATACGTAAATACAAAGTAAGTTTTCTGAAGATCTTCCATCCTATGGTAAATTTACTTGGCTATAGTAAAATTAGTCACATCACTTGTACATCAACATACTGTAAATAGCTTCCAAATCTTAGAATCACGAAGTAAATGTTAGTACAATACAACTTTGACTTGCATTTAAATTAAATCTGCCATTCAAATATAACAAGTTTCCATATTTACAGATCACTCGCTCAGCCAAAACTATATATTCTTTAACTTTATAATAATCTAGAAGGTATCTTTCAACCTTCGAAGCTTGCAAACCCACTTTCCTTAAATACAAAGGTAAACCAGAAATGTCTTTCATTCTCACAATTTAAAGCTTTTCCCCTTGAAAGGTTTAAACCTTTCAAGGGAGAAATGCCATGATGCTGGGCTGTTGATCCAAGGAACTGCAGCTACTCTCCCCTTTCCTGGACCAAACCAGATTACTTTCCATTCCCCAGATGCTGTACGACCCTTGTAAGTTCAGCTCTTCCCAACAAATACAAGAATAATCAATATTCTTAAACCAAAAGGTGATGGAAGCTGACAGTTGTCAATACATAATCAGTAAATGATTTACAATAGCAAACCCAGAGAGAGGCCATGTTAGCAATAGTGGCTTACAGCAACAGTTGATGCAACTGATCTTTAACTAACTGCCTCGCACGATTGCTAATTGCATCATCATTTCAAATAAAATTCAAGAGGATCACTGACATTTTCAGAATAAATTCTTTGATAAATGCCTGCCCACTTATTTTAATACATGTTAATCTAATCACTGATTTCTGGGGAGAAAATGTCCCATAAATGTGCAGCATAATAGCATCAGATCTAGCCACTCATTGCCACAGATTTAGAAAAGTAATTTCAAGTTTAGCATAAGCTCACACATTACTTTAGAAGACTAATGGCATTTTCACTTAATGGAACCAATCTAATTTTTAATGGTAATGTGTAAATTTAATTCTTAAACTGAGCACTTCAAACTTTGATAAATTTATTTCATATTTAGTTACTAACAGGTAAACAAAAATTTCAATGGCTTAATTAACGAGAAATATTTAGAGGTTAGTAACATCAAAAGTGTACCTGCTTTTACACCTGGTTGGCAGAGCTTGTCAAGATTTTTTTGGTAAAATTATTTTTAGCGAAATTTATCTGCATATTATCGTATAGTTGAGAAGTTGAATGTCTTGGTACTTTGTAGGTTCCAGAGAGCAGTTTTCCTACTTTGTTATTATTTAATAACAGTCTATAAATTATTACTGGCAGGCAGAAAAATCTGTTTTACCAAATTATCCTTAAAATTTACATCTTCTCAAAGATCAACAGGTATTCAATTTTTTTTTTTTCAGTATACAGGATTAAAAAGAAATGACAGTACTGTAATAAATTTACAAATTACCACTACATAAATTAAGTAGTTCTATTAGCCAAGATTATTGTTAGTCTTCTGTAGGTATACGTCGCCATGATGTTTGACATAACAATGGTCGGACGTCACAGGTGTCAGCGATGTAATCCCATGTGCTTACATCACTATTTTTAGCTACATGCCCAGATATACATTTGTGGTAACTAGTTTCTATTGTGAAAAGAGAACCCCACAGAGATTTTCACACTAATAAAAATTTGTATTTTTTTTGAACTGTGACATTCCTACTCAAAATCATAGAAGAAAAAAAAATTACCTTCACAGTTCTTAAATGTTTACTCTCAGGTTAATGCATTCACTTATGAATCCCAAAGAAATATTGGCATGAAAATCTATTTAAAATGGAGTAGTATGGAAAGTGTGGTAAACATGATAAGTACAGATACTTAGGGTTAGGTTTCTAGGGCAACATAGGAGAAGCTTATAGAAAGGGTGAATCTAACTGAACTTTAAAAAAAAGTAACATGGATACCAATATGCAAATTCATGCAGGCAATTTAAACTTAAATGTAATTATATTTCGATCCTTTTTATAATTTACTCTGAATAGGTAGCTATGGCATACCTGTGTTAAGTCAGAATAATGTTGCAAAATATTTAATCTGTAGCTGGCATGTTTGTCCTTGAGAAGTACGTTGCTGTTCTAGTGGATTCAACAGAGTTCAATAGGCAGCTTGATTTGTCTTCTTGTCCGCAAAGAAATTCTTCAAAACCATCACCTGACCAACAGCAATAACAAGAATTCCTAAAGTCTCCCCAACTGCCCAGAAGAGAACACGTTCATTGAGATCTTCTGCACTCTTGCGACCTTGAGCTTCACGTAAGCGGTGATGAGTTTGGTAATCTATGACAGAGTTTAGGTCCTCGTGAATCTTTTGTGATGAGGACTCCATCTGTGGGAAATCAAATTAACCACTACAGTATTTATAATTCAAAAATAAAATTTTTGAAGATTACATACAGTATTGTATTCTTTCCAGTCTTTCAAAAACAAGTGTTTGAATCAGAATTAAGCCAAATAAAACTATGTAGGATGTTCCTGTTGCAGGACAATTTCTTTACATTAATGTAAAACATTAAATTTCTCTACAAATGTAAAGAGAATGAAGGATTATTTTATGCTTGTGATATACCTGTAACCGAGTTCAAGAGTTTTCCTACTTCCACGACCTGGCCATGGGCCAGGCTTGTCTGGTGCCTACTACTTACTAAAAAGGGCTAAGCCTAAAATGTAAAAGGAAAAGCAGTACTGAAAGTAAGCAAAAGGAGGCAGTCACAGTCTGTAAAAAAAATAGTTTCAGTTAAAATAAGACTATCAGCATCAGAGGTGGGAATGCTAGAGGAAATCATCCAGAGGAACATTGCAGGATGGTAAAGACTGAGAACAAAGACAGCAGTACCTCTGATCAACAGGAGAGTCAATCTAAAGATGCTGACTGTTGGAACAAACTGACATTTCTGTGTTAAATCATTTTATTACAGCCAAAAATCCTTTCTATGAGGCCAGGTCAATGTCTACTTCTCAACAGCCATCTCCCACTGAGGTAGGGTGACCTGAAAAGGAGGAAACGCTTCACTGTCATTCATTTAATCACTGTGCTTGCCTATTTGAACTCTCCTGTTTGTGGTTGCAGAGGTTGATTACCAGATCCTGGCTGTGCCTCTTGGCACTTCAGATTCATGCAGGTATGATAGTACCAGCTCTTAAAACTATGTATGAAGCCTGTCACTAATACTTCCTTGCCAAGATCATTCCACTTCCCAACCATTCTGATTGAAGAAATACTTTCTAACATTCCTGTGGCTCATCTGTGACTAACATCCAGCAGTGTCCCCAAGTTTCCACTTCTTGCCTCACAATCTATCTCTGTCTACCTTATCAATTCCTCCGAGTATTTTGTATGTTATTATGTACTCCCTGGGTTTTCTGTACTCTAATGTTGTTAAACCAAATTCCGTTAGCCTTTCCTCATAGCTCATGCCCCTTAGCTCTGGAGCAAAATTAGCTGCAAACTTCTGTTTTTCTCCAGTTTCTTAACATACTCTTTTAGGCACAGGTCCATACTGGTATTGCATACTCCAAGATGGGCCTAACGTATGCTTAACCCTTTGAGGGTCGACAGGCCCTCTCCGAAACTCGTTCTCAGGGTCGGCCAAATTTAAAAAAAAAAAAATAAAATAATTTTCTCTTATGAAAAGATAGAGAATCTTTTCCCGATCATAAGGACACCAAAAGTTTGAAATTTGATGGAAAACTTACGGAATTATGCTCTCGCAAAATTAGCGGTCTCGGCGATGTTTACGCATCAGCGATTTTGCTCACTTTGAGCCCCATTTTCGTCCAATTCCACTGTACTAATCGACAAAAAACATGAATATTTCGCTAGAACTCCATTTTTTTCTATCGAATGGGTGCAAGAAACCACCCATTTATGAAATTCAACTATCCAGTACAGTGGTCAGAATTTAGCAATTTTGCCAATTTCACACAAATTTCAAAAGATGCCAATTTCCGAATAGGGTTCAGAATAAACAAGAAAGACATTCCTGGCACTAAAATGACATTTCCTCTGGTTATTAGTCACGTCTCAAGGCCTCTCTTATATTCTTTTGCTTTCCACTTTGAATTTTTATTCTCACAAAAAATTATAAGATTTACTGTTATGCAGACTACTGCATTAGTGTAAAAAATGGTATAAATATTATTGGCGCACTTGTGAAAGAATATTAGACTCACTAGTTGACGTGTATTGGACGCTTGGCACGATTTGTTTACTTTTGAAATTTGGAAAAAATCGAACATTTCTGCTACTTTGAGCTCAATTTCAAGGTACCTTTCATTGTAAAACCAGTCAAAATCATCTCAATTTCTGTAATATGTCTTCCATTCTATAAAATGAGACCAAGAAAACTAGAATACAACAATAAATACCATACAAACATACAGTGCAAAGTCGCTGTTTTATTCCAAAAAAATGGTCAGTTTTTTTTTTCTCATTATTCACTGTGTGTTGCAGGATTTTTTTTAGACTGTGCACACTGACCACATAGACCCATTCTTTCCTACCAGCTTTCTCCTACTAGATTTGAGGGCGCTAGAATTTAGGCGTACTAGTACGTCAAAAATCCTGGGTCGTAAGCCGTACTAGTATGTCCAAAACCCTCAAAGGGCTAATAAAGAACCCCGAATGATGGTTAAGATGCATGAAGGCTATTTTTAGATTTGCCAGACGAACACTGACTGAAGAGGTTATTCAGCTGATACGAGTCTGGTATTATACTGGGCACTATACTCACCCCTAAGTCTTTCACTATGAGTGAAGTCTGGAGCCTCTTCCCCTAGTCTATACCCCATTTCTGAATCTTCTTGCTCCTTTCCCAATCTTCATTACTTTGCATATACTAATTTAATCAACCACCTATCTGACAATTCTTGCAATGTGTCTAGATCCATTGGAGTCTTTGTTCTCATCTATTTTTATTCTCGTTAGTTTTACATCAGGAAACAGGATATATCTGAATCAATCCCATCTGGAATGACAGTCACATGAACCAAAAACAGTACTGGTTCTAAAACCAATCTTTAGAGAATCCTGCTAGTTACTCTTCCCCATTCTGATATCTTTCCTGACAGTCACTCTCTGCTTCCTTCCCCTAAGATATTCTTGGATCCACTGCAGTGTGTGCACATGCAAGTGTGCGAGTGAGAGGGAAAGGGAGATAGAAGAATTTTTGTCAATGCTCAAGCCTAGCTGCAGAGAAATATCTACTAAGGTTTTGACTGAGGGCTATGCTCTATTATCTAGATGATTGAAGCAGGAGAAAGTGTCAGTGCCTTGGAACACAATATTTGAAGGGGAAGAAAAATGCTGTAAGATTCATTAACTTTTAACTCACCTGAGTCATAGCAGTAAATTGTTCTCCCACACCAGGTAACCGAGGCTCATCACCAACTTGAAAATCTACGTATATGAGTTTGTGACTAAACGTTGAAAACTCATTACTGAAGCACACCTGTAAAATATATCATTTATACTATATGATTGCTAAAAAAAATAAAAATGCAACAACTTATTCTAACACAATTGAATAATTCCATTTTTGTAAGTAGACATGAAATTACAAAAATAAAATGCTAAAGTCACAAGACAGTAGCTGACATGTAAAGGGAAATCCTTTCATGAACTGAAGACACATTTGTACAAATTTCAGTCAACAATCACTTCTGTCAACCTGTTCCAAGAAACTGGAGATACTCTGGCCTTCCTTGGATCAAACCTGATTGTCTTTCATTCCTCAGGCACTTTGCATTATCATTAGGTATCCCTGAAGAGGAACCTTTAAGTTGTTACCTGAATTTTTTTTCATCCCATTTTGATGTAAATTCATTTATAACCCGAGAATCCCTCATCAAATAAAATTAAATTTTTTTAAAGTTTTTGTATGATAATGAAAACTATTTAACCTGCAACCAGCAGGCATCAGAAATACTGCTCTTATGTAAACTATAGCTTTACACCTTAAAAAGCTCCATACTCTTGATGTGTACTTTCAGCAGAAATCACAGAGCTTGTCAAGTCAGTGAGAACCCTGATCCACAGGACAGCCCCATGTACAGAAATTACTAACAAGAATAGTACAACTGTACAAGTTTAATTATTATTATTATTTTTATTATTAACACATCAGCCCAATTGCATTACCATCATTCACTCCATCACTGCCTTGCCAAAGGCGAGCTTTCACAGTTATAAAACTAACATTAACACCCCTCCTTCAGAGTGCAGGCACTATACTTCCCATCTCCAGGACTCGAGTACGGCCTACTGGTTTCCCCGAATCCCTTCATAAATATTACCCTGCTCACACTCCAACAGCACGTCTAGTCCTAAAAATGGTTTGTCTCCATTCGCTCCCATCTAACATGTTCACGCATGCTTGCTGGAAGTCCAAGCCCCTCACACAAAACTTCCTTTACCCCCTCCCTCCAACCTTTCCTAGGCTGATCTCTACCCCGCCTTCCCTCTACTACAGATTTATACAAAGTCATTCTATTTTGTTCCATCCTCTCTACATGTCCAAACCACCTCAACAACCCCTCCTCAGCCCTCTGGGTAATAGTTTTGGTAATCCTGCACCTCCTCCTAGTTTCCAAACTACGAATTCTCTGCATATCCACACCACACATTGCCCTCACACACGACATTTCCACTTCCTTCAGCCTTCTTGCTGCAACATTCACCACCCATGCTTCACACCCATATAAGAGCATTGGTATAACTATATTCTCATACATTCTCCTCTTTGCTACCATGAATAAAGTTCTTTGTCTTCATAGACTCCTCAATGCACCACTTGCTCTTTTCCCTTCATCATCTTTCATAGACCCATCTGCTGACATGTCTACTCCTAAATATCTGAATATATTCACCTCCTCCATACCCCTCTCCCTCCAATCTGATATCTAATCTTTCGTTACCTATTTTTTTGTTATCCTCATCACCTTACTCTTTCCTATATTCACTTTTAATTTTCTTCCTTTACATACTCTACCAAACTCATCCACTAACCTCTGCAACTTTTCTTCAGAATCTCACAAAAGCACAGTGTCATCAGAAAAGAGCAACAGTGACAACTCCCACTTTGTGTTAATTCTTTATATTTTACCCCACCCCATACCTCTTGCCAACACCTGAGCATTCACTTCTCTTACAACCCCATCTACAAATATATTGAACAACCATAGTGACATCACACATCCTTGTCTAAGGCCTACTTTTACTGGGAAAATCTCCCTCTCTCTTACATACTCAAACCTGAGCCTCACTATCCTCATAAAAACTCTTCACTGCTTACAATAACCTACCTCCTATTCCATACATTTGCAACATCTACCACAATGCCCCTCTATCCACCCTGTCACACACCTTTTCTAAATCCATAAATGCCACAAAAACCTCTTTACCCTAATCTAAATACTGTTTAAATAAAATCAAACCCCTTCACTGTTGGAAGCCCTGAAATTAAGTGCTCACAGTGTTAGCATTTTTTTAATTAGTTTTCTTCTGAAATGGAAGAGAATCTTTCTCTGAAGGTAATGACATCACAAATACAAAATCTGATGGAAAATTTATAGAATTACAAAGGAGAAGAGTAAGCTGCTCTGCTAGTATGCCTGCTTAAGCATAAGAAATCACTCATTCATCAAAACTATAGGTGTGCAGAAATCAGTAATTTGGTGACTTACACAAAATTAATTAAAAAAAAAAAAAAAAAAAAAAAAAAAGCAGTCCAAAATAAATACAGTAGACATTCCAGGCACTAAAGCCTCTCCAGTATTACATCTGCCATCCATTTTAAATGCATTATCATGAAGAAAAAAAAAATTACCCTATTTCTCAGATAATGAAATATAACCAGGAATGATTAGTCATGGTTTACAGCATCCCAACAAGTGAATCAGACTTAATAAAAACCAATAAGAGTTCTCAGGAAAATCCTAAAAAATATAACATTTCTGCTACTTTGAGCCTGATTTCAAGTTACTTCCATTCTGAAACCAACAAAAATCATCTCTATTTCAGTAGTATGTCTTTCATTCTATCAAATGACACCAACACCCTTCCTACGTATTAACAGGTGAAAAAATAGTACATTTCACTCGCAACTGAAGGTTCAATCCTGCGCTGGGGTGAGATATGGGAAAAGTCTCCTAACGCTTATGCATCTGTTCATTTAGCAGAAAACAGATACCTGGGCATTAGCCAACTGTTGTAGGCAAAATATAGGAAAAGAATGCCAAAGGGTCCTAACAGAAATAAAGCCACATTGACTTTCATGGACTATCTGCATTTAATAACACAAGGGAGTAATCATCTTCAATCCTGCTTCTCCAATTAGCCTATTTCTCTCCTCCTTTTCCCACTTATCTCTTGCCCCTCCTCCCTTCCACTCATATACTCTACAAAAGTCAACCATTATTGGCAAGTGTGTACCGTTCTAATTTGGGGGGTCGAATTTATATATTTATGAGCGAGTTTTAATTAATGTTGATATCTTGTATTTGTATGTGGTGCTTCCATAAAAATGTGGTTTTACCACAGAAATGATACATCCTAGAATTTTTTTTACAGGAATGATTATCCAGTTACATAGAGGGAGTCTGCGAAAATCATGCATGCTTAACGTAAACTTAATTAACAAATTTTTGTGGAGTGCATCTGTCAGTGAATAAGAGGAAGAGAGGACAAGAGAGAAAGGATTATGCTATATCTAACGTACCTTCACGAGTGAATTCTGGCACTGCAGCAGTTTAATGACGTACATCACTAGAGTGGGGTACAAGTAGAAGACTAATCAGATTAACCCTGAAGTGTTAATCCAGGATAACCAAAAAATGCCAATGGGGATCGTTAGGTCCTTACCTAGGATGCAACACACAACAGCATATTTATTGCTAGGTGAACAGGGGCAACAGATTATAGACCAAACATCCTGCTAAGACCAAGACTATTTTTATCCAGTTGAACACAAAACAACCTATAATGGACATGGAAAAATTAAATAGACTTGTACAACAAAGTAGATTCTGGGGGTCATACAGCACCTGGAGAAATGAGACCTTCAAGTTTGATCTAAGGAAGGAGAGAGTAGGTCCAATCCTTTAGATCAAGAGCCCCTCACTGGCATCAAGAATCTCCCTAGAGGTAACAAAGAATACAAAAACATGCGAACATACCTGGTAGGTGCCCGAGATTTCTGGAGTAAATTGAAACTGGCCGTATTGCTGTTTCATTTCACGGTACAGAATCTGCCGTGATGGTCCCTCCAAAACAACGTCCACGTCATAGTGGCCGCCGGTCACTACCTATCATAATAGGCTAACATTTATTAAAATTATCTGCCAATTAGCATGCAAATAACATTCAAACTCATGTAAACATAGTGAATAAATTACTTTTGCAATTTTAGATTTAACATTACATCCATTATTTTTAATTTAGCATGCAATTAATGATACAGTAGCACTTTCACAGATAATAAGGAATACAACTGCATTAAAAATGATTGTAGGGAGACACCAGATAATTATTAAACATTTTTTTTAGCACATGAGCCGTTTCCCACCGAGGCAGGGTGACCCAAAAAGAAAAAAAAATCTTTCATCATTTCAAAACTTTCACCATCATTCATACATAATCTCTATCTTTGCAGAGGCGCTCATATATAATATTGTAGATGTCACTCCAAACAACCAATATCACAAACCCCTCCTTTAACCCGTAAACAGTCCAAGCAGATCTACATTCACATGTGTAGTGGTACAAAAGTAGATCTAAGTTTTTTTACATTTTTTCAAATATAAAAAAAAAAAAAAAGTAGATTAAAGTTTTTTACACATTTTCAAATGTAGAAAAACAAAAAGAAGATCTACTTTTTTTTACATACAGCAACCACCCAGGGAGGTACTACCGTCCTGCCAAGTGAGTGTAAAACGAAAGCCTGTAATTGTTTTACATGATGGTAGGATTGCTGGTGTCTTTTGTCTGTCTCATAAATATGCAAGATTACAGGTACGTCTTGCTACTTCTACTTACAATTAGGTCACACTACACATACATGTACACGTTTATTTATACACAATCATCTGAGTTTTCTTTGATTTTATCTTAATAGTTCTTGGTCTTATTACTTTTCCTTTTATATCCATGGGGAAGTGGAATAAGAATCTTTCCTCCGTAAGCCATGCGTGTTGTGAAAGTCAACTAAAATGCCGGGAACAATGGGCTAGTAACCCCTTTTCCTGTAAAGATTACTAAAAAGAATAAGAAGAAAATTGTCAAAGTGGGAAGTCTGAATGTGCGTGGATGTTGTGCAAATGATAAGAAAGAGATGATTGTGGATGTTATGAATGAGAAGAAACTGGATGTCCTGGCTTTAAGTGAAACAAAGCTGAAGGGGGTGGGATGTTTCAATGGAGAGGAATAAATGGGATTAGGTCAGGGGTTTCAAATAGAGTTAGAGCTAAAGAAGGAGTAGCAATATGTTGAAGGATAAGCTATGGCAGGAAAAGAGGGACTACAAATGTATAAATTCAAGGATTATGTGGAGTAAAATAAAGATTGGATGTGAAAAGTGGGTTATAGTAAGCATGTATGCACCTGGAGAAGAGAGAAGTGTAGAGGAGAGAGAGAGATTCTGGGAAATGTTGAGTGAATGCGTGGGGAGTTTTGAATCAAGTGTGAGAGTAATGGTGGTTGGGGATTTCAATGCTAAAGTGGGTAAAAATGTTATGGAGGGAGTAGTAGGTAATTTTGGGGTGCCAGGGGTAAATATAAATAGGGAGCCTTTAATTGAGCTATGTGTAGAAAGAAATTTGGTAATAAGTAATACATATTTTATGAAAAAGAGGATAAATAAATATACAAGGTATGATGTAGCACGTAATGAAAGTAGTTTGTTAGATTATGTATTGGTGGATAAAAGGTTGATGGGTAGGCTCCAGGATGTACATGTTTATAGAGGGGCAACTGATATATCGGATCATTATTTAGTTGTAGCTACAGTTAGAGTAAGAGGTAGATGGGAAAAGAGGAAGGTGGCAACAACAAGTAAGAGGGAGGTGAAAGTGTATAAACTAAGGGAGGAGGAAGTTCGGGCGAGATATAAGCGAATATTGGCAGAAAGGTGGGCTAGTGCAAAGATGAGTAGTGGGGGGGTTGAAGAGGGTTGGAATAGTTTTAAAAATGCAGTATTAGAATGTGGGGTAGAAGTTTGTGGTTATAGGAGGGTGGGGGCAGGAGGAAAGAGGAGTGATTGGTGGAATGATGAAGTAAAGGGTGTGATAAAAGAGAAAAAGGTAGCTTACGAGAGGTTTTTACAAAGCAGAAGTGTTATAAGAAGAGCAGAGTATATGGAGAGTAAAAGAAAGGTGAAGAGAGTGGTGAGAGAGTGCAAAAGGAGAGCAGATGAAAGAGTGGGAGAGGCACTGTCAAGAAATTTTAATGAAAATAAGAAAAAATTTTGGAGTGAGTTAAACAAGTTAAGAAAGCCTAGGGAAAGTATGGATTTGTCAGTTAAAAACAGAGTAGGGGAGTTAGTAGATGGGGAGAGGGAGGTATTAGGTAGATGGCGAGAATATTTTGAGGAACTTTTAAATGTTAAGGAAGAAAGGGAGGCGGTAATTTCATGCACTGGGCAGGGAGGTATACCATCTTTTAGGAGTGAAGAAGAGCAGAATGTAAGTGTGGTGGAGGTACGTGAGGCATTACGTAGAATGAAAGGGGGTAAAGCAGCTGGAACTGATGGGATCATGACAGAAATGTTAAAAGCAGGGGGGGATATAGTGTTGGAGTGGTTGGTACTTTTGTTTAATAAATGTATGAAAGAGGGGAAGGTACCTAGGGATTGGCGGAGAGCATGTATAGTCCCTTTATATAAAGGGAAAGGGGACAAAAGAGATTGTAAAAATTATAGAGGAATAAGTTTACTGAGTATACCAGGAAAAGTATACGGTAGGGTTATAATTGAAAGAATTAGAGGTAAGACAGAATGTAGAATTGCGGACGAGCAAGGAGGCTTCAGAGTGGGTAGGGGATGTGTAGATCAAGTGTTTACATTGAAGCATTTATGTGAACAGTATTTAGATAAAGGTAGGGAAGTTTTTATTGCATTTATGGATTTAGAAAAGGCATATGATAGAGTGGATAGAGGAGCAATGTGGCAGATGTTGCAAGTATATGGAATAGGTGGTAAGTTACTAAATGCTGTAAAGAGCTTTTATGAGGATAGTGAGGCTCAGGTTAGGGTGTGAGAAGAGGGAGAATACTTCCCGGTAAAAGTAGGTCTTAGACAGGGATGTGTAATGTCACCATGGTTGTTTAATATATTTATAGATGGGGTTGTAAAAGAAGTAAATGCTAGGGTGTTCGGGAGAGGGGTGGGATTAAATTATGGGGAATCAATTCAAAATGGGAATTGACACAGTTACTTTTGCTGATGATACTGTGCTTATGGGAGATTCTAAAGAAAAATTACGAAGGTTAGTGGATGAGTTTGAGAATGTGTGTAAAGGTAGAAAGTTGAAAGTGAACATAGAAAAGAGTAAGGTGATGATGGTATCAAATGATTTAGATAAAGAAAAATTGGATATCAAATTGGGGAGGAGGAGTATGGAAAAGTGAATGTTTTCAGATACTTGGGAGTTGACGTGTCGGCGGATGGATTTATGAAGGATGAGGTTAATCATAGAATTGATGAGGGAAAAAAGGTGAGTGGTGCGTTGAGGGGAGACGGTTGGAGGCAGTGGAGATGTCCTGTCTAAGGGCAATGTGTGGTGTAAATATTATGCAGAAAATTCGGAGTGTGGAAATTAGGAGAAGGTGTGGAGTTAATAAAAGCATTAGTCAGAGGGCAGAAGAGGGGTTTGTTGAGGGGGTTTGGTCATTTAGAGAGAATGGATCAAAGTAGAATGACATGGAAAGCATATAAATCTATAGGGAAGGAAAGAGGGTTGGGGTCGTCCTCAAAAGGGTTGGAAAGAGGGGTAAAGGAGGTTTTGGTGGGTGAGGGGCTTGGACTTCCAGCAAGCGTGCATGAGCATGTTAGATAGGAGTGAATGGAGATGAATGATACTTGGGACCTGACGATCTGTTGGAGTGTGAGCAGGGTAATATTAGTGAAGGGATTCAGGAAACCGGTTATTTTCATATGTCGGACTTAGAGTCCTGGAAATGGGAAGTACAATGCCTGCACTTTAAAGGAGGGGTTTGGGATATTGGCAGTTTTGGAGGGATATGTTGTGTATCTCTATACGTAAAATGCTTCTAAACTGTTGTATTCTGAGCACCTCTGCAAAAGCAGTGATAATGTGTGAGTGTGGTGAAAGTGTTGAATGATGATGAAAGTATTTTCTTTTTGGGGATTTTCTTTCTTTTTTTTGGGTCACCCTGCCTCGGTGGGAGACGGCCGACTTGTTAAAAAAAAAAAAAAAAAAAATTTCAAATGTTGAAAAAACGTATATATACGTTTGGACCATTTACGGGTTAAAGTGCAGGCATTGTACTTCCCACCTCCAGGACTCAAGTCCTGGAGGTGGGAAGTACAAAAATATTACCCTGCTCACAAAATATTATTATCTGCACTGCCTGTGTGGGAACATAAGAGAGATGGGGCTTCACCCCCTTGGAGATAAATTTCTCCACACCTGGCACATGTTTCCTTTACACCTGTTACCTCTGTCATGGGTCATATCCTTCAATTATTATGGGTTACTAACCCTCTGGGATAGTCCAAATAAATGATCTATGCAAAAACAAAGGTGCTAAATCCGTATAATTTAATTAGGAATCGTAGCACTATCATTACAAATATGAATAAAGATACTTTGGCTTATTAACCCAGAGGGTTATCCGCCCAGGATAACCCAATAAATCCCCTGTCATTAGACTGCCCAACTTCTTTCCACCGAGGTCTTATAATTCTCTTCTCCAGGATGCAACACACACCAGTCAATTAACACCCAGGCACCTACATACTGCTAAGCGAACAGGGGCAGCAGGTGAATGGAAACATGCCCAAGCTTACATTCATTCAGGGACTGACTCCTGGTCCCTGTGTGAAGAGGCCACTACCATTTGAGGCACAACCAAAAGCCCTTCACTATAGTGTTTGGAGAATGAGAGGTGGGTGGGGGAGGGGGGGGAGGGTAATCAGGTTGAAATCAAGAATTGATTTAATTCTGTAAATCAAGAGCCTATCACTGGTATCAAGGCAGGGCAACTCCCCCCCCACCTTTGATACATTAATGGAAAGCACTAAATCTGTAAGGGAAGTACATTGCTGCACCTCCCTTAAATGAAGAGTATTTAGATTTTAATTTTAAAGACATACACAGCATATGTAATCCAGATGGCTGTTATAGCATGAACAGTTGGTTAATATTACAGCTGGTAGCCATATATAACACTAATAATGCAAGAAGACAATAATATAACGTTTGCTATATTACGGAAGTGAACCTGGATGTAAGAAAGGAAGATTTAACGTTTACACTGCAAATAAACAGATAACGTCAGGTCAATCACACTGAGAAACAAACCACATAAACCCAAACCATGCTGACATAAACCACTCGAGAGGGATATTTCCCTCGCCACCACACCTGGAACTCAAGCGTCGACTCTGTCCCCTTCTCAATTTCCTCGTAAAAACATTCTTTAGCATTATCGGGGAGTTCAAACGTTAGTTCAACCGCAGCGGTGGGAGGCAGCCAGCTAGCCATCACTACCACCATAGTTAACCACACTATCTCCATCTTGTGTGCTTCACGGGCGCCCTCCTCACTCCCAGGGCATCAGCTGCACATAGTTATCTCCCTCTTGGCCGGGTAAAGTGGCTAGGTAATGCGCCAGGACGGTACTTTTTGACAGGCTCGCCGCGTCTTCTGCTAAAATACGTGGCCGGAAACAAAATATAGTGCGTGTTCAGTGGATCTGCAGAATTCAGAGTCCGTAGCTCACTCAGAGGTCTTCACCAATCACAGAGCTCCTCTGAGGCCGTGGGAGATGTTTCCACCAATCACGGCACTGTGTTCTGCAATTCAGGGGGATTATTGAAAAAATTCTGATATCTTTGGTATTTCTTAACGCGGCCAAAATATATTATTGGTGCTGCCATCTCTTGGTGGTTTACTCTTCGTCTGTCCGATTCATCTAAATATTGACTATATAAAAATAGCTAAGATATAAATATTATAATTACGAGCAAGTTATATCTTTAATGTTTTATTTAACAATTCTGAAATGTCAAATAAACTATATGAAGTCTCATTATTTTGTGAATAACCTCGCAATATTCATTATAAATGTTCTAGATCTTAAGCTGGAACCGAACGTGCAATTGTCACAAGAGTTCAGATGACGTAGAATTTCCCCAAGACAAACAAATACTGAATTCTGAACAGCTGACAGTTTCTACACACGTGTAATATAAGAGTTAGGGACGAACACCTGCCCAGCCAACTAGCAACATCTCCCTCTGATAATTTATGAGAACTAGAGACACTTAATAGTCTTATTCTACATATATATATATAAGACACATGGAACGTTTTCTAAACCACGTCATGCTTTTTAAGTCAATCTTGCGGCCTTGGCTTACAACGCAAGGATCGTGGATTTGTTTTGTCATTCTATTGTATTCAGGGGAAAGCGCTTAATCCGTAGGGGATCATACAGAAGGAAGGCAGTCAGGTTCGATTTAGGGAAGGGTAGGACAGGTCTACTTCCTTGGATCAGAGCCCTCACCAGCACCTAGGCTCATTTGAAGGATTATTCTGCCATACACGCGAAAACTAAGTCTTATAAAACTGATATATACACTTTATACAACATGATACACAAGGCTTGAAACATATACAGATACAGATACTAATGCCGTGAGGTTAAAACCATTCCTGAACCAGGAGGGGAGATACATATTATTCTGGAAAAACCTACAGGGTGTAAAGCCAGAAACAAACAACAAAATACCTTTCATCCGTGGACTGCTTGCAGAGGCAAAGGCAATGTTCGCGGCTTTCACTGAGACCCACATAAAGGATCACTTGGACAATGAAATATGGATCCCAGGTTACAACCTATACAGATGTGACAGAGTGAACAGGCAAAAGGGGGGGGGTTGGCCTGTACATTGCAGAGTCACTTGTTTGCACAGAACTGCTTAATGCCTCAAATGACGTAGTGGAAGTTTTAGCAGTAAAGGTCGAGAACCAAAACCTAGTCATTGTGGTAGTCTACAAGCCTCCGGATGCAACATCCCAGCAATTCCAGGAACAGCTGTTAAAAATTGACCACTGTCTGGAAAATCTTCCAGCTCCTGCACCCAACATCTTGCTCCTGGGGGATTTCAACTTAAGGCACCTAAAATGAGGAATATAGCAAATAATATTGTTGCAGTAATAACACCAGGAGGCAGCTCTGACGAAAACTCACACTCACACGAGCTTTTAAATCTCTGCACAAAATTCAATTTAAACCAGCAAATAATAGAGCCTACTAGACTGGAGAATACACTAGACCTCATCTTCACTAACAATGATGATCTGATAAGAAATGTCACCATATCAAAAACAATATACTCAGATCACAACATAATTGAGGTTCAGACATGTATGCGAGGAGCCCCAGACCGACAAAATGAGACTAGTCACGAGGGAGCATTCACCAAATTCAACTTCAATAACAAAAACATAAAGTGGGACCAAGTAAACCAAGTCCTAACCGATATAAGCTGGGAAGATATACTAAGCAACACAGACCCAAACTTATGCCTAGAACAGATTAACTCGGTGGCACTCGATGTATGCACAAGGCTTATTCCTCTAAGAAAAAGGAGGAGTAGATGTAAAATAGAAAGAGACAGGCGCTCCCTTTACAGGCGACGGAAAAGAATAACAGAGCGGTTAAAAGAGGTCAATATATCTGAAATGCGCAGGGAGACACTGGTCAGAGAAATAGCAAGCATCGAACTTAAGCTAAAAGAATCCTTTAGGAGTCAGGAATCGCGGGAAGAACTAAAAGCTATAAATGAAATCGAAAGAAACCCAAAGTATTTCTTCTCCTATGCCAAATCAAAATCGAGAACAACGCCCAGTATTGGGCCCCTACTTAAACAAGATGGGTCCTACACAGATGACAGCAAGGAAATGAGTGAGCTACTCAAGTCCCAATATGACTCAGTTTTTAGCAAGCCGCTAACCAGACTGAGAGTCGAAGATCAAAATGAATTTTTTATGAGAGAGCCACAAAATTTGATTAACACAAGCCTATCCGATGTTATCCTGACGCCAAATGACTTCGAACAGGCGATAAATGACATGCCCATGCACTCTGCCCCAGGGCCAGACTCATGGAACTCTGTGTTCATCAAGAACTGCAAGAAGCCCCTATCACGAGCCTTTTCCATCCTATGGAGAGGGAGCATGGACACGGGGGTCGTCCCTCAGTTACTAAAAACAACAGACATAGCCCCACTCCACAAAGGGGCAGTAAAGCAACAGCAAAGAACTACAGACCAATAGCACTAACATCCCATATCATAAAAATCTTTGAAAGGGTCCTAAGAAGCAAGATCACCACCCATCTAGAAACCCATCAGTTACACAACCCAGGGCAACATGGGTTTAGAACAGGTCGCTCCTGTCTGTCTCAACTACTGGATCACTACGACAAGGTCCTAAATGCACTAGAAGACAAAAAGAATGCAGATGTAATATATACAGACTTTGCAAAAGCCTTCGACAAGTGTGACCATGGCGTAATAGCGCACAAAATGCGCGCTAAAGGAATAACAGGAAAAGTCGGTCGATGGATCTATAATTTCCTCACTAACAGAACACAGAGAGTAGTCGTCAACAGAGTAAAGTCCGAGGCAGCTACGGTGAAAAGCTCTGTTCCACAAGGCACAGTACTAGCTCCCATCTTGTTCCTCATCCTCATATCCGACATAGACAAGGATGTCAGCCACAGCACCGTGTCTTCCTTTGCAGATGACACCCGAATCTGCATGACAGTGTCTTCCATTGCAGACACTGCAAGGCTCCAGGCGGACATCAACCAAATCTTTCAGTGGGCTGCAGAAAACAATATGAAGTTCAACGATGAGAAATTTCAATTACTCAGATATGGTAAACATGAGGAAATTAAATCTTCATCAGAGTACAAAACAAATTCTGGCCACAAAATAGAGCGAAACACCAACGTCAAAGACCTGGGAGTGATTATGTCGGAGGATCTCACCTTCAAGGACCATAACATTGTATCAATCACATCTGCTAGAAAAATGACAGGATGGATAATGAGAACCTTCAAAACTAGGGAGGCCAAGCCCATGATGACACTCTTCAGGTTACTTGTTCTATCTAGGCTGGAATATTGCTGCACTCTAACAGCACCTTTCAAGGCAGGTGAAATTGCCGACCTAGAAAATGTACAGAGAACTTTCACGGTGCGCATAACGGAGATAAAACATCTCAATTACTGGGAGCGCTTGAGGTTTCTAAACCTGTATTCCCTGGAACGCAGGAGGGAGAGATACATGATTATATACACCTGGAAAATCCTAGAGGGACTAGTACCGAACTTGCACACGAAAATCACTCACTACGAAAGCAAAAGACTTGGCAGACGATGCACCATCCCCCCAATGAAAAGCAGGGGTGTCACTAGCACGTTAAGAGACCATACAATAAGTGTCAGGGGCCCGAGACTGTTCAACTGCCTCCCAGCACACATAAGGGGGATTACCAACAGACCCCTGGCAGTCTTCAAGCTGGCACTGGACAAGCACCTAAAGTCAGTTCCTGATCAGCCGGGCTGTGGCTCGTACGTTGGTTTGCGTGCAGCCAGCAGCAACAGCCTGGTTGATCAGGCGCTGATCCACCAGGAGGCCTGGTCACAGACCGGGCCGCGGGGGCGTTGACCCCCGAAACTCTCTCCAGGTAAACTCCAGGTATTGGTGAAAATTAGACAAATATCCAACATCTAGGTATCTTTACCCCCTCAAGGGAGGTTCCTTGACGCTGATGAGGGGCTCTTGATCTAGGGAATTGGATCTGTGCTCCAGTTCCCTGAACTGAGCCTGAATACCTTCCATCCCCCCCCCCATAGGCGCTGTATAATCCTACAAGTTTGGCTCTCCCCCAGGATTATTATAATGGGTGTCTTTAATGTAGACGTTTCGCCATCCAGTGACTTATCAATACAAATTCTAGGACAATTTGAAGACAGTAGAACTATATACAAAAGATGAGGTAATCAGTCCCTCAGCCTTGGTGTGAAGAGCACCGTAGTGCTGCTCATCACACGAACTACAAGTGTCTTGTGACTCGACCAGGATTCATACATGACAGCGGTTCCTCTGATCGTATCTGTTTGGACTTACTCTTCTGCAACATTGCAAGCTACTGATGTGTTTGCAACATGAAAGGCCCAGAGCTATCGTTCAACTCCACCCCTATATATATATATATATATATATATATATATATATATATATATATATATATATATATATATATATATATATATATAATATATATATATTCAACAAATCGGCCGTCTCCCACCGAGGCATGGTGAAAATCCCCAAAAAGAAAATACTTTCATCATTCAACACTTTCACCTCACTCACACATAATCACTTTTTTTGCAGAGGTGCTCAGAATACATCAGTTTAAAAGTATATACGTATAAAAATACACAATATATCTCTCCAAACTGCCAATATCCCAAACCCCTCCTTTAGAATGCAGGCATTGTACTTCCCATTTTCAGGACTCAAGTCCGGCTATATAAAAATAACCGGTTTCCCTGAATCCCTTCACTAAATATTACCCTGCTCACACTCCAACAGATCGTCAGGTCCCAAATACCATTTGTCTCAATTCATTCCTATCCAACACGCTCACGCACGCTTTCTGGAAGTCCAAGCCCCTAGCCCACAAAACCTCCTTTACCCCCTCCCTCCAACCGCCTTCCTTCCCCTACAGATTTATACACTCTCCATGTCATTCTACTTTGATCCATTCTCTCTAAATGACCAAACCACCTCAACAAACCCTCTTCAGCCCTCTGACTAATACTTTTATTAACTCCACACCTTCTCCTAATTTCCACACTCTGAATTTTCTGCATAATATTTACACCACACATTGCTCTTAGACAGGACATCTCCACTGCCTCCAACCGCCTCCTTGCTGCAGCATTTACAACCCAAGCTTTACACCCATATAAGAGTGTTGGTACTACTATACTTTCATACATTCCCTTCTTTGCCTCCATAGATAAAATTTTTTGCCTCCACATATACCTCAATGCACCACTCACCTTTTTTCCTTCATCAATTCTATGATTAACCTCATCCTTCATAAATCCATCCGCTGACACGTCAACTCCCAAATATCTGAAAACATTCACTTCTTCCATACTCCTCCTCCCCAATTTGATATCCAATTTTTCTTCTTCTAAATCATTTGATACTCTCATCACCTTACTCTTTTCTATGTTCACTTTCAACTTTCTACCTTTACACACATTCCCAAATTCGTCCACTAACCTTTGCAATTTTTCTTTAGAATCTCCCATAAGCACAGTATCATCAGCAAAAAGTAACTGTGTCACTTCCCATTTTGTATTTAATCCCCCATAATTTAATCCCACCCCTCTCCCGAACACCCTAGCATTTACTTCTTTTACAACCCCATCTATAAATATGTTAAACAACCATGGTGACATTACACATCCCTGTCTAAGACCTACTTTTACCAGGAAGTAGTCTCCCTCTCTTCTACACACAGTAACCTGAGCCTCACTATCCTCATAAAAACTCTTTACAGCATTTAGTAACTTACCATCTATTCCATATACTTGCAACATCTGCCACATTGCTCCCCTGTCCACTCTATCATATGCCTTTTCTAAATCCATAAATGCAATAAAAACTTCCCTACCTTTATCTATATACTGCTCAATACACTTGATCTACACATCCCCTACTCACTCTAAAAGCTCCTTGCTCATCCGCAATTCTACATTCTGTCTTGCCTCTAATTCTTTCAATTATAACCCTACCGTACACTTTTCCTGGTATACTCAGTAAACTTATTCCTCTATAATTTTTACAATCTCTTTTGTCCCCCTTCTCTTTATATAAAGGGACTGTACACGCTCTCCGCGAATCCCTAGGTACCTTCCCCTCTTTCATACATTTATTAAACAAAAATACCAACCACTCCAACACTATGTCCCCCCCTGCTTTTAACATTTCTGTCATGATCCCGTCAGTTCCAGCTGCTTTACCCCCTTTCATTCTACGTAATGCATCACGCACCTCCCCCACACTCACATCCTGCTCTTCTACACTCCTAAAAGATGGCATACCTCCCTGGCCAGTGCATGAAATTGCCGCCTCCCTTTCTTTGTCGACATTTAAAAGTTCGTCAAAATATTCTCGCCATCTACCCAAAACCTCCATCTCCCCATTTACTAACTCCCCTACTCTGTTTTTAACTGATAAATCCATTTGTTCCCTAGGCTTTCTTAACTTGTTTAACTCACTCCAAATTTTTTTCTTATTTTCATTAAAATTCCTTGACAGTACCTCTCCCACTCTATCATCCGCTCTCCTTTTGCACTCTCACACCGCTCTCGTCACCTTTCTTTTACTCTCCATATACTCTACTCTTCTTATAACACTTCTGCTTTGTAAAAACCTCTCATAAGCTAACTTTTTCTCTTTTATCACAACCTTTACTTCATCATTCCACCAATCACTCCTCTTTCCTCCTGCACCCACCCTCCTATAACCACAAACTTCTGCCCCACATTCTAATACTGCATTTTTAAAATTATTCCAACTCTTCAACACCCCCCCCTACTCATACCTGCACCAGCCCACCTTTCTGCCAATAGTTGCTTATATTTCACCCGAACTTCCTCCTCCCTTAGTTTATACATTTTCACCTCCCTCTTGCTGGTTGTTGCCATTTTCCTCTTATCCCATCTACCTCTTACTCTAACTGTAGCTACAACTAGATAATGATCCGATATATCAGTTGCCCCTCTACAAACGTGTACATCCTGGAGCCTACTCATCAACCTTTTATCCACCAATACATAATCTAACAAACTACTTTCATTACGTGCTACATCATACCTTGTATATTTATTTATCCTCTTTTTCATAAAATATGTATTACTTATTACCAAACCTCTTTCTACACATAGCTCAATTAAAGGCTCCCCATTTACATTTACCCCTGGCACCCCAAATTTACGTACTACTCATTCCACAACATTGTTCCCACTTTAGCATTAAAATCTCCAACCACAAGTACTCTCACACTTGGTTCAAAACTCCCCACACAATTACTCAACATTTTCCAAAGTCTCTCTCTCTCCTCTAACCTTCTCTCTTCTCCAGGTGCATATATACTTACCATAACCCACTTCTCACATCAAATCTTTATTTTACTCCACATAATCCTTGAATTAATACATTTATAGTCCCTCTTTTCCTGCCATAGCTTATCCTTCAACATTATTTCTACGCCTTCTTTAGCTCTAACTCTATTAGAAACCCCTGACCTAATCCCATTTATTCTTCTCCACTAAAACTCTCCCACCCCCTTCAGCTTTGTTTCACTTAAAGCCAGGACATCCAGCTTCTTCTCATTCATAACATCCACAATCATCTCTTTCTTATTCAATTCAAATTCAAATTCAAAGTTTATTCTCTATAAGGATTTTACAGAAATTTGGTTATTGTGTGGTTTACATGTTGTATAATAGTGATTACAGAGTGTACCACTAGAACGCTTTGCATGGCTAGGCATTTCGGGCAGACTTAGTTTTATTCTTAATTGTAAAATATTACAAATTATGAGGTAAGTTGGTATTATGGCTAAGTGACTAAATACTAGTTTGTGAGTTTAGCAATGTGAATGCTTTTGTTTTGGCACAGTACATAGTGTCAGTATTGGAGTATCACAGGATTCATTATTTTAAGATTGAGATTAATATTTCTGTTTATGGTCAAATGAGTGAGTGAGTGTAAGTGTGAACCACCAGGTGGTATTCGTGTAGTTAGTTGACGGGGTGTATCAGGGAGATAAGATGTTTTCTAATGGTAGTTTTGAAAGTGATGAATGTGTCTGCAGTTCTAGAGTTCTCAGGTAGGGTATTCCAGATTTTAGGGCCTTTGACATACATTGAATTTTTGTAAAGGTTTAGTCGGACACGGGGAATGTCGTAGAGATGTTTGTGTCTGGTGTTATGCCTGTGGGTTCTGTCACAACTATCAAGAAAGCGTTTTAGGTCAAGGTTGATATTAGAGTTTAAGGCCCTGTAGATGTAGATTGCACAGTAGTAAGTGTGGATGTACTGAACAGGGAGTAAGTTTAGGTCTATGAAGAGTGGGGGAGTGTGTTGCCAGGGATGGGATTTAGTGATTATTCTTACTGCAGCTTTTTGTTGGGTTATTATTGGCTTTAGGTGTGTTGCTGCAGTTGATCCCCAAGCACAAATAGCATAGGTGAGGTATGGATAAATAAGTGAGTGGTATAGTGTGAGAAGGGCATTCTGCGGCACGTAGTATCGTATCTTGGAGAGGATCCCAACCGTTTTGGATACTTTTTTGGTTATATGCTGGATATGGGTGCTGAAATTCAGGTTGTTGTCAAGGTATAAGCCTAGAAATTTGCCCCCATTATTTCTGGTAATTAGCGTGTTGTCAATCTTAATGTTAATTTGTGCATCTCCTGCTCTGCTACCAAACATAATATGGTAGGTTTTGTCAGTGTTAAGCGTAAGTTTATTGGCTGTCATCCAAGTCGATATTTTGATCAGCTCCTCATTCACAATGGTGTTGAGGGTGGCAAGATTAGGGTGAGAGATGACATAAGTCGTGTCGTCAGCAAAGAGAATGGGTTTCAGGTGTTGGGATACGTTTGGAAGGTCATTGATGTATATGAGGAAGAGTAGGGGACCAAGGACACTTCCCTGCGGAACTCCAGTATCAATTGGCCGTGTTGCTGATGCTGTGTCTTTAATGGTGACATACTGATACCTATTAGTAATGTAAGATTTGAAATAAGCAAAGTGCATGGCCTCTTATACCGTAATGATCAAGTTTGTGGAGTAGGATGTCGTGGTCTACTGTGTCAAAAGCTTTTCTTAGGTCAATAAAAATTTCTAGTGGATATTCCTTATTTTCCAATGCTGTGTACAGCAGATCTAGCATTTTTATGATTGCATCATTAGTGCTTTTATTTTTCCTGAATCCAAATTGGCAGGGGTTGAGTATGTTTTGAGCCGTTATAAATGAATTCAGTCTCCTGTGCACGAGTTTCTCAAAGATTTTGGATAGCAATGGTAAGTTAGATATTGGCCTATAGTTGTTTAAGTCTGTAGGGTCACCACCTTTATGTATTGGTGTAACCCTTGCCATCTTGAGTAGTTTCGGGAAGGTGCTAGTCTCTAGTGACTTGTTAAAAAGTAATGAAATAGCATGCGAAAGGACATGGGCCGCTCGCTTGTACAGTAATGGTGGGACATGAGACAGATTCCCTGAGTTATTTTTAAGTGACTTTATAATCTCGGTGACTTCCATGGGCTCAGTTGGTGCAAGATAGAAGGAATTAGGGAAATTCCCATCTAGGTAGTCCCCGGCATGGGCATTGGTATGTGGGATTTTACTGGCGAGATTAGATCCTATGGTTGAGAAGAAGTCGTTTATCTTGTTAGCTGTGTCAGTGGGATGTAGTGGTGTCTCATTAGGTTTAGTTAGGACAATATTCTTGGTTTTTCTCAGTTTGTGGGTCCCGCGCACATTCAAACTTCCCACTTTGACAGTTTTCTTCTACTTATCCTTTTTAGTAATTTTTACAGGAAAAGGGGTTACTAGCCCATTGTTCCCGGCATTTTAGTTGACTTTTACAACACGCATGGCTTATGGAGAAAAGATTCTTATTCCACTTCCCCATGGATATAAAAGGAAAAGTAATTAGAACAAGAACTAAGATAAAATCAAAGAAAACTCAGATGAGTGTGTATAAATAAACATGTACATGTATGTGTAATGTTACCTAAGTGTAAGTAGAAGTAGCCAGACGTACCTGTGATCTTGCATATTTATGAGTCAGACAAAAGACACCAGCAATCCTACCATCATGTAAAACAATTACAGGCTTTCGTTTTACACTCGCTTGGCAGAACGGTAGTACCTCCCTGGGTGGTTGCTGTCTACCAACCTACTACCTACATTATATATATATATTATATATATATATATTATATATATATATATATATATATATATATATTATATATATATTAGGGGTGGAGGTGAACGATAGCTCTAGGCCTTTCGTGTTGCAAACACATCAGTAGCTTGCAATGTTGCAGAAGAGTAAGTCCAAACAGGAGAAGAGTTTGTATTCGATGAAGTCGGGAAGCCATACAGACGTTCTTGGTAGATCATACCAACGAAGATATTCGATGGCCTGGACATGCTTTCTTCCTTCAGGGGCATTTCACTCTTATAAAGAATACGAGGCACAGTCTGAAATAGGCAGGGTGTACCTAGACTAACCAGCTCGTTAACATGGTTAGTCTCGATCTCAAAGTCACAGGCAGGCCAATCTACGCTTGAACAATATTTAGCAATGTCCAAACTGCCGTACATTTGGCAGATTTCTGCCAGATGTACAGCAGAGAGGATCTCACGGTTGTTTAATGTTTATTTGGCAGTATTGTTTGGGTACTTACGTTGTCCTCTTACACAGAGACAGACACAGACAGAGAGACAGAGACAGAGACAGAGAGAAACAGTTCTTCGAAAACATGCAGTGGCAGTTTCTGGAAAATATTTGGATTAAGTACATGCGGGAGAGTTCCACAATACTTATTTTTAACCAGAGGAACCATTAAATCAGCAGGGGTCTTATAGCGCCTGGGGAATGTGAGGCATCCTCCCCACCCTTTGTATTTGAACAAGTCCTATTTCTTGTATTAAGAGCCCCCTCTCAGACTACAAAGGCACCTACCTACCTTGAGGGATACACAACACTCGTTAGGACGCGTGAGAGTAGTGACAAGTGTGTAATCTGGAGTTTGTAGTGTCAAAGTTCTCATGCAAGGAACTTGCAATCCCATTCATTGACAACTGGAACAACTTTTATGGCAAACATGATATGTATGCAAGGGATGGGGTTCATCTCTCTGGGGCAGGGGTGGTAGCACTTGCAGACTCGATTGAGAAGGCCATTGGTGAAATGCCTATGATTTTAAACTGATGGAAGATAGAGGTATGGGTGTGTGTGGGAAACAAGCAGGTTGCAACACTAGGGTTGGAAACAGTAAATGTATAAAAGGCATTCAGCATGAAGTTATAAATAAAGACAATAGAACAGGTCAGCAAACAAAGGGGGACAGCAGAGGGCAGAAAGGGGACTAGCCCCCTTTAAAGGTTTACTATACTAATGCAGGAGTGTTAGAAATAAGATAGATGAGCTAAGATTAATTGCAAGTGCGGGAAACATAGATATTTATTGCTATAACAGAGACCGGGCTAAAATCTGAAAGATAGAGAGATGCCCTCTGAATGCCCACATACAAGGCTATAAATTATTCCACACTGACGGGGTTTCAACAGGAAAGGTGGTGGAGTAGCGATGTATGTCAGAGACAATTTAAATTGTTGTGTTAGACAAGATTTTAAAATTAGAAGCGTCAGCCACTGAATCTGTTTGGTTTACAGCTTCTCGAGGGCCGAGAAAAAAACTAATTTTGGGTGGGGATTTACAGGGCCCCAAATCTTGATAGGGAGTGCAGTAAACTTCTATGGGACGAAATTCGTTAAGGCATCTACATGGGGAAAATGTTGTGCTAATGGGAGATTTCAACTATAGACAGATTGACTGGAGCAATTTGACAGGAAATTTAGAGTCGGTGACTTTCTTGATACAAATCCAGGATTGTTTTTTAAAACAGTTTGTGACAGGCCAACTAGGGGAAATAACCCCCTTGACTTGGTTTTTGCCAGTAGGGAAACACAAATTTAAATAATCTTGAGGTTAATGATGAGCTTGGGGAGAGTGATCACAAATCACTCAGTTTTAACATATCATGGAATTCCCCCAATAATGGCAATCAAGTCTCCGTCCCTGACTTTCGCTTGGCTGATTTCATAGGAATGAAAATTACTTTTGGTGGGCTGAACTGGAAATGACCTGACTAGGGGTCAGGTAGGTGGTGATGGTTGCCGATATGATGCTTTCCAGGGCATAGTTCTAGCTGCTCAGTCAAAAATTTTGTTCCAAATAGGGAAATCAGATCAAACAAAAATGATCCTAAATGGATGAACAATAGATTAAAAAATCTGATTGGGCAAAAGAGGGCATATATAGGCAAATCAAAAGAGGAGAGGGGCAATTAAGAAATCGATATATTCAGTTAAAGAGAGAAATAAAAAAGGGAATTAGAAAAGCAAATAGAGATTATGAGGTTAAAGTTGCAAGAGAATCGAAAAACTAACCCAAAAGGATTCTTTCAGGTATACAGAAGTAAGATCAGGGACAAGATAGGCCCACTCAAAGTTCCTCGGGTCAGCTCACTGACAGTGATAAGGAAATGTGTAGAATTTTTAACACACTACTTCCTTCTCAGTTTTTACACAGGAGGATACCAGCGATATTCCAGTAATGATAAATTATTTTAGAACAGGACGATAATAAACTGTGCACTATTAGGGTCACAAGTGACATGGTCCTTAGGCAAATAGATAAATTAAAACCTAACAAATCCCCAGGCCCTGATGAACTGTATGCAAGGGTTCTAAAGGAATGTAAAGAGGAGCTTAGCACACCTTTGGCTAATCTTTTCAAAATATCACTACAAACTGGCATGGTGCCAGATAAGTGGAAAATGGCAAATGTGATACCTATTTTCAAAACAGGTGACAGGTCCTTAGCTTCGAACTATAGACCAATAAGCCTAACCTCCATAGTGGGAAAATTTATGGAATCAATAATTGCCGAGGCGTTCGTAGCCACCTTGAAAAGCATAAATTAATCAACGAATCTCAGCATGGTTTTACAAAGGGGCGTTCCTGCCTTTCGAATTTATTAACTTTTTTCACTAAGGTATTTGAGGAGGTAGATCATGGTAATGAATATGTATTGTGTATATGGACTTCAGTAAGGCTTTTTACAGGGTCCCACATCAGAGACTATTGAGGGGAAAAATTTAAAACACATGGAATAGGAGGAGAAATTTTTCCTGGATAGAGGCATGGTTTTACAAATAGGCAGCAGAGAGTTTGCATAAATGGGGAGAAATCAGAGTGGGGAAGCGTCACGAGCGGTGTTCCACAGGGTCAGTGTTGGGCCCCCTGCTGTTCACAATCTACATAAACGACATAGATGAGGGCATAAAGAGCGACATCGGCAAGTTTTTCGATGACACCAAAATAGGCCGTCGAATTCATTCTGACGAGGACATTCGAGCACTCCAGAAGATTTGAATGACTGATGCAGTGGTCGGAGAAGTGGCAGGAGATGCAGTTTAATATAGACAAATGCAAAGTTCTAAATGTTGGACAGACAATAACCATGCCACATATAACTAAAAAAATGTAGATCTTAATATTACGGATTGCGAAAAAGATTTAGGATTCTGGTTAGCAGTAATCTGAAACCAAGACAACAGTGCATAAGTGTTCGCAATAAAGCTAATAGAATCCTTGGCTTCATATCAAGAAGCATAAATAATAGGAGTCCTCAGGGTTTTTCTTCAACTCTATACATCCTTGGTTAGGCCTCATTTAGATTATGCTGCACAGTTTTTTGGGCACCGTAATTACAGAATGGATATAAATTTTTCTGGAAAATGTACAAAGGAGGATGACAAAGATGATCCCATGTATCAGAAACCTTCCCTATGAGGATAGACTAAGGGCCCTGAAACGCACTCTCTAAAAAACGTAAAATTAGGGGGGATTGATTGAG
>NC_069405.1:47155254-47172754 GCF_026875155.1 Cherax quadricarinatus
AAGGCACCCGAAGGGGAGTAAGGGGAAAAAAAAGAGGGGAACGGGAAACCCGGAGAAAAGGAGAAGGGAAACAAAAAGCCCGGAGGTAAAGGGAAACCCGGAAAAAAGGAAGAAGGGGGAAAATTAGTAGCCCGGAGGTCAGACAGGGAACACCAGGAAGGACCAGGAGTAAGGGAGAACTTAGTAGCCCGGAGGTCAGACAGGGAACACCAGGAAGGACCAGGAGTAAGGGAGAACTTAGTAGCCCGGAGGTCGACAGGGAAAAACCAGGAAAGCACCAGGAGGGAAGGGAAGAACTTAGTAGCCCGGAGGTCAGACAGGGAACACCCAGGAAGCCCAGGAGTAAAGGGAGAACTTAGTTTGCCGGCGGAGGTCAGACAGGGAACACCAGGAAGGACCAGGAGTAAGGGAGAACTTAGTAGCCCGGAGGTCAGACAGGGAACACCAGGAAGGACCAGGAGTAAGGGAGAACTTAGTAGCCCGGAGGTCAGACAGGGAACACCAGGAAGCACCAATGGAGGAAGGGAGAAACTTAGTAGCCCGGAGGTCAGACAGGGAAAAAACCAGGAAGCACCAGGAGTAAGGGGAAAAAGGAACTTAGTACCGGGGAGAGGTCAGACAGGGGAACACCAGGAAGGACCAGGAGTAAGGGAGAACTTAGTAGCCCGGAGGTCAGACAGGGAACACCAGGAAGCACCAGGAGTGAGGGAGAACCCAGTAGCCCGGAGGTCAGACAGGGAACACCAGGAAGCACCAGGAGTAAGGGAGAACTTAGTAGCCCGGAGGTCAGACAGGGAACACCAGGAAGCACCAGGAGTAAGGGAGAACTTAGTAGCCCGGAGGTCAGACAGGGAACACCAGGAAGCACCAGGAGTAAGGGAGAACTTAGTAGCCCGGAGGTCAGACAGGGAACACCAGGAAGCACCAGGAGTAAGGGAGAACTTAGTAGCCCGGAGGTAAGTCTGTTGACCAGGGTGTCGAAATCAGATATGAGGCTTTTCACTGCATCTTCTTCCTTCTGCCTCTCCTCCATCTGTCTTCCGTTACTCGTTCTGTCCTCCTTGTCCTCTCTCTCTTTCCATCTTTCCTAACTTCTTTCTCTCTCAGCTTTGTTTCTGGCATGTTAGATGACTGATGTATTGGCTAGTCCTTCTTAGTCTTTCTCTTCAATATCTCATATATTCTCTCTCTCTCTCTCTCTCTCTCTCTCTCTCTCTCTCTCTCTCTCTCTCTCTCCTCTCTCTCTCTTCTCTCTCTCTCTTTTCTTCTCTTCTCTTCTCTCTCTCTTCTCCCTCTCTCTCTCTCTCTCTCTTTAGACATAGAAGCGGACTTTCCCAAAAAGGAGAGGTGACATAATTCCTACTTTTCTTTTCCATCACACTTTATTCCCCTTCCCGACCCTGCCCTCCCTCACCCTCCCTTCCTTCCTCCCGACCCTGCCCTCCCTCACCCTTCCTTCCTTCCTCCCCGACCCTGCCCTCCGTCACCCTCCTTCCTCCCTCCCCGACCCTGCCCTCCGTCATCCTCCCTTCCTTCCTCCCCTACCCTGCCCTCCCTCACCCTTTCCCTTCCTTCCTCCCCGACCCCGCCCTCCCTCCCCTCCCCTTTCCCTTTCCCCCCCGACCCCCGCCCTCCCCCACCCTTCCTTCCTTCCTCCCCCACCCTGCCCTCCCTCACCTCCCTTCCTCCCTCCCCTACCCTGCCCTCCGTCACCCTCTATTCCTCCCTCTCCGACCCTGCCCTTCGTCCCCTCCCTTCCTCCCTCCCCGACCCTGCCCTCCGTCACCTCCCTTCCTTCCTCCCCGACCCTGCCCTCCATCACCCTCCCTTCCTTCCTCCCTGACCCTGCCCTCCGTCACCCTCCCCTTTCCTTCCTCCCCGACCCTGCCCTCCGTCACCCCCCCTTCCTCCCTCCCCGACCCTGCCCTCCGTCACCCTTCCTTCCTCCCTCCCCGACCCTGCCCTCTCCGTTCACCCTCCCTTTCCCTTCTCCTCCCCGACCCTCCCCTCCGTCACCCTCCCTTCCTTCCTCCCCGACCCTGCCCTCCGTCACCCTCCCTTCCTTCCTCCCTGACCCCGCCCCTCCGTCACCCTTCCTTCCTTCCTCCCCGACCCTGCCTCCGTCACCCTTCCTTCCCCTCCCCGACCCTGCCCTCCCTCACCCTCCTTCCTTCCTCCGACCCTGCCCTCCCTCACCCTCCCTTTCCTTCCTCCCCGCCTTTCCCTCCCTCACCCTCCCTTCCTTCCTCCCCGACCCTGCCCTCCCTCACCCTCCCTTCCTCCCCCCACCCTGCCCTCCCTCACCCTCCCTTCCTTCCTCCCCGACCTGCCCTCCTCACCCTCCCTTCCTTCCTCCCCGACCCTGCCCTCCCCCTTTCCCTTTCCCCTCCTTCCTTCCCGACCCTGCCCTCCCTCACCCTCCCTTCCTTCCTCCCCGACCCTGCCCTCCCTCACCCCCCTTCCTTCCTCCCCCACCCTGCCCTCCCTCACCCTCCCTTCCTTCCTCCCTACCCTGCCCTCCCCCACCCTCCCTTCCTTCCTCCCCGACCTGCCCTCCCCCACCCTCCCTTTTCCCTTTCCCCCCCGACCCTGCCCTCCCTCACCCTCCCCTTCCTTCCTCCCCGACCCTGCCCTCCCTCACCCTCCCTTCCTTCCTCCCCGACCCTGCCCTCCCTCACCTCCCTTCCTTCCTCCCGACCCTGCCCCCCCTCACCCTCCCCTTTCCCTTTCCCCCCCGACCCCGCCCTCCCTCACCTCCCTTCCTTCCTCCCCGACCCTGCCCTCCCTACCCTCCCTTCCCTTCCCCACCCTGCCCTCCCTCACCCTCCCTTCCTTCCTCCCCGACCCTGCCCTCCCTCACCCTCCCTTCCTTCCTCCCCCACCTGCCCTCCCTCACCCTCCCCTTCCTTTCCCCCGACCCTGCCCTCCCTCACCCTCCCTTCCTTCCTCCCGACCCTGCCCTCCCTCACCCTCCCTTCCTCCCTCCCCGACCCTGCCTCCGTCACCCTACCCCTTTTCCTCCCCGACCCTGCCCTCCCTCAGCCTCTCTTCCTTCCTCCCCGACCCCTCCCTCCCTCACCCTCCCTTCTTCCTCCCCGACCCTGCCCTCCGTCACCCTCCCTTCCTCCCTGACCCTGCCCTCCCTCACCCCCCTTCCTCCCTCCCGACCCTGCCCTCCCTCACCCTCCTTCCTTCCTCCCCGACCCTGCCCTCCTCACCCTCCCTTCCTTCCTCCCGACCCTGCCCTTTCCCTCACCCTCCCTTCCTTCCCCCCCCCGACCCTGCCCTCCGTCAAAACCTCCCTTCCTTCCTACCCGACCCTGCCCTCCCCCACCCTCTCTTCCTCCCTCCCCCACCCTGCCCTCCCTCACCCCTCCCTTCCTTCCTCCCCGACCCTGCCCTCCGTCACCCTCCCTTCCTCCCTCCCCGACCCTGCCCCCCGTCACCATCCCTTCCTTCCTCCCTGACCCCGCCCCCCGTCACCCTCCCTTCCTCCCTCCCCGACCCTGCCCTCCGTCACCCTCCCTTTTCCGTCCTCCCCGACCCGCCCTCCGTCACCTCCCTTTCCCTTTCCCCCCTGACCCTGCCCTCCGTTCACCCTCCCTTCCTCCCTCCCGACCCTGCCCTCCCCCACCCTCCCTTCCTCCCTCCCCGACCCCGCCCTCCCTCACCCTCCCTTCCTTCCTCCCCGACCCTGCCTCCGTCACCCTCCCTTCCTTCCTCCCTGACCCTGCCCTCCGTCACCCTCCCTTCCTTCCTCCCCGACCCTGCCCTCCGTCACCCTCCCTTCCTTCCTCCCCGACCCTGCCCCTCCCTCACCCTCCCTTCCTTCCTCCCCGACCCCGCCCTCCCTCACCCTCCCTTCCTTCCCCCAAATCCCTTTCCCTCCCTCCACTCCCTTTTCTCCCTCCCCGACCATGCCCTCCATCACCCTCCCTTCCTCCCTCCCCGACCCTGCCCTCCGTCACCCTCCCTTCCTTCCTCCCCGACCCTGCCCACCCTAATCCTCCCTTCCTCCCTCCCCGACCCTGCCCTCCCTCACCTCCCCTTCCTCCTCCCCGACCCTGCCCTCCGTCACCCTCCTTCCTCCCTCCCCGACCCTGCCCTCCGTCACCCTCCCTTCCCCCCCGAAACCCCGCCCTCCGTCACCCTCCCTTCCTTCCTCCCCGACCCTGCCCCCGTCACCCTCCCTTCCTCCCTCCCCGACCCTGCCCTCCGTCACCCTCCCTTCCTTCCTCCCCGACCCTGCCCTCCGTCACCCTCCCTTCCTTCTTCCCCGACCTGCTCTCCGTCACCCTCCCTTCCCCACCCTCCCCCACCCTGCCCTGCGTCACCCTCCCTTCCTCCCTCCCCGACCCTGCCCTCTCTCACCCTCCCTTCCTTCCTCCCCGACCCTGCCCTCCCTCACCCTCCCTTCCTTCCTCCCCGACCTGCCCTCCCTCACCCTCCCTTCCTTCGTCACCGACCCTGCCCTCCCTCACCCTCCCTTCCTCTCTCCCCGACCCTGCCCTCCGTCTCCCTCCCTTCCCCCCTCCCCGACCTGCCTTCCGTCACCCTTTCCCCTTCCCCCCTCCCCGACCCTGCCTCCGTCACCCTCCTTCCTTCCCCCCCCGACCCTGCCCTCCGTAACCCTCCCCTTTCCCCCCCTCCCCGAACCCTGCCCTCCGTCAACCTCCCTTCCTTCCTCCCCCACCCTGCCCCTCCGTTCACCCTCCCTTCCTTCCTCCCCGACCCTGCCCTCCGTCACCCTACCTTCCTCCCCTCCCCCACCCTGCCCTCCGTCACCCTCCCTTCCTCCCTCCCCGACCCTGCCCTCCGTCACCCTCCCTTCCTTCCTCCCCGACCCTGCCCTCCCGTACCCTCCCTTCCTCCCTCCCCGACCCCGCCCTCCGTCACCCTCCCCTTCCTCCCTCCCCGAACCCTGCCTCCCTCACCCTCCCTTCCTCCCTCCCCGACCCTGCCCCTCCCTCACCCTCCCTTCCTCCCTCCCCCACCCTGCACTCCGTCACCCTCCCTTCCCCCCCGACCCTGCCCTCCCTTCCTTCCTCCCCGGGCCTGCCCTCCCTCTCCCTCCCTTCCTCCCTCCCCGACCTGCCCTCCCTCACCTCCCTTTTCCTCCCTCCCCGACCCTGCCCTCCGTCACCCCCCCTCCCTCCCCGACCCTGCCCTCCCTCTCCCTCCCTTCCTCCCTCCCCGACCCTGCCCCCCTCACCCCTCCCCTTTTCCTCCCCCGACCCTGCCCTCCGTCACCCTCCCTCCCTCCCCCGACCCTGCCCTCCGTCACCCTCCCTTCCCCCTCCCCGACCCTGCCCTCCGTCACACTCCCTTCCCCCCTCCCGGACCCTGCCCTCCGTCACCCTCCCTTCCTCCCTCCCCGACCCTGCCCTCCGTCACCCTCCCCTTCCTCCCTCCCCGACCCCGCCCTCCCCCCACACTCCCTTCCCTCCTCCCCGACCCTGCCCTCCCTCACCCTCCCCTTTTTCCTCCCCGACCCTGCCCTCCCTCACCCCCCTTCCTCCCTTCCCGACCCCCGCCCTCCCTCACCCTCCCTTCCCCCTCCCGGACCCTGCCCTCCGTCACCCTCCCCTTTCCCCCCCGTCCCTGCCCTCCCTCACCCTCCCTTCCTCCCTCCCCCACCTTGCCCTCCCTCACCCTCCCTTCCTCCCTCCCCCACCCGCCCTCCCTCACCCTCCTTCCTCCCCTTCCCGACCCTGCCCTCCGTCACCCCCCCCTTCCTCCCTCCCCGACCCTGCCCTCCGTCACCCTTTCTTCCTCCCTCCCGACCCTGCCCTCCTCACCCTCTCTTCCTCCCTCCCCGACCCTGCCCTCCGTCAAACTCCCTTCCTCCTTCCCGGAAAACCCTGCCCTCCGTCACCCTCCCTTCCTCCCCGACCCCGCCCTCCGTCAACCTCCCTTCCTCCCTCCCCGACCCTGCCCTCCTCACCCTCCCTTCCTCCCTCCCCGACCCTGCCCTCCCTCACCCTCCGTTCCTCCCTTCCCGACCCTGCCCTCCTCACCCTCCCTTCTCCCTCCCCCACCCTGCCCTCCGTCCCCTCCCTTCCTCCTCCCCGACCCTGCCTCCGTACCCTCCCTTCCTCCCCGACCCCCGCCCTCCCCACCCTCCCTTCTTTCCTGCCCGACCCTGCCCTCCCTCTCCCTCCCTTCCCCCCTCCCCCACCCTGCCCTCCCTCACCCTCCCTTCCTTCCTCCCCCACCCTGCCCTCCGTCACCCTCCCTTCCCCCCTCCCCGACCCGCCCTCCGTCACCCTCCCTTCCTCCCTCCCCGACCCTGCCCCCCGTCACCCTCCCTTCCTTCCTCCCGACCCCGCCCTCCGTCAACCCCCCCTTCCTTCCTCCCCGACCCTGCCCTCCGTCACCCTTCCTTCCTCCCCGACCCTGCCCTCCGTCACCCTCCCTTCCTTCCTCCCCGACCCTGCCCCCCGTCACCCTCCCTTCCTTCCTCCCCGACCCTGCCCTCCGTCACCCCCCCTTCCTTTCCCTTTCCCGACCCTGCCCTCCGTCACCCTTCCTTCCTTCCTCCCCGACCCGCCCTCCGTCATCCTCCCTTCCTTCTCCCCCACCCTGCCCTCCGTCACCCCCCTTCCTCCCTCTCCGACCCTGCCCTCCGTCACCCTCCCTTTCCCCCCTCCCCGACCCCGCCCTCCGTCACCCTTCCTTCCTTCCTCCCCGACCTGCCCTCCGTCACCCTCCCTTCCTTCCTCCCGACCCTGCCCTCCGTCACCCTCCCTTCCTCCCTCCCCGACCCTGCCCTCCGTCCACCCCCCCTTCCTCCCTCCCCGACCCTGCCACTGCGTCACCCTCCCTTCCCCCCCCCGACCCTGCCCTCCGTCACCTCCCTTCCTTCCTCCCTGACCCTGCCCTCCGTCACCCTCCCTTCCTCCCTCCCCGACTCTGCCTTCCGTCACCCTCCCTTCCTCCCTCCCCGACCCTGCCCTCCGTCACCCTCCCTTCCTCCCTCCCCGACCCTGCCCTCCGTCACCCTCCCTTCCTTCCTTTCCCCCACCCTGCCCTCCGTCCCCCCTCCCTTCCTTCCTCCCGGGCCCTGCCCTCCGTCACCCTCCCTTCCTTCCTCCCCGACCCTGCCCTGCGTCACCCTCCCTTCCTTTCCTCCGACCTGCCCCCCCGTCACCCTCCCTTCTTCCTCCCCGACCCTGCCTCCGTCACCCTCCCCTTTCCCTTTCCCCCCTGACCCTGCCCCCCGTCCCCCCTTCCTCCTCCCCGCCCCGCCTCCGTCACCCTCCCTTCCTTCCTCCCCGACCCTGCCTCCGTCACCCTCCCTTCCTTCCTCCCGACCCTGCCCTCCGGGCACCCTCCCTTCCTTCCTCCCTGACCCTGCCCTCCGTCACCCTCCTTCTTCCTCCCGACCTGCCCTCCCTCACCCTCCCTTTCCCTTTCCCCCCGACCCTGCCCTCCGTCACCCTCCCTTCCTTCCTCCCCGACCCTGCCCTGCGTCACCCTCCCTTCGTCCCTCCCCGACCCTGCCTCCGTCACCCTCCTTCCTTCCTCCCGACCCTGCCCCCCGTCACCCTCCCTTCCTCCCCCCCGACCCTGCCCTGCGTCACCCTCCCTCCCCTTTCCCCCACCCTGCCCCCCGTCACCCTCCCTTTTCCCTTCCCCCCCCCCGACCCCTGCCCTCCGTCACCCTCCCTTCCTCCCCCTCCGACCCTGCCCTCCGTCACTCTCCTTTCCTCCCTCCCCGACCCTGCCCTCCGTCACCCTCCTTTCCTCCCTCCCCGACCCTGCCCTCCGTCACCCTCCCTTCCTTCCTAACTCCCTTTCAACTTTGCTGCCTCCTTCACTAACCTTGCCGGAAGTAGAAATGCCTCTCCAAAGGGAGAAGTAGCAGATGAGGTAGACAGCCAGGAGGCACAGTGCCAGGTCCCACTTGATCACTCCCAAGTTGTATATCCCAGAGCTCTCTTGTATCTGTAGAACCTCGCGCCTGCAGGAATACACGGGAGAGTGTACGTTAGTTTCTGTACGTAAGTGGGTATTCATCTGTGTACGTGTGTATACACATATGTTTGTGTATAGAAGTGTATATTGAAGTGTGGTGTGTGTGTGTTACAAGCATAGTACCATCACCATTCCACCATCACCATTTCACTATCACCATTTCACCGTAACCACTACATCATCACCACTTCACCATCACCACTCCACTATCACCGCAGTAGCATCATCATCATCATCATCAGCAGCAGCAGCAGCAGCAGCAGCAGCAGCAGCAGCAGACGAGATGTCAGAGTGGGCGCCTGTGACGAGCGGAGCTCTGCAAGGGTCGGTCCTGCGGCCGCTGCTGTTTCTGGTATATGTGAATGAAATGACGGAAGGGATGGAGTCAGAAGTGTTGTTGATAGCAGACGATGTGACGCTAATGCGATGTGAAGCTAATACAGGTAGGACTAAACAAGGATCTAGACAGGCTGCAAGCCTGGTCCAACAACTGGCTCTTGGAGTTTAGCCCTATGAAATGCAAAGTCATGAAGACTGGGGAAGATCAAAGAAGACCACAGACAGAGTTCATGCTACGGACGCCAAAAGCTGCATACCTCACTCGGGGAGTACATCTCCTGAGGCTCACATCAACCAAATAACTGCTGCACCATATGGGCGCCTAGCATACCTGAGAATAGAGTTTCAACACATGAGTAAGGAGTCATTCAAGACTCTATACACTGTGTACGTATATGCAGCATCAGTATGGAGCCCACACCACGTCAAGCACGTCAAGAAAGTAGAGAAAGTACAAAGGTTTACAACAAGACTCCCTGAGCTAAGGGGTATGTCCTACGAGTAGAAGCTAAGAGAAATCAACCAGATGACACTGGAGGACAGTATAAAATACTCAGTATAAAATACTGAGAGAAATTGACAAGATGGATAGGGACAGAATGTTTTAGAGATGAAAGACAGCAACGAAGGGTCACAACTGGAAGTTGAAGACTCAGATGAGTCACAGGGATGTTAGGAAGTATTTCTTCAGTCATAGAGTTGTCAGGAAATAGAACGTTCTGGAGAGTGATGTAGTGGAGGCAGGATCCATACATAGCTTTAAGAATAGACACTATAAAGCTCATTGAGCAGAGAGAGAGTGGACCTAGTTGCGACCAGAAATGAGGCGGGGCCAGGAGCTGTGAATCGACCCTTGCAACTACATATAGGAAAGTACAGCTAGCAGCCTCACCGTAGCACCAGCAGCACAACACAGCAGCAGCAGCAGCAGGACAGCAGCAGCACAGCAGCAGCAACATTGTTCAGTAAGTGGTATAGCTTGTCTGGAGCGAGCAACAGCAGCCCTGAATATAAGCAGCGGTAAGAATGTTCCCAGCCTTATAGAGGGCGATAATGGATCACAGGGAGGAGGGGGAGGCGGGGGTCTTATTAATAGTCTCTCCGGGGGTCATGCTGAAGAAGGGGAGAGTGTTGGAGGGGCCAAGCTTTGCGGAGAGTGCTGGAGGAGTCAGGCTGGGGAAGGGAGAGTGCTGAAGCAGTCAGGGTGGGGAAGGGAGAGTGCTGGAGGAGTCAGGCTGGGGAGGGGAGAGTGCTGGAGAAGTTAGGCTGGTGAGGGGAGAGTGCTGGAGGAGTTAGGCTGGGAAGGGGAGAGTGTTGGAGGAGTCAGGCTGGGAGAAGGGAGAATGTTGGAGGAGTCAGACAGGGGAAGGGAGAGTGTTGGAGGAGTCAGGCTGGGGAAGGGAGAGTGTTGGAGGAGTCAGGCTGGGAAAGGGAGAGTGTTGGAGGAATCAGGCTGGGGAAGGGAGAGTGTTGGAGGAATCAGGCTGGAGAAGGGAGAGTGTTGGAGAATCAGGCTGGGGAAGAGAGAGTGTTGGAGGAATCAGGCTGGGGAAGGGAGAGTGTTGGAGGAGTCAGGCTGGGGAAGGGAGAGTGTTGGAGGAGTCAGGCTGGGGAAGGGAGAGTGTTGGAGGAATCAGGCTGGGGAAGGGAGAGTGTTGGAGGAATCAGGCTACAGAAGGGAGAGTGTTGGAGGAATCAGGCTGGGGAAGAGAGAGTGTTGGAGGAATCAGGCTGGGGAAGGGAGAGTGCTGAAGCAGTCAGGGTGGGGAAGGGAGAGTGCTGGAGGAGTCAGGCTGGGGAGGGGAGAGTGCTGGAGAAGTTAGGCTGGTGAGGGGAGAGTGCTGGAGGAGTTAGGCTGGGAAGGGGAGAGTGTTGGAGGAGTCAGGCTGGGAGAAGGGAGAATGTTGGAGGAGTCAGACAGGGGAAGGGAGAGTGTTGGAGGAGTCAGGCTGGGGAAGGGAGAGTGTTGGAGGAGTCAGGCTGGGGAAGGGAGAGTGTTGGAGGAATCAGGCTGGGGAAGGGAGAGTGTTGGAGGAATCAGGCTGGAGAAGGGAGAGTGTTGGAGGAATCAGGCTGGGGAAGAGAGAGTGTTGGAGGAATCAGGCTGGGGAAGGGAGAGTGTTGGAGGAGTCAGGCTGGGGAAGGGAGAGTGTTGGAGGAGTCAGGCTGGGGAAGGGAGAGTGTTGGAGGAATCAGGCTGGGGAAGGGAGAGTGTTGGAGGAATCAGGCTACAGAAGGGAGAGTGTTGGAGGAATCAGGCTGGGGAAGAGAGAGTGTTGGAGGAATCAGGCTGGGGAAGGGAGAGTGTTGGAGGAATCAGGCTGGAGAAGGGAGAGTGTTGGAGGAATCAGGCTAGAGAAGGGAGAGTGTTGGAGGAATCAGGCTGGAGGAGGGAGAGTGTTGGAGGAATCAGGCTGGGGAAGGGAGAGTGTTGGATGAATCAGGCTGGGGAAGGGAGAGTGTTGGAGGAATCAGGCTGGGGAAGGGAGAGTGTTGGAGGAATCAGGCTGGGGAAGGGAGAGTGTTGGATGAATCAGGCTGGGGAAGGGAGAGTGTTGGAGGAATCAGGCTGGGGAAGGGAGAGTGTTGGAGGAATCAGGCTGGAGAAGGGAGAGTGTTGGAGGAATCAGGCTGGAGAAGGGAGAGTGTTGGAGGAATCAGGCTGGAGAAGGGAGTGTTGGAGGAATCAGGCTGGAGAAGGGAGAGTGTTGGAGGAATCAGGCTGGAGAAGGAGAGTGTTGGAGGAATCAGGTTGGAGAAGGGAGAGTGTTGGAGGAATCAGGCTGGAGAAGGGAGAGTGTTGGAGGAATCAGGCTGGAGAAGGGAGAGTGTTGGAGGAATCAGGCTGGAGAAGGGAGAGTGTTGGAGGAATCAGGCTGGAGAAGGGAGAGTGTTGGAGGAATCAGGCTGGAGACGGGAGAGTGTTGGAGGGGTCGGGCTGGGGAAATTTTTTTAGGGTGATGTTAGAAAGTGTTATTAGCAACACAATTCCGCCCCTCCCCGCCTCTCCCCATCACTCCCAGCCCCTCCCCGCCTCTCCCCATCCCTCCCCGCCCCTCCCCGTCTTCTCCCCATCCCTCCCCGCCCCTCCCCCATCCCTCACTTACCTCCTTTACCTCTTCCCTCTATGCCTCTATCTGCCGTCTCATTATTTGCCACACCCCTTCTGTCCTGCACACCCCTTCTCTCCTGCCCACACCCTTCTGTCCTGCACACCCCTTCTGTCCTGCCACACCCCTTCTGTCCTGCCACACCCCTTCTGTCCTGCCACACCCCTTCTGTCCTGCCACACCCCTTCTGTCCTGCCACACCCCTTCTGTCCTGCCACACCCCTTCTGTCCTGCCACACCCCTTCTGTCCTGCCCCACCCCTTCTGTCCTGCCCCACCCTTCTGTCCTGCCACACCCCTTCTGTCCTGCCACACCCTTCTGTCCTGCCACACCCCTTCTGTCCTGCTACACCCCTTCTGTCCTGCCACACCCTTCTGTCCTGGCACACCCCTTCTGTCCTGCCACACCCTTCTGTCCTGCCACACCCCTTCTGTCCTGCCACACCCCTTCTGTCCTGCCACACCCCTTCTGTTTTGCTACACCCCTTCTGTCCTGCCACACCCCTTCTGTCCTGCCACACCCCTTCTGTCCTGCCACACCCCTTCTGTCCTGCCACACCCCTTCTGTTCTGCCACACCCCTTCTGTCCTGCCACACCCCTTCTGTCCTGCCACACCCCTTCTGTCCTGCCACACCCCTTCTGTCCTGCTACACCCCTTCTGTCCTGCCACACCCCTTCTGTCCTGCCACACCCCTTCTGTCCTGCTACACCCCTTCTGTCCTGCCACACCCCTTCTGTCCTGCCACACCCTTTCTGTCCTGCCACACCCCTTCTGTCCTGCCACACCCCTTCTGTCCTGCCACACCCTTCTGTCTTGCCACACCCCTTCTGTCCTGCTACACCCCTTCTGTCCTGCCACACCCCTTCTGTCCTGCCACACCCCTTCTGTCCTGCTACACCTCTTCTGTCCTGCCACACCCCTTCTGTCCTGCCACACCCCTTCTGTCCTGCCACACCCCTTCTGTCCTGCCACACCCCTTCTGTCCTGCCACACCCCTTCTGTCTTGCCACCCCTTCTGTCCTGCTACACCCCTTCTGTCCTGCCACACCCCCTTCTGTCCTGCCACACCCGTTCTGTCCTGCCACACCCCTTCTGTCCTGCCACACCCCTTCTGTCCTGCTACACCCCTTCTGTCCTGCCACACCCCTTCTGTCCTGCTACACCCCTTCTGTCCTGCTACACCCCTTCTGTCCTGCTACACCCTTCTGTCCTGCCAACCCCTTCTGTCCTGCCACACCCCTCTGTTCTGCTACACCCCTTCTGTCCTGCTACACCCCTTCTGTCCTGCTACACCCCTTCTGTCCTGCCACACCCTTTCTGTCCTGCCACACCCCTTCTGTCCTGCCACAACCCCTTCTGTCCTGCTACACCCCTTCTGTCCTGCCACACCCCTTCTGTCCTGCTACACCCCTTCTGTCCTGCTACACCCCTTCTGTCCTGCTACACCCCTTCTGTCCTGCCACATCCCTTCTGTCCTGCCACACCCCTTCTGTCCTGCCACACACCCCTTCTGTCCTGCCACACCCCTTCTGTTCTGCTACACCCCTTCTGTCCTGCTACACCCCTTCTGCCTTGCCACACCCCTTCTGTTCTGTCACACCCCCTTCTATCTTGCCACACCTTTTCTGCCTTGCCACACCCTCTCTGTGTTACATGATCAACAGGTGGGGAGCAACGCCTCCACCCCCTCCCTCCCTCATCCCCACACGTCTATCCATACCTCCCTTTACTTCCCATCTCACTCTCTCTCTCTCTCTCTCTCTCTCTCTATCTATCTATCTATCTATCTATCTATCTATCTATCTATCTATCTATCTATCTATTCCTCCCTCTCTCCCTCCCTCCCACCCTACCTCTCAACCTCCCCCCTCCCTCCCTCGCATACTCCCTCCCTCCTTCTCTTACTCCCTCCCTCCCTCCCTCACCACAAGAAAGGTTACATAGGAAACTCCTTACGCTTCCCTTCCGGCCCTTATCAGCACCTCTTCTGGGAGGGGGAAGGGAAGTGAGGGAGGGGGAGAACGGGGAGGGAGAGGATGGGGAAGGGGGCGGGGAGGGGGAGGACAGGGAGGGGATAAGAGAGTGAGGGAGGGTGGAATAGTAGTCCCTCTCCTTCCTACTCTTCCTCCTACTCTTCCTCCTACTCTTCCTCCTTCTATTCCTTTTCTTCCTTCTCCACCTCTTCCACCACGTCCACCTCCTCCTCCTTCTCCTCCACCTCCTCCTCCTTTTCTCATAGCTAAGATGTTTATAGATATCTATTTTGGTGCTCATTTCTATACGATAGTGACAAGTTAGCTTCATGTGCTTCTTCCCATCTTTATCGAGTCTTTCCTGTGCCTAGGGAAGAGAGATGGAGGAAACTAAGAGGAAGAGAAAAAATCAAGAGTAATAAGTCTAGAGAGAGAGAGAGAGAGAGAGGGAGAGAGAGAGAGAGACAGAGAGAGAGAGAGACTTACGTCCAATATTCTTCAGCAGGTGTAGTGGTCTTGTTAAGGGGGGCGGCGCTCCCCGCCCCAGGATACACCTCCGTCAGGTTATCAAAGAACAGGTTGTTGTAGTCTTCATCCAGGATGACGGTAGTGTTGTCTAGGTTCTCCAGTGCTCCCTTGTTGCCGATCTGACCACAAAATACTTTAAATTTAGTTAACAGTACTACTGTCACCACTGGTATGCAATAAGATCACAGTAAACAGGTGATATCACAATATCCAGAACAAACACTGTGGAAAAATAGTGAAATTCCAAGCTCTCTCGTGGAGAAGAGTTTTGCTCTGTGGAGAACAACTCTTCTCCAAGAGCAATAGAGATGCGGTAAAGATGCAATAGAGATGCAGTAGAGATGTGAAGACGATGTAATCGTCTTCACATCTCTACTGCATCTGCTCATTCATCTGTACTCGACCTTCATAACTAGGGATGCCAAGCCCATGATGATTCTCTTCAAATCGCTTCTTCTCTCTAGGCAGGAATACTGCTGTACAAGAACTGCCCTCTTCAAGGCAGGCGAAACTGTTGACCTGGAGAGTGTATACAGAACTTTGACGGGACACATAAGTACGATAAGGCACCTAAATTACTGGGAACGGTTGAAGTCCCTTGATTTGTATTCCCTGGAATGCAAGCGAGAAAAATTCTAATCCACCACAAGGCCTGGTCTCAGATCGGGCTGCGGGGGCGTTTGCCCCCGATACCCTCTCCAGATATACTCCAGGTAGACTAAAGAAGCCTACTATGTAGACGGAACTTTCTGGAATAAAGATACCTAACTGTTGGACATGTATCTTAATTTATCAAGACCAGTTAGCTTAAAGAAAAAATGCGAACTCAATCTCTATGGTCTAGAGTAATTCTCTTTCACTCTGGGGAAAAGCTTGGAATTTTAGTTTGTAAAGTTCACTCGAGAGAACGGTAGAAAAAGTTTCTGAATATATATTGGAATAATTGAAAATCTAAAGTTCAGTCTCTCGGCGCTTTCTCTGTGTTGCTGTTGTGGTACTCACCTATATGTGGTTGCTGGGGTTGAGTCACAGCTCCTGGCCTCGCCTCTTAGTTGGTTACTACTCTCTCCTCGGCTCCAAGAGCCTTATTGTCCCTCTTCTGAAAGCCATGTATGGATCCTGCCTCTGCTACTTCACTCTCCAGATTGTTCCACTTCCTGACAACTTGCTCCTGTGCCCCATCTCTGAAATATTCTGCCCCTGTTTACCTCGTCAGTTCCGCTTAGTATTTTGTATGTCGTTATCATGTCTTCCTTATTCCTCCTGTGTCATCAGGCTGAGTTCCCTTAATCTATCCTTATACACCATTCCCTGTAGTTCCGGGAGAAGTCATGTTGCAAACTTTTCCCTTTCTCTAATTTCATGACGTGTGTGTGTGTACTCACCTAGTTGTGGTTGCAGGGACCGAGTTACAGCTCCTGGCCCCGCCTCTTCACTGGTTGCTACTGGGTGACTCTTCCTGCTCCATGAGCTTTATCATACTTCTTCTTAAAGCTATGTATGGATCCTGCCTCCACTGCATCACTCCCCAGACTATTCCACTTCCTGACTACTCTGTGATTAAAGAAATACTTCCTAACATCCCTGTGATTTATCTGAGTCATCAACTTCCAACTGTGTCCCCTTGTTGCTGTGTCCCATCTCTGGAACATTTTGTCTCTGTCCACCTTGTCGATTTCTCTCAGTATTTTATATGTCGCTATCATATCCCTCCCTCTCTATCCTGTCTTCCAGTGTCGTCAGGTCGATTTCCCTTAACCTCTTCTCGTAGGGCATATCCCTTAGCTCCGGGACTAGTCTTGTTGCAAACCTTAGCACTTTCTCTAGTTTCCTTACGTGCTTGGCTAGGTGTGGGTTCCAAACTGGTGCTGCATACTCCAGCATGGGCCTAACATACGCAGTGTACAGGGTCCTGTGTACTCACCTAGTTGTACTCACCTAGTGTATGTGTATGTGTTTGTGTGTGTGTGTGTGTATTCTCCTACTTGTACTCACCTATTTGTGGTTGTAGGGGTCGATCGTAACTCCTGGCCCCGCCTCTTCGCTTGTGTGTTCTTACCTATTTGTGATTTTGTGTCTGCTCGCATTTAACTATAATCTTCTGCCTCTTCCCTTCAGCTTTGTGCCTTTCTCCACTTCCTCCTCCTCCTCCTCCTCCTCCTCCTCCTCCTCCTCCTCTTCCTCCTCCTGCCTCACCTCTCTGCAGTTTGGGGTGTTCCATTCGTTGTTGCAGTTGGTCCAGGGAAGATCCGTAGTGAAGGAGGCAAAGAAGAAGCGCAGACTCCAGGCAAGGATCACATTGTAGAAGAAGTCGACGTAAAAGGCGATACACACCACCTGGTACCCCACTCCTGGAAGGTAGAGTGAGGGTGTTAGTACCTGGTACTCCACTCCTGGAAGGTAGAGTGAGGGTGTTAGTACCTGGTATCCCACTCCTGGAAGATAGAATGTGTTAGTACCTGGTATCCCACTCCTAGAAGGTAGAGCAGGGCATTAGTGCCTGGTACGTCACACCTGACAGTGTCACTGTCTGGAACACCACATACCACGAGGCACTACTGTTTGGAATCCTATTCACCTGGAGATACCACTGCCCGGAACTGCTCAGCTAAACATCTAGAGAGCAGAGGAAAGTCACAGTACATTAATACCTCACATTCAAAAGGAATGATATCATAACCATAATTTTCGAAGAGGTGGAACTGCAAGCCAGAAGAAGGCCTCAGTCAAGTGATCAAAAGCTGCTGTAGGTCATCATGTGACTAAGACCCGGGCCAGGAAACACTTGTCCTGTTTCCTGACAAACCTTACCTAACCTTGTACAGGAAACTTATCCAGTCTGGAAAACAAAGCAGGTTAATAAAGGCCATGACGGACCCAAACGCCACTCACTTGAAATTTGCAAGCTCTTGGTTTGTTAAGAAAAAATTTTTTTTTCCTGAAGCTACATACTTGGAAGAATGTTAGATGTGGAGCAGTGATTGCCTGAAGTCTCACACATGCGCCTCAGTTCAAATATATTGTCTGGAAATTCCTCTCCTTTAGTCTGATCACATGACTTATGTCCTGCGCACCTCCCTACTCACCCAACCTATTTAGCAAATTACTTGTTGATAATGGTATAAAATACCTACAAGTTGATGATTAAGATACGTGTACAACAGTTGGGTATCTTTATTTTTGAAATGTTTCTCCTACATAGTAGACTTCTTGAGTCAAATAAATATGATGTAATCAGTCCATCAAACTTGGAGAAAAACTATGTGAGGTGGTCAGTCCCTCAGCCTGGAGAAGAGTTTAGCTCCATGGTCTGGAAAGACACTTGGCCTATTGTGTATGGAAAGAGAGAGAGAGAGAAAGAGAGAGAGAGAGAGGGAGAGAGAGAGGGAGAGAGAGAGAGAGAGAGAGAGAGAGAGGAGAGAGAGAGGAGAGAGAGAGAGAGAGAGAGAGAGAGAGAGAGAGAGAGAGAGAGAGAGAGAGAGAGAGAGAGAGCTAGAGAGAAGGAGAAAGAGAGAGAGTACTCACCTGTTTGTACTCACTTATTTGTGGTTGTAGAGGTTGATTCACAGCTG
>NC_069405.1:47177754-47195458 GCF_026875155.1 Cherax quadricarinatus
AGCTCACAAGTGACGTATCTTCCACATGCTAGTTCCACCATGGTTGTAGTGTGGCTGTCAGCTCACAAGTGACGTATCTACCACAAGCTAGTTTCGCACCATGTTTGAAGTGTGGCTGTCAGCTCACAAGTGACGTATCTACCACAAGCTAGTTCCACCATGGTTGTAGTGTGGCTGTCAGCTCACAAGTGACGTATCTACCACATGCTAGTTCCACCATGGTTGTAGTGTGGCTGTCAGCTCACAAGTGACGTATCATCCACATTCAAGTGTCCCGCCATGGGTTGTAGTGTGGCCTTCAGCTCACAAGTGACTATCTTCCAAAGAGCTAGTTCCACCATGGTATGTAGTGGTGGCTGTCAGCTCACAAGTGACGTATCTCCACATGCTAGTTTCCAGTAGCCATGGTTGGTAGTGTGGCTGTCAGCATCACAAGTGACGTATCTTACCACATGCATTTCCGCCATGGTTTGAAGTGTGCTGTCCAGCTCACAAGTGACGTATCTTCCACATGCTAGTTTCACATGGTTGTATTGTGACTGGTCCAGCTCGACAAGTGACGTATCTTACCACACTAGTTCCACCATGGTTGTAGTGTGCCTTGTCAGCTCACCAAGTGTCCGATGCTACCACAAAGCTAGTTTATCCACACAGGTTTGAGTGTGGCTGTCATCTCACAAGTGACGTTATCATCTACCACAAGCTAGTTTCCACCATGGTTTGTAGTTGGCTGTCAGCCTCACCAAGTGACGTATCTACCACAGGAGTGCTAGTTCCACCAAGTTGTAGTTGGCTGTCAGCTCACAAGTGACGTAATCTTCCACATCTATTTCCGCCATGGTTGTAGTGTTGCGTCAGCTCACAAGCGACGTAACTACCACATGCTAGTTCCACCATGGTTGTATTGTTGCTGTCATCTCCCAAGTGACGTATCTCATCCACAAGCTAGATCCACATGGTTGAAGTGTGGCTTCAGCTCACAAGTGACGTATCTTCTCAAGCTAGGTTCCACCATGTTTAGCGTGGTTGTCAGCTCAAAAGTGACGTATCTTCCACATGCAGTTCCACCATGGTTTAGTTAATGTCAGCCTCACAAGCGACGTATCTACCACATCTATATTCCACCATGGCTGTTGTGGTGGCTGGTCGAGCTCAAACAAGTGACGTATCTCCCACATGCTAGGTTCCACATAGTTGTAGTGTGCTGGTCAAGCTCACAGTTAGGGACTATCAACCACATGCTAAGTTCCACCATTTGTAGTGTGCGGTCAGCTCACAAGTGATGTATCTACCACATGCAGTTCCACCATGGTATGTAGTGTGCTGTCATCTCACAAGTGACTTTATCTACCACATCTAGTTTTCCACCATGGTTTGAGTTGTGGCTGTCAGCTCAAAAGTGAACCTTTCTACCGGGGATACATGCCGAGTGGTCCCCCATGTTTTTTATGTGGCTGTCAGCTCACAAGTGTGTATCGTACACATTCTAGTTCCGGCAAGGTTGTTGTGTGGCTGTCCGCTGCACAGGCATTTGACGTATCTTTCATTCACATGCTAGTTCCAGCATGGTTTAAGTGTGGCTGTCAGCTCACAAGTGACTTATCTTCCACATCGAGTTCCACCATGGTTGTAGTGTGGCTGTCAGCTCACAAGTGACGTATCTTCACATCTAGATCCACCATGGTTGTAGTGGGCTGTCAGGCTCACAAGTGGACTATCATCCACATGCTAATTCCACCATGGTTGTAGTGTGGCTGTCCAGCTCAACAAGTGACTATCTACCACATGCTATTTCCACCCCACCATGGTTGAGTGTGTGGCTGTCACTCACAAGTGACTATCTACCACATGCTAGTTCCACCATGGTTGTAGTGTGGGCTTGTCCAGCTCATAAGTGACGTACTTCCACATGCTAAGTTCCACCATGTGTTTTGTAGTGTACTGTCAGCTCACAATTGACGTATCGGTAACCACATGCTTAGTTCCACCATGGTTGTAGAGTGGCTTTCAGCTCACAAGTGACTATCTTCCACAAGCTATTCCACCACCATGTGTTGTTGTGGGCTTCGCTCACAAGTGACGTACTTCCACATGCTAGTTCACACCATGGTTGTAGTGTGTTATGTCAGCTCCACAAGTGACGTACTTCCACATGCTAGTTCCACCAAGGTTTAGTGTGGCTGTCAAGCTCGACAAGCTACGTTATCTACCACATGCAGTTCCACCATGCTGTTGTGTGCTGTCAGCTTCACAAGTGACGATCTACCACATGCCTAGTTCCACCATGGTTTAAGTGTTGGCTGTCACCACCAATTGATTTATCTACCACTGCTAGTTCCACCATGGTTGTATTGTGGCTGTCAGCTCACAAAGTGACGTATCTACCACAAGCTAGTTCCACCATGGTTGTATTTGCTGTCAGCTCACAAGTGATGTATCTACCACATGCTAGTTCCAGCATGTTGTGTGTGTGGCTGTCACTCACAAGTGACGTATCTTTCTCATGCTAGTTCCCAGCATGTTGAAAGTGTGGCTGTCAGCTCAGAAGTGACGTATCTTCCACATGCTAGTTCCACCATGGTTTGTAGTGTGGCTAGTCTATCTCACAAGTTGACGTATATTCCCACAAGCTAGTTTCACCATGGTTGAGTTGGCTGTCATCTCACAAGTGACGTATCTACCACAGCTAATTTCCCACCATGGTTGTAGTATGGCCTGCAGCTCACAAGTGATGTATCTACCACATGCTAGTTCCACCATGGTTGTAGTGTGGCTGTCAGCTCACAAGTGACGTATCTACCACATGCTAGTTCCACCATGGTTGTAGTGTGGCTGTCAGCTCACAAGTGATGTATCTACCTGGGGATTATATATAATAATGGGAAATGTGCTAGTTCCAGCTTGGTGTTGTTTGGCTGTCAGCTCACAATGAACGTAATCATTTCTCATGCTAGTTCCAGCAAGGTTGTGTGTGGCTGTCACTCACAAGTGACCGTACTTCCACAAGCTAGTTGTCCCCCATGTTGTAGTTGTGGAGGCTGTCAACTCACAATGACGGTAATCTCCACAAGCTATGTTTCACCATGGTTGTAGTGTGGCTGTCAGCTCACAAATCGACGTATCTACCACAATGCTAGTTTCCATCACATGGTTGTAAGTTGTGCTTAGTCACTCACAAGTGACGTATCTACCACATGCTATTCCACCATGGTTAGTGTGGCTGACGCTCACAAGTGATGTATCTACCACATGACTAGTTCCAGCAATGGTTGTTTTGTGGCTGTCAGCTCACATGACGTATCTTTCTCATGCTAGATCCAGCCAGGATGTAGTGAGGCTGTCAGCTCACAAGTGACGTATCTTCCACATGCTATTCCGCCATGGTTGTAGTGTGGCTGTCATGCTCACAATTTACGTATCTACCACAACTAGTCCAACCATGGTTGTAGTTGGCTGTCATCCACAATTGACGGTAATCTACCACAGCTATTCCACCATGGTTGTAGTGTGGCTTGTCAGCTCACAAGTGACGTTATCTTCCACATGCTATTATACCATGGTTGTAGTGTGGCTGTCACTCACAATGACTTATCATACCAACAAGCTAGTTCGCCCCAGGTTGTAGTGTGGCTGACAGCTCACAATGACGTATCTACCACATGCTAGTTACACCATGGTTGTAGTGTGGCTGTCAGGCTCACAAGTGACCGTAATCTTCCACATGTCTAGTTCGCACCATGGTTGTATGTCCTGTCAGCTCACAAGTGACTATGGCTATCCACATGCTAGGTTCCACCATGGTTGTAGTGTGGCTGTCAGCTCACAAGTGACGTATCTACCACATGCTAGTTCCACCATGGTTGTAGTGTGGCTGTCAGCTCACAAGTGACGTATCTACCACATGCTAGTTCCACCATGGTTGTAGTGTGGCTGTCAGCTCACAAGTGACGTATCTACCACATGCTAGTTCCACCATGGTTGTAGTGTGGCTGTCAGCTCACAAGTGACGTATCTTCCACATGCTAGTTCCACCATGGTTGTAGTGTGGCTGTCAGCTCACAAGTGACGTATCTTCCACATGCTAGTTCCACCATGGTTGTAGTGTGGCTGTCAGCTCACAAGTGACGTATCTACCACATGCTAGATCCATCCATGTTGTAGTGTGGCTGCACTCACAAGTGACGTATTCTCCCACAAGCTAGTTCCATAGTTCCACCATGGTTTGTAGTGTGGCTGTCAGCTCACAATGACAGTATCACCACATGCTAGTTCCACCAAGGTTGTAAGTGTGGGCTGTCAGCTCACAAGTGACGTATCTTCCACATGCTAGTGTCCAACCATTTTTTAAGTGTGTCTGTCAAGCTCACAAGTGACGAATCTACCAAATGCTAGTATCCACCATGGTTGTTAGTGTGCTGTCGAGCTCACAAGTGGACGTATCTACTCACAAAGCTTGTTTCCACCATTGTTGTAGTGTGGCTTGTCAGCTCACAAGTAACGTATCTACCACATGCTAGTTCACCATGGTTGAGTGTGTCTGACAGCTCACAAGTGGACGTACTACCACATGCTAGTTCCACCATGGTTGTAGTGTGGCTGTCAGCTCACAAGTGACGTATCTACCACATGCTAGTTCCACCATGGTTGTAGTGTGGCTGTCAGCTCACAAGTGACGTATCTACCACATGCTAGTTCCACCATGGTTGTAGTGTGGCTGTCAGCTCACAAGTGACGTATCTTCCACATGCTAGTTCCACCAAGGTTGTAGGTGCTGTCAGCTCACAAGTGACGATCTTCCCACATGCTAGTTTCCACCATGGTTGTAGTGTGGCTGTCCAGCTCACAAGTGACATACTCCACATCTAGTTCACCATGGTGTAGTGTGCTGTCAGCTTGCACAAGTGACGTATCTTCCACATGCTATTCCACATCGTTGTATTGTGGCTGTCACTCACAAGTGACGTAAACTACCACATGCATATTCCGCCAATGGTTGTAGTGTGGCTTCAGCTCACAAGTGACTATCCTACACATGCTAGTTCCGCCATGGTTGTAGTGTGGCTGTCAGCTCACAAGTGACGTATCTACCACATGCTAGTTACACCATGGTTGTAGTGTGGCTGTCAGCTCACAAGTGACGTATCTTCCACCATGGTTGGGGAGTCTCAGCACGTAAGGAATAAACGAATCAAGATGTGAACTTTAATCCTTATAACGTGATAAAGCTTTTAATTTCTCGCTACTAGTACCACAGATAACAAATATATATAATGTAAGACCTGCATATATCCTTAATAACACTGTGTAGCATCCTGTAACGTCCATAATATAACAACAGCATTATAACTAAATATAGTTTAACAAGGGTTATTAACGCAGTATTTAACTGTTTATAAATTTAATAACTTCACATGAAACTGAAAGAGAACGGAACACAACTTCACATGATTGAGAGAGAGAGAGAGAGAGAGAGAGAGAGACAGACAGACAGACAGACAGACAGAAAGAGAGAGAGAGAGAGAGAGAGAGAGAGAGAGAGAGAGAGAAGAGACAGAGAGAGAGGAGAAGACAGAGAGAGAGAAAGAGATACAAAGAGAGAGACAGAGAGAGAGCATGAAGTGAATGAAATATATATGCACTGACTTATATCCTTAGCTTCTGAGAGCTTCTCCATATATGCTGATCAATATAGGTCACATACGTTCAGGGTCCATTTCCTGAGGAATCTTACTGATTCAAAGTACTCAGTCTTCCTCTTTCGCCCCTCCACTGTCTCCCCTGCCCTTCCTATTCCCACTTCCCTTCTCCTCCTTCCTTCTCCCTTCCTCATGATAAAAGAGGTGCTTTCCGTACGTGAGGTTTCTTATTTCCGATATTCTTTCGTGGTAAGGAAGGGTCGTGCTGAGAGGCGATCACCACCATCCTTCCCTCACCTCATTTGAATACCCAGCCAGGTTATCAGCACCACACACACACATACACTTACACACGAGAAGAGACGGGGCCAGGAGCTATGACACGACCCCCTGCAACCACACATATACGTGAATCCACATACACAATCGCATCACACACATAAACACACACAAAATAGGCCAAGTGTTTATCAACAAGCGCCTTTGACAACTAGTAACTACACACAACCGCACCACGTAAGAGCCCAAGTGTCTATCGACAAGTGCCTATGTCAACTAGTAATTACTATTACTATTACTACTACTACTACTACTACCACCACTACTACTACTACTAATGCTAAGTAGAAGGAGACAAGTGCAACTAATGTGACATTTTATTGTGCCAACGTTTCGCTCTCCAGGAGCTTCGTCACATTAGTCTGTGTCCTTTTACTTAACATATTGTCGGTAATTCTACCAACGTTAATACTACTACTACTACTATTACTACTACTACTACAGCCACAGAATGCCCAGCAGAAACGAAAGATGTTATCAAGTACCAACAAATATATTAAATAAGAACGTTTCGATAGTGGCATCTTTATGAATACAATACAAAGAGGTGAGAAAGAACAAGGTATATACTGTATACTGCAGAGGTGATGTCAGAAGCAGAGTGGCGGGGCCACCTCTGGTCTATACGTCCAGCAGACAAGGGATACCTGAGTTATAATGTGTCTTGAATGCAGATGAAGTCACCAAGAAAATCTGAGCTCTTTTAGTGGAGAGGACTAAGGAAGAGAGGGTTATGACACTCAAAAATTTTAGAAGAATTCTGAAGACAGATGAGAGATTGGGATGTTAGGAAGTAATGCTTTAGTCTCGTGGTAGTTAAAGAGTGGCACGAAATAGACGGGAAAGAAGCTGTGACGAATGCAATATACAGTTTCCACAGTGCGATAAGGACTAAGAGGTTGATGGATTTGTTTACGTTCCTCTTCCCCTTTTTATTGCAGTTCTCCTCTCGTCCTACTCCTTTGCTGTTCCTTCCTTCTTGTCACCGTTACTTAACGTTTTTATCCTTGGTCACCCTCCTCTGCCGTTTTTCTACGTTGGTCCACCACTGTTGTCCGAGGCTGTTACCAGCGCCCTGGAAGAATGTAAATATAACGATTTCCTAGACTCCTACTGTCTCTCTTTCCACTTCTTTCCTTTCTCCCTTCTTCGTATTCTTTTTTCTCCTCTCTCTCCTGGTCCTCTTCATTCCTTTTCTTCTCCTCCACCTCCTCCTCCTCCCCCTTCCTCCTCTTCCTTTTCCTCAGGCGTTCACATGGTAATAGGACTTCCTAGACTTCCTTAACACCGTCACCATCCTGCTTAGGAATGCGTAGGATTTCATTCCATTCTCTTTCTCCTACGTTCTCCTCTTTCATTGTCCTCCTCCTTCATTCTCGACCTCCTTTCTCTCTCTCTCTCTCTCTCTCTCTCTCTCTCTCTCTCTCCTCTCTCTCTCTCTCTCTCTCTCTCTCTCTCTCCCTCTCTCTCTCCCCTCTCTCCTCCTCTCCTCTCTCCTTCTCTCCTCTCTCTCCTCCTCTCTCTCTCTCTCTCCTCTCTCTCTCTCTCTCGCTGCATTGTTTAGCAAACGACAGCACTTCCTTCCTCAATATGCTTGTTGGAGAAAACACTATTATCTGCAAAGAAATCTTGAACTCTCTGAAATTACTCTAAAATGCTTCTCTAAAATCATTCACCTTTATTTAAGCATATTTAAGCACTCTCACCTCTTTATAACCACTCTCCACTCTTTAAAACTAATCTCCACTCTCTGAAACCACCCACTGCTCTCTGAAACCACTCTACGCTCTCGAAAACGACTTTCTAATTTATAAAAACCCACCCTCCACTCTTTAAAACCATTCTCCACTCTTTGAAACTGTTTTCCCCTCTCTTGAACCACTCCACACTCCTCGACAGTCTCTTGAGCATCAACTCGAATGCTTTAAGTTAGATAAGATTCATTAGGACACAGAACAAGAGTTTTCTGGTACGGGTCTTAGTCAAAGATGACCCTAACCAACTGAAGCTATTGTTTCAGACTGAGGTCTTTCCTCCTGGTTTTACCCAATACCTCTAATATTTTGCTTCTGAAAGAAACTCACCCTTGAAGAGAGGTACAAGGCGTCCCCAGCATGTGATGGCTCCTTTGGGGTTTTGTACTGACCCGGGGCCAGCTCCATGAAGAAAAGGGGGATTCCTCCCAACACCAGCATCACGCAGTAGGGCACCAGGAAGGCCCTGCAGGAGAAAACAGGTGAAAAACATCAAAGGTCTGTATTAGGGAAAGATGAACAGGTGGATGAGGGGGAGGGAGCGAAATCTCACGTCAGATACCTACTGGGGGATTTTGGGGGGTATGAAGAGTGGCCACGGGGGAGGACGAAACATCACGTCAGGGGCCTATTGGGGGAAAACAATGGCTGAGGAGACAAATCCTCTTTATAGGCTGATATTATGGGGATGGTTAGTGATTGAGGAGTAAAGTTCTGCATCAAAGTCCTTCATTATGAGGATAAACAGAAGCAGAGAGAAAAAATACCCACCTCTTTAAGAGGCTTACATAATGGAGAAAAGAATGGTAGTTTAAGGCAGTGCCCTTCTCGGTATCTACTCGGTGTCTACTCGGTGTCTACTCGGTACTTGTGCCCAAAAGGTGATGCAGTATCCCGACAGTGTCTGAATAAAAAACACGATGCGGGTTATGGTATTTTACTTTTGGAGACGTTTTCGCCCACCAGGGTTTTCATCACGTTCTGCTGGACAAAACATCTTCACAATAAAATCAATAACCCGCACTGTGTGTCTGACTTAGATTTGCGACACTTATCTCTTTTATCTCCTCCAGAGTCTGTCGCAGTACTTGCGACATCTTCCAGCGCCTCTCACAGTACTTGCGACATCTTCCAGCTTCTCTCGCAGCACTTGCACACACAGCATCCCCCGTCACATTCTCCGACGTACGTGGAATAAGTCACAAGTAAACACAACAAACTTTTTTCTGGACAACGCTACTTACAACGAAATACTGACAACGTAAAAAGCTCTTCTGTATACTTTTACCTCTTGTCAAAAAAGTCCTGTCAGCGTTACGAAAGCCACACACAGTCTCTTGCAACCTGTACCACCTCTTCCTGTCTTTTTAACGTCTCTTCTCCTCTACATTATCTTCCGATACTTATAAAGCATCTCTCTTTCCCCTTCCCTTGATGCTTGGTCATGCAACCCTTGAGCTTCCATGATATAGACACGCTTGTAATTAACCGTCTCTCTCTCACACACACAAACACACACACTCTATATATAATATATATATATATATAAAATATATATATATATATATAATATATATTTTATATATATATATAATATAAATAATATATATATATAATATTAAATATAATATATAATATATATATATATATATATATATATATAAATATACAATTTTTTTTAAACAAGTCGGGGGCCCTCCCCCCACCGAGGCAGGGTACCCAAAAGGAAAGAAAATCCCAAAAAAAGAAAATACTTCATCATCATTCAACACTTTCACCTCACTCACACATAATCACTGGTTTTGCAGAGGTGCTCAGAGCACAACTGTTTTTGAAAGTATATACGTATAAAGATACACAATATAATCCCTCCAAACTGCTAATATCCCGAAACCCCTCCTTTTGAGTGCAGGCTTTTGTACTTCCCATTTCCAGACTCAAGTCCGGCTATATAAAAATAACCGGTTTTCCTGAATCCATTCACTAAATTTTACCCTGCTCACACTCCAACAGATCGTCAGGTTCCCAAAAACCTTTTGTCTCCATTCCCTCCTATCTAACACGCTCATGAAAAGCCTGCTGGAAGTCCAAGCCCCTCGCCCACAAACCTCCCTTTACCCCTTCCTTCCAACCTTTTCGAGGACGACCCCTACCCCCCCTTCCCTTGTCCTACAATTTAATCTCTCCATGTCATTCTACTTTGACTCATACTCTCTAAATGACCAAACCACCTCAACAAACCCTCTTCAAAACCCTCTGACTAATACTTTTATTTAAATCCACACCTTCTCCTAATTTCCAAACTCCAAATTTTCTGCATAATATTTACACCACACATTGCCCTTAGAAAAGGACAACTCCACTGCCTCCAACCGTCCCCCTCGCTGCTGCATTTACCACCCAAGCTTCAAAATCCATATAAAGAGTGTTGGTACACTATACTTTCATACATTCCCTTCTTTGGGTCCATAGATAATGTTTTTTTTGACTTCCCACATAACCTCAAAATCAACCACTCACCTTTTTTCCCTCCATCCAATTCTATATTAACCTCATCCTCATAAATCCATCCGCCGACACGTCAACTCCAATATCTGAAAAACCATTCCCCCTTTTTCCATACTCCTCCCTCCCCAATAAGATATCCAATTTCTTTATCTAAATCATTTGATACCCTTATCACCTTACTCTTTTCTATGTTCACTTTCAACTTTCTACCTTTACACACATTCCCCAAACTACATCCACAAACCTTTGCAATTTTTCCTTAGAATCCCCCCATGAGCACAGTAATCATCAGCAAAAAGTAACTGTGTCAATTCCCATTTTGTATTTGATTCCCCATAATTTTAATCCCACCCCTCTCCTGAACACCCTAACATTTACTTCTTTTACAACCCCATCTATAAATATATTAAACAACCATGGTGACATTACCCATCCCTGTCTAAACCTACTTTTACCGGGAAGTAGTCTCCCTCTCTTCTACACACCCAACCTAAAGCCTCACTATCCTCAAAAAAAGCCTTTACAGCATTTAGTAACTTACCACCTATTCCATAATACTTGCAACATCTGCCACATTGCTCCTCTATCCACTCAAATCATATGCCTTTTCTAAATCCAAAAATGCAATAAAAAACTTCCCTCCCTTTTTATCTAAATACTGTTCACATATATGCTTCAATGTAAACACTTGATCTACACATCCCCTACCCACTCTGAAGCCTCCTTGATCAACCCGCAATTCTACATTCTGTCTTACCTCTAATTCTTTCAATAAACTTATTCCTCTATAATTTTTACAATATATATATTATATATTTTATATAATATATTAATATATATATATAATAAATATATAATATATATAATATATATGGTTGTGTGTATGTGGGGTGTGTGTGTGTGTGGGGTACTCACCTATTTGTACTCACCTATTTGTGGTTGCAGGGGTCGAGCCCACAGCTCCTGGCCCCCGCCTCTTCGCTGATTGCTACTAGGTCCTCTCTCTCCCCTGCCCCATGAGCTCTATCATACCTCGCCTTAAAACTATGTATGGTTCCTGCCTCCACCACATCACTTTCTAGGCTATTCCATGGCCTGACTACTCTATGACTGAAGAAATACTTCCTAACATCCCTTTGATTCATCTGAGTCTTCAACTTCCAATTTTGACCTCTTGTGTCTGTGTCCCATCTCTGGAACATCCCGTCTTTGTCCACCTCGTCTATTCCGCACAGTATTTTATATGTCGTTATCATGTCTCCCCTGACCCTCCTGGCCTCCAGTGTCGTCAGGCCGATTTCCCTCAATATCATGTGGGAGTTCGATACGTGGATTAGGGAAGAAATACTCACGTAGGCTGTTATTACGTATAATTACTGTTATGTGGACAGAGCCCGCAGCCGTTACCTATCTTCTTGGTTACACTCGTAATACTGACTAGCCGGCTGGCCAGTACCCCGTAGTGGGTCTTTTGAAATAGTGTCAGCTCAGCACAATATGAAAGCCCGGGTGACTCAAGAGGGTTTTAGGTCGTTGAGTCAACGGACAGGTTACTGGTAACTGGTTACTACTACTGAGACTGGTAACTGGTTACTACTACTGAGAGTGTCAATCACACCCTAGCAGAGTTGGGGTTAAATGTAAATAACCTGTATAGATGAATAATTACAGTATCAACTTATCAGTATTCAAAAATTATTTTTTGTGTTCATGTTCTCTCCGCATTCTGAGAGTTAACAGTCTAGATTTGCGTGCACCGAATCTGCCTTTCTGTTAAACACTCTTTCTTTGTATATATTCCTTCCTCAGAATCCGTAGATCACACGAATACAGACGATCGTCAAAATTTTTGTTTTAAACACTTGTAATCTCAATGTAGAGTTCGTTGTTCATTTGTTGAGTTTTAAGTTGTACTAAAAGTAACCTTGTATTGCATTACATTTCAGTTTACGTAAGCTTTTTGTTCCAATGTTTTTACTTATGTATCTATAATGTTTCATGTTGTGTACTTTGACATTGTATAGAATCAGCCCAAGCCGTATACCTGCCATCTCTAGTTTGTATTAGTTGTATGTCGGGACGACATACGTTTGCGTCGCCGAGCTCTCAGTAGTAGTAACCAGTTACCAGTCTCAGTAGTAGTAACCAGTTACCAGTAACCTGTCCGTTGACTCAACGACCAACCGTCTTGAGTCACGGTCTTTCATGTGCTGAGCTGACACTATTTCAAAAGACGCTACACCCATGAGTACTGAATCGTTGCGTGCATTTGCTGTTAGATTAGACAAACTTTTATCATCATTTATCAATGCTGTCCAATCATCATCTTTTTTCCCTGAAGAGGCAAACCATTTACAGAATCAATTGCTAAAAATAGCAGCTTTTGGAGCAATTAAAGAACTAATGCCACCTGCTTCTGTGTGTGCTTATGAGGCTCATCCTCCAACTGTAACGATGGAACCTCTTTACAGCCTTAAATCATGTACGTTCCTTTTGGGCCCCCAGGGTACTTTTTCCCTTGTATTAAAAGTAATGTCACACATATGCCTCATCTGCACCACCTCTTGTTTGCGCCACAGAGACAAATCGTGGTCGTCAACCATCTCAGAGATCACCAAAACCATGTACAGAGTCGTTATACACCTCGTAGTATTCATAGTACATTCAGTAACCATAGTCGGCGGAATTGTTATAACTTGGGGGTTTCCGGGACATATTGCAATTAATTGTCCTGATAGTTACCCTAAGAGACGTCGACGATGATGAGACTCAGATCTTCCCTACTGTACTTATCATAGAATACATGGACATAAACACATCTGAGTGTAATGCTCTCTATAAACCTTCAGTACTCTAGATCTTTCCGTGGTCGTTCCAACCGCAGAACCCGTCGAGGAAACAGATCTCGTGGTTTTCAAAATAACCAAACCCAGGCTCATTCATTCACTTCCAAACTAACCAGAACCAGGCCTCGTTCTTCCAATTCGGGGGAATTCGAGCGCCCCAGTCAAACCGCCCCCCATGGTGACAGTAGGTGAAATGAGTAACAACCATCCCCGTTCACAACTCCTTTGAAGCCTTAAGCAGTCCCAGCATCCCAACCCTGCTGATGATGTTGCTTCAAAATGTCTCTGACATAGATGATTTTGGGATGGAGTAGAACAAGTCTTTTCTGATGAAAATCCCCCCCTTTTTGTTTGCACATAACTTCCAAAGCAACCAAAAGGCCCTATAGTGCAAGCATCTGTTTTAAATGCCCCCGTTCAATTGTTCATGGACTCTGGTGCGCAAATCAATATTATTGGGTTCTAGTTTGTTTAAGGATAAGAATTTAAACGACATGCCCCTTCTCGTAGAACCGACTCCTGTGTCCCCCCTTTAGTGGAGTATCTGGTTCTCACCTGCGTGTCCGAGGTCGGATTTCCCCTAACCTTTTCTATCCAAGGTAGAGACTTCACTGTTTCCTTCTTTGTTGTCGACCAAAATTACTTTCCCTGGTGACCTTCTACTGGATTTGTTTCCCAAATGCGAGACTTACGCAATTGGCTCGACCCTTATCGAGGGCCCATGCACAAATTGACGACTTGATCGTTCCATTCTGGGGTTAACCAGCTTGGATCAGAAATCTGTTATACTGCTGCAGAGTATGATGTACGGTTTAAAAGTCCTTACAAGCTAATGCATTCTCCATTAGCGTACCCAAGCGGTCAGGCACTGGTAATTCTGTCACTCCCATCAGTGTTCCACCTATACCTTCAATTTGCAGGATAGTCCGATGCCTCAAGTGTCCGAGGACGCTCAGATTGCCTTGAGTGCAAAAACCTATCCCTGCAATGCCTGCTAGTTCGAGTAGTAGTTTCTCCACGGGGGACGCCTTTTTGGGAAAAATAATTACTTGCAACTAGTAATGCCATCTCTTGTTGATGTCACATGCCGTCTGCAGAAGGACTTTTCTGTTTGCGGCTAGTGCCCTCACTAGAGTGTCTTTTAGTTGTTCCTAGTGTTCCAGATGGTGAAACGCCTAGTTTGACAGTGATTCCTGCAAAGTAAAAGGGTCTATTTGTTAAAACCATCCTTACATGTTGTAAGAGATAGTAAGATCCATTTCTACCTGGCCAACACTTCTGGTCACAGTGTTCGCCTTAGAGCAAATACCAATCTTGTTGACCTGTTCACTATCCTTACCCGTTCGGGAAGAGGATGAGTTGTCACTTGACCAGTGGGTTCAGTGCTATTTCTGCCGGGGGAGACCTCATCCACTTCACTGGATCAATCTGTTCCACCAGTTGAGGAGAAAGACTTAGCTCCCACTGACTTCCCAGATGAAGTCAAGCGTTTTGTTGACCTTTTGTTGAACAAACGTCGTAAAGCCATTGCTTTAACCAGTGAGAAATGGGTATAACGAACTTATTGTCCCAAACGTATTCCACTTGAACCTGGTACTAGACCTATCTACATACCTGCGTACAGAATGCCTCATTCACAAGTTGCTGTCGCAGAAGAATTGATCAATCAAAAGCTTGATGATGGAGTTATTGCACCTAGCAATTCACCTTGGAATGCACCCTTGATACTAGTACCTAAGAAGGTGGTACTTTTGGCGTCCAGTAAAATTTACTTTAGGAAGTTAAACGCGAAAAAACCCTTCCAGATCGCTTTCCCACTCCCTGTACTGGGTGAAATTTTTACGTAATATCGGAGATAACAAAGTCTTTTCCCAAACCCAGATTTGTTACAAGGTTTTTTGGGAAGTCCTCTTTACGAGGACCAGCCAAGAGCTAACTGCATTCCCCACTCCTACAGGTCATTATCACTTCCTCCGTAAAGGGATTTGGATTACGATCTTCCCCTATCACGTTCTCAAGGCTCATGACTAATATCTTTTGAGGTCTCATAGGAAATGCACTTATGGTGAAATTTGATGACGTAATCGTCATGTCTAAAGACTGGATACACATTTGAAAAGACTGGATTAGTACTTGGTAAGCTTGAAGAAGCCATTTAAAGATCAAACTGTCAAAATGTCAATTTTTCAGATCAGAAATTAAGTTTCTTGGGCACGTAGTCACTCCTAAGGGGTTACGACTGACCAAAGTAAAGTAACTGCAGTACTAAATTTTCCAACTCCCAAAACTGCTGATGCCGTAAGATCCTTTGTGGGCTTAGCAGGGTTTTTAAGATCTTTCATTGCCAATTTTCTTCCCTAGCTGCTCCCTAACTGAGTTGCTTTAAAAAAGAGCTCCTTTTGTTTGGACCTTCTGTCAAGAAAGAGCATTCCAAACTCAAAAGAAAAGCTAACATCGCTCCAATTTTGAAATTCCAGATTTTTTCTAAGCCTTTCTATCTGACAACTGATGCTAGTTCAATTGGCATAGGTGCCGTAAATAGCTCAAAGACCGATGGCAAGTACAACGCAGTTGTATTTGCTAGCCGAGTCCTTACAAAGGCTGAACTAATTATACAGTAACTGAGCAAGAAGCTTTAGCAATAGTAATGGTCTTTAAAGCACTTCCGAGATATTATTTATCAGTACTCTTGTTCAAATCTTGACAGATCATGCTCCACTGATACCCTTATTCCAGAACAAACAACCTACTGGAAGGTTAGCTAGATGGGCCTGACTATCCAAGAGTTCAATCCCACCTTTGAGCATTTACCTGGCAAGTCAAATGTAGTCGCAGATGCCTTATCGCGACATGTTAGTATAGTAACTGCAGACCCTCCATTTAGTGCTGAAGATGTAAAGAATGCTCAACGAACAGATCCCATGTGTTCTGGTGTGATTCGATTCCTGCTCCAGGAAGATCTTATTCTGAATGTGAAGCCACCACACCCATCAGTGACTTTGTCATGAACCAAGAATTACTGTATCGAACAGCCGAGTTGGGTACTCCTAGCAGAAGAGTATACCAGTTAGTAATTCCACAGTCACTAGTGAATGTAAAATTGTCGTGTGGGGGTTCGGTAGGAGATTGATGGATAAGGTAAACTCATTTGTTGGATGGTAACACTATTGTCAGACTGTGGTAATGGGAGATGGAGCCCACCTGCCATGTCCCCCTTCTATAGCCTATGCGTCGTCTGAGGCCGGGGAGCTCTCTCACTCGCTCGCTGCACCCCCAGACGCATACATCAAGGCCAAGGATCTTCTATATAAACACATGGAGGTACAAAATGCCATCAAATCTATGCATACAACACATGAAAAGGGAGATCCAACTATGCTGACATAAACCCTTTTTTCATAGGACAATCCCCCCGAGCTCGGGGACTAGCCTTTTTGAAAAACCTTGCACTTTCTCTAATTTCTGACGTGTTTGACTAGGGGGATTCCAAACGGGCTGCATCTTGGTGTGTGTGGTGTTGTGGTGTGTGGTTGTATTATTCACTATAAAATGTATTTTTTTTAATATTTCCCATAAGAAAAAAAGTAAATAAAATTAAACATTCCAAACACCAAAAAAATTAACAAAAAAACAATTTATAGAGAATAACTATATTTTTACAATAAAATGTGATGACGGAAATAGTGCACTGTGATGCACTGTAGGCACGGGAAGGCACTACTTCACGTTGCTCTGGCGGAAGTAAAAGGGGTCGTACAGAAGGAAGTTTGGGGGGTTTTGGTGATCGCAGCTTCGGGATTATGCCAGCGAGTGATCCTTGCGAACATCGTTCGAGCTCCTTTTTTCCCCCCTATTTAGAAAGCCAGGACCTTATCCGTCATGGCAAACCCCAGGCTCCCTTTTCCACCCCCCCCCCACAAACCCCGCGGTTTGGGGCTCCGGCGGTCCGTATCAAAAAATAAAAAAAATAAAATAAAAAATAATAATAATAAAATAATAATAATAATAATAATAATAATAAAATCTTTATTTTTTACAATACATGTAAAAGGTATCAGGGGAGTTGACATCAATGATATACATTATATAGAAACCGCTTGTTAAAGCTGAGCATTTCCCCCAAAATTAGGTCATTTTGTCCCAGATCGACCCACACCATCGACAAAAAACCCGGTACCTATTTTACTAGTGATGAAATGGACAAAAGGTGTCTTATGGGAAAAACTCCTAATTTTTTTAACCGACCGGGGGTTTCGACCCCCGGGTCTCTCATTGGTGGTGAATCCTACCAATCAGTTTACGTGACACCCCAAAATCCGGGCTTTTTTTTGTCGGGGGGAAAACCGAACGGATGTACGAACGGATGTACAACGGGTGTCGAACGATTACGAACGGAGTACGAACGGGTGACAATTGATGTACGGACGGATATACGAACGGATGTGCGGGCGGATGTACGAACGGATGTACGAGCAAAACCGGACTGAACAATACACAAATAACCCCTATAGGAAAGAAAGAGAAAGAGAGAGAGAGAAAGCAGAATGCAGATTAAAAATTTTACAGATTTTGGCTTTTGGGGGGGGGAAATGCCCATGGCGTAATACGCACAAAATACGTG
>NC_069405.1:47195958-47308458 GCF_026875155.1 Cherax quadricarinatus
AGGGGAAAAAGCCTTGTATCATCGCCAATCCCTCCAAGTGTGAAATCATCATAAAGAACCGGGAAATAATCAGTGCTGTGCGAGCAATCCTCCTGGAAGTCCATCCAACAGTACCTTCTTGGGAGCACCGCTGGGTCACCAGGCCATCGACACTGTCCTCAAGGACAAATTAAATAACCTGAAAAGAATTGTGGAGAGAATATGCGATCTTGATGCACATGATGCCCTGTATCTCATCACAAGGTGTCTTACCATGGAAAGACTCACTTACTTCCTGGGGTTCATACCCTCTTTTGACAACCCAACACTTGATTAATATGATGCACACCTGAGATCAACCTTTAAGAAGGAACTGAATCTGTCACTAGAGGATCAGCAATGGAATCAGGCAACCCTCCCAGTGCGACTGGGAGGTATAGGGGTGCGCAAAGCAACGCAGGTGTTTGGCTTCCAGTTGATTAGTCAAGAGGATTGTCCCCGAACATTTGAGAGGCCCGGTAGGAGCAGCCATGCGGTGGGACACCCTTGCAGACTCCTCCAGTAAACCAGCTCCTCCCAAAAAGCACAAACAGTCCCACTGGGGCATACCAATCATAGAAAAAATCGCCACCATAATGCTCAGCAACGCTTCAGGAAAGTACAAAAGTCGTCTTCTAGCGGTGAAGGCACCATACTCAGATTTCCTTCTAGCTGTTCTCGGTTCCTTCCTAGGCACCCGACTCGTCCCACAGGCCATTCGGATTGGTGTTACACTTCGCCTAGCCACCCATATCCTCACCGAACATAGCGTATTCGCGGCAGGGCGACGGCTGATCAATTCGGACTTAATGGTCTCGTGTGTCATACTTCAGAAGGGAAGTATACCAGACATGAGGAGATCAACGACATCATTAAGAGAAGCCTCGCCACAGCCCGTTGCCCAGCCCACTGGGATCCCCAAGTGCAGAGGTCTGACAGAAGCCAGAAGCGTCCTGATGGAGCGACTATGCTGCCATAGAAGAATGGAAAGCAGATTGCTTGGGACTACACCTGTCCCGCCACATTGGCGGACACCTGCTTGCCAGACTCCGTAGTGGAAGGGACTGGAGCTGCCAGCCACAGGGACGCCTAGAAAACCCACAAATATGAAGGCCTTCTGCCTTGCTATAACTTCATCCCAATAGGGTCTGAGACTCTTGGAGCATTGGGCAAGTGCGCTCTAAAGTTCCTCAAAGAGCTAGGTGAAAAACTCATCATAGAAACCAAAGACCCCAGGGCAGCCAGCTTCCTCTTTCAGAGACAGCATTATGATCCAGAGGGAAAATGCCTGCATCATTCTGGGCACGTGGCCCACTGCCAGGGAGCTGGATGAAGTATTCAAAATGTAGCTCTGAATTACTATCTATGTTGATTTACTCTCTATTGAATTTTTGTCTATGCATTTTGTCAATGTATTTTGTTTTAAATAAAATATATATTAAATATAGGGGGTGGTAGGAGAAAATTTTCAAAAAGCTTCAGGGAGAACCTTGAGTTTTTCCTGAAGCAAGTTTATTCTTTTCACTGAGAATGAAGGTCCTCAGGACAGTTCCAGAAGTGGTTCCTCTCTCTCTCTCTCTCTCTCTCTCTCTCTCTCTCTATATATATATATATATATATATATATATATATATTATATATATATATATATATATATATATATATATATATATATATATATATATATATATAATATATATTAGTGGTACAACTAACTTAATTCTGTCATTAGAATTGATCACTCTTATGGGGAGATTCAGAAAATGTTTTAACTCTGCACGTCAATAAAAATAGGTTCAGTTATAAACAACACACATAATTATAATAATTATTTTGTAACAACAGTATTTTAAAAGTATAAGACAAGTTAAAGAGTTATGGGTGAGAAATAGAGTATTAATAAATTAGTTAAGAAATATTGTGCAGTGATGCACTGTGGTTTGTTGTGGGTATAAGTGCTGGGGAATGGTTGGCTCATTCTCCATTATTGTGTTGACCAGACTGGATGTAGCTACTCTCCTATTTCTGGGCAAGATGTGATTTTCCTGGTTTAATATTGCAACAGTAAGACCCGGGTCGGTACTATCCCAGCACGGGTCTTTTCCAAATAGTGACAATGCGTCGGCGCCCCAGTGGGGGGTTGTCGATCATCTTGCTTCCTTCCTGCACGGATGTGTTGTAATGATTCCTCCGGTTGGACGACATCCTTCATCTTCAGTCTTGCTGTGGTTCCCCGAGGAGGGTAGGGTCGGTAGTCATCCTCTTTCTGGAGCTGTGGTAACATCTTGGTAAGCTGACGTCCTCTTGAGTCTTCGGACACTTGTTGTCCCAGCTGCTGATGTGGTCGTGAAGTCATTGTGGCATCAGTAGAGTATGTCTCAGCGTCGGGTTGTGGCAAGTAAGAAGTAATTATTTTCAGATGGGACCACATGACTAGGTACACATGTGGTGGAATGGCTGAGTCCTACACTAGAAGGTTATATACTACATGTTGTGAAGGTTGGGCCAAACTACTTGCTGTATGTAAATGCTGTAAATAGTTATCCACTGAATATATAATTATTTTTATATGATAATGGTCTAAATAACCTATTTTCTGAATGGAAGGTAAGGTAAGTATCAGAGGCTAAGACAGACTTGTCATAAATGTATGTATCTGCTAGACTTTGTAAGACATTAATGAACTATCCTAGACCCGAGCATATAGTGAGAAGGAACTTAAACTAATGTGAGATAAGAGAAATCTACATATCATTGGTACATATACTGCTGTAACTTGTTTAGTTAGCACCCTACCCTTCCCCCCCCCCAAAAAAAAAAACTTCTCTCAGTACCTGGTTACAGTATGGTTCTGTGAACTATTATTGACTTTACAACATGGCATGCATGATAAATTTACCAAATAAATAATTCCATATCTGGTTGGTGCCGTCAGTATTCCATCAATAATTAATAGTCAATATTTCTTTATTTTCATCATATCAGCGCTACAACTCACTGTGAGCAGCAGAACTGCTTGGTTTATTTTCCATTTGAAAGTGTATCTTATGATCCAAATCTTTACTCGCTTCAACAGGTTCAGCATTATCTTTTGTAACTATTAAATTTTCTGAGTGAAGCAACAAGTTCTGTTGAGTTGGCAGTGAGTCCCAGAAAGCACGAACCTGTTGGATACAAATATTGTAATAATCTGAAATAAAACTGTGTTAGTTCTTGTCAACTACACTTAATACAGCATTACATTCTAACACCATTTTCACAATTTTAAAAGGCACACTGCTGACACGAATAAAAACAAGAGGAATGTAGCATAATGAGCCTTTATGTGAGCAATGATCTGCTCTAAGGACATTTTAATAAAGTTACCCTTAGAGTCAAAGGTTTTCTTTATGGACCTGACTTCAGAGAAAACCTTGTCTCAATAATGATTTCTAACAAAATTTTGTCTCGGTAAAAACTTGCTCTGCTACATGTATATTCCCTTCCACTGCTACATGTATATTCACTTGTACTGCTACATGTATATTCCCTTGCACTGCTACATGTATATTCACTTGTACTGCTACATGTAATTCACTTGCACTGCACATGTATATTCACTTGCACTGCTACATGTATATTCCCTTGCACTGCTACATGTATATTCACTTGTACTGCTACATGTATATTCACTTGTACTGCTACATGTATATTCACTTGCACTGCTACATGTATATTCCCTTGCACTGCTACATGTATATTCCCTTGCACTGCTACATGTATATTCACTTGTACTGCTACATGTATATTCCCTTGCACTGCTACATGTATATTCACTTGTACTGCTACATGTATATTCACTTGCACTGCTACATGTATATTCACTTGCACTGCTACATGTATATTCCCTTGCACTGCTACATGTATATTCACTTGTACTGCTACATGTATATTCACTTGTACTGCTACATGTATATTCACTTGTACTGCTACACGTATATTCACTTGTACTGCTTCATGTATATTCACTTGCACTACTGCTATTTCACTTGCACTTCTCACAGTAATCATGTACTGCTTCATGTATATTCACTTGCACTGCTACATGTATATTCACTTGTACTGCTACATGTATATTCACTTGTACTGCTACACGTATATTCACTTGTACTGCTTCATGTATATTCACTTGCACTGCTGCATGTATATTCACTTGCACTTCTACATTTATATTCACTTGTACTGCTCATGTAATCACTCACTGCACAGTATTCACTTGCACTGCTGCTGTATAGCCTGACTTTACATGTGTTTGAACATAAACAGCCTTATCTAGCTTTATTGAACATAGAATCTTCATATACTTCTGCAACAACAAAATATAATGACTAGTACATCTAATAACGGCTTCTACAGGGATGGTGATGTCTTGCATATGTCAAGAGAAAAGTTATAACTACAGGCCACATATTTAAACTCACCATGTAATCTGCATCACTGATAATGGATATAGTAGGAGAGAATCACACACCATGTGTTGGGGCCCATGACACACACCAAACTGTTGTTGTTGTTAAGGGCCACGAGAGGTGGTGCAGTATTATCCTGCTGCTGCTCCCCACAGGACCATATCACTCCAATCACCCCCATCTAAAATCTCAGAGACAGTAATCTCCAAACTGTTAGGATGGGGGCGACGTACACGTCCCGCACTACGTAAGCCCTTGAGCCTCTTCACCAGGTTCGATATTTTTCCACGGGTTTGAATAACTGCTGGAGCAGAATCCACTATTTCCATAGGGAGTCTCAAGGGGCTTATCCAGGAGAAAACAAGCAGTCTATCACATCTAATGGTGCATCTTGAGATTCCACACTAATAGGATTTCAACTGGGGCTAATGTCTTTGTAGATATCTGTAGTCTCTTCACCATTTTCTGAGCGAATGTGGGCGTAATGTGGATTATCTTGCAGGAGCCTCTACCTCTTCCACAAAAGGATCCGTCTGTCATCCTACGGTGACTCTTCAGTGAGAACGGGTCCAGATGACATAACCAAGTGGGCACGGAGCTCCCGTAAAAAATAGGAACGACGGTGAATAGTTGAGGGGTCGTTCATGAGGGTTGCATAGTAAGCTGTGCACGAGCAAGTGATCTAAAGAAGTGAAGAGCATCAGGTAGGACAGTTTTGCCAGTTTGAACAGGTAGATTGCGGCGACTTAATGTCATTGTAACTGCCATCCATATAGTAAACCATTGAACCGCTCCAAACTGACCATGCCTTGAGGGTTGTAGCTGTTGTTCTGCTGCAGGCAATACCTTTGCTACCAAAAACTCCTGAAGTTCGTTTCTCATGAACGAGATCCCCTGTCTGAATGATATAAACTGGCATAACCAAAAAAAGAAAACAAACTGTGAAATGACAACTAATAACAGTTGAGCAGCCATATTAGACAGGGGAATCAAAGGGAAACCTTGAATATTCATCTACTATTTAAGGAAAACCAATTTCTGATTTGTGCTAGGTAGAGGTCCTTTGAATCATATTCATCTCTTCGAATAGGCAGGGTGATTTTCATGAGATGAGACCTTCTCTCTGGCTGATGAAAGTTTGCTTGCACTCTGCACATACTCTGCATGCTCTGATCACTTGTCGCACCATCTTCCACTGAGTAGGGCATGTTCTTTATGATTTGGACAAAAAGGTACAGGCGTGTAACTCCTGGGTGACACAAAGCTTGTGGATAGCTGGAGAGTGATTGCAAATCATGACATGCTGCTCCAGCAGTGGGAACCTAGAGAATGCATCAGGTGAGATGTTCTCTTTCCGGTTCGGTTCAGAAATCAAAGTCATAACCCGATAGTTCATCCTCCAGCGTAATATCTTGTCATTCTTTATCCTACTTTTGTGCCCTCTTGTCGAACATATACATCACGACCGTAGGTCAGTCCTTATGGTGAAATTGTCTACCAGTTAAATAATTGCCTTCCAGTGGCGAAACTGCTTCTATGATGGCCTTGCTTCCTTTTCTAACCAGCAGCATAACATTTCTCTGATCCTTGAAAAGTTCTTGAAAAAAGGCTACTGGTCCCGTCCTGCCTGAGATAAGACTGCAGCAATGGCAATTGTCAATGCATCCGTTTCCACCCACTTCGAATGGTAGGGACTCATCATGGCTTGAACTACTGATTTTTCAATGTCCCTTTTTGAGAGTATGGAAAGCGCTTCTGCTTCCTTTGTCACAGGAAATGTGGTAGCACTCAATGGGCGGACTTTACTTGAATAGTTTGTAGATCCATTGTGGAGTAATAAAGCAAAGAGACCCAAGAGTTCTTCGGAGTGACTTTTTTGTCTTGAGGCTTGGGAAGTTTCCCCGTAATTTTTTCAGAGTGTCGTAGCCCGTTCAGGGTCTGGGAATATTGAACCTCCTTCCACTACATAACCAAGATGCAAGCCTTTAGTTGAAAAAGTGCACTTTTCCTCATTGTAACTTGATATTTTTTTCCCTTCTTGGCGGGCTTCAAAACTTATCAAGGTTTGCATCATGTTCCTCCTGGGTCCTTGCGCACAAATGGAACATTATCTAAATACGCGTAAGTTCCCATGAGTTTGCTCTTCCTGAATGAGTGAAAAAATAATCCATAATTTCGTTTGGAACAGTGCACCCCCATTGGTGACTCCAAAAGGGACTCAGGTAAATTGATACAGGCCATCACTTGCCTGAAAACGCTGTGTTATGGTTTATCTTCATTCCTTAAGGGACTTGATGAAAGGCACTATGCTGCACATCAATTGCTGCTAAACCGTAGTACTGATGCAATTTTGTTCACTGTATCGTCATTTCGAGTAGAGGGTACCCATCAAGAAGTGTAAATTTGTTGATTGTCTCAAGTAAAATCGATAGCCCGTCTCCGTTTCCTCATATCTCATCTTTTAACAACAACAACCTGTGCACGCCCAAGGGGAATCACTCGGTTCTATAAATACCCTCCTTCAGGCAGCCTCTGAGTTTCTTTCTCAATGAAACATCCGATCCTCATAAGAAAAAGCGGCGTGACTTAGCTGATATAGGAATGGCAATCCCGTAATTTGCAAACAGCTTTGGTGGGTCTACCCTTAAAGTGCTAAGTCCACAGACATACAAGAGGAGGCAGTTTTCACCTCCATATGTAAGGTGACACTACCATGCAGCTTCTGAAGTCCTGACCAAGGATAGACATCAGAGCACAGTTGTGGCAGAATAGCTTTAAATGTACATCTTGTAATCCTTTCCATTAACTCTGCGATTTACCTTACAAAACCCTAAGGTCTGAATAAGAGAGATTTTTGAGGCATGAAACGGTACCCTGATGAGTGAATGTAGAGTCAAGGAGAGCCGTGTAACTAATCCATGTTTATGAAACTCTCTGAGCTGCCACCTATCAATAAGAACCATCTACTTCGTTTCCTTGATACATACTTTCAACACTGCTTGACAGGTGAATTTGGAGTAGCCGCAGAAGTTCACTGTTGCTAGAGTCGCATGATCACTGAATGTGTGGAGGCACTAGCTCTTGTTTGAATGCATTGCAACGACATACTTTAGCAAAGTGACCTTTCTTGGTGCATTTATGCACATTGCTCACGAGCAGGACACTTTGGACGTGGATGTCTTGATAAACCACAAAAAAACACACGGCCGTACCTGCTGCTGCTGTCACTGAGCAGGTTCCCCAGTAACTTCATTGCAAGAGTCTGGTCAGGAATTGCAGCACTTTACCACTCGAGAAGGCTGAGTGGTACTGATACTTCAGAATTCTTCTGGGCTGAATCTAGAGCCTCTTGCCTGGTCAAAGGCAGCGCTAAGTCGAGAGTTTTATTCTCCAATAAACGCCCTGCCTTATATTGGTGATTGCCGGCCAACTGAAAAAAGCATCCCTGAGGACTCTTCGACAATACTGAGGCAGCTGTCACTGCTTGGAAGTTGACAGTCCCTTACCTAAAATTTTCAGCTTGAAAGAATATCCTCTAATGACTCATCAATCTGCTGGCGGCGAGTTGCAAGGCGATAGCGTGCAAAGATCATTTGTAGTTAATATACTGTAGCTTGAGGTTTTTGATAGCACTTCGTAGGTATTACACTCAGTAATAGCCTTCATATACTTAGGTGACACAAAATTGATGAGCAGAGACTTAGTTTTCACTAGATCTTCTTTAGGAAGGCTCCTCAAAAGTTTTTCGAAAGTCTTAAACCAGTGCTTTTCCATTCCTGAGCAGGCCGTTGATAAGCTGGGTCCACCGTCAGCCTCTCAGTTTCAGTAAACGCTCCATGTTGTTGATGTAAGTCTAGCGCAGATCACCACCAGGTAGCCCAGGATTCTATGTTCAATAAATTGTTGTGATAGAAACAGACACAGGCCTTATCTCCAGGCTTTATTGAACATAGAATCTTCATAGTCCTTCTGCAACAACAAAATAATAATGACTAGACAACTAATAACAGCTTCTACAGGGAAGGTGAGGTCTTGCATATTGTCAAGAGAAAAGTTATACTACAGGCCACATATTTAAAACTCACCATGTAATCTGCATCGCTGATTAAATGGATAAAGTAGGAGAGAATCACACACCAGGTGTTGGTGCCCATGACACACACACCAAACTGTTGTTGTTGTTAGAGGCCCCTAGAGGTGGGTGCAGTATTAATCCTGCTGCTGCTCCCCACAGGACCGTAATAACTACAATTCTGAAGCAGAACAGGAGCCTGCTCATAAATATAATTAATGTCAGGTGTAGCAGAGTAGGGCAATAGTCACTGGTAGGGCGGGATCCCCAGTGGAAGTAGGTCTTCCCTAAGAAATGGGTTAGTTGTGTAGTTTGCCGTAGTCGTGAAGTTATGTGCATTGTCCTCAGAAACAATATTCCATGATGTTGCAGTTCTACAAGTCCTATAGGTTAGCCGCAGCAAGCAGCAACAAGGCTGCTCCCTATAATCTTGCCGTCCCCCTGAGCCTATCCGAACTCCAGTGATGGCCAAATTTGCAAGTACTACGCCAACAACATGCAAGGAACTATAGGTGTGGACATAAAACTGACGGTGACGACAACGAAAATGGACTATATATACAAAAGAGGGACCGGCATTCAAGTACCAACCTGCTGCTGCCAGAGCGTGAACCAGACATGAAGACGTTTTTTCCACTACAGTGCAATAACTGACCTCCTATCAACTGCACCATGTTTAACGGAAGACAACATGGCAGAAACCTGATCATCTAAATCTCCAAGAAATGACAGGTCTGTAGACTTTTTTCCTCATGCCAAACGAGGAAGAATAGAGCATTTAAAACATGGCTGACCGGCATCGAAAAACAGCCGCTACTGCCAAAGCGTACAACTAAGTCAGTTCAGATTTTAATAGGTTTATTATGCACCCCATAAACCACCATGTGGGCGTAGTCAAAAGATACAGAGAAACATAATTGTCCAGGACGAACTCCAAAGTTTTATAGCTGAGCAAGTTACAAAGTAATGACTAGATCTGGTCATAATCATGACCACGTTACAAAGCAATGAGCTCCAGGTAAGCTGGTCACAACTCATGAATAATTGCAAAGGTAATGAATCATAAACACTCAATCATGAGAATTTACAAAGGTAATGTAGCTCCAGGTAAGCAGGTCATGAATCATGACAAGTTTCAAAGGTAATGAATGATAACCCCGTTATCACTATGATTACAATCATAGACAAATTACAGAGTAATGAGCAGATAACAAACATAGCAGGGAAATCATCCATTGCCCCAACAAACAATGTTTGCTAGTGCCCTGTCACTCCCTCGGCAGACAGCCATTCAAACAGCAGCAAGTTTCCCAGGAATCTGCTGCTTGCACGAGCACCATCGACCCTCCCCAAGAGGTCCAAGAAGCCAGTGGCTCCGTTAGCAGCCAGATGGAGAGCTGTCCTAGGGACATGGCAACGTCCTGGTGGAACGCCAAGTTGACTGAAGATCCCAGGCCCTCGTGTGCACGGATGTTGAAGCTTGAGGAACTGAGTACACACTGCCTGTGGCACACCTGACAGCTGCCTCGCGGTCGAACTCCAACTAGTACAACTAGTACAACTAGTGAAGTGAAATTCTCATCTTTACTGACGTTCATCTGTTGACAGTAGCATCATATCTGTACCACCATCATATCACCTGTACCAGTGCTAACGAGAGGGAAACACAGGAGACATCGTCAAATCAACAGTACAAAACTCCTAGGTTATGGGTCGGATATCCCTCAGTGCCAGTCGTGAGAAAGAAGTGAATAGTTAAACAGTCAAGGTTAATGTTTTAGTAGCTGACCTATATTCAGCTGACCAGTGTACAGTGAGAGAATCATAGCAGAAAACGCCAAATATAATCTATAAACTCAAGGAAAGTCAGGTTGTAGGTGCGTTACTCCCTCAGTGTTTTTAAAAATGGCTGAGTCAGCACAACAGGTCAGCAGTCAACAACACCACACAACCCCCGGATAAAAGAACTGAGGGGGATATGGAAGATAAAACCGAAGATTTAAGCCCTTATCTGCTCTACCAGAATTGGAAAGAAATTAGAAATAAATAGGGAAGCCGTTGACTGTGGAGTGAGATTGGGAAGGGGAGTGTGTAATAAGGGTTTAACTGTAAGGGTTTTGTGAAGTTAAGGAAAAGTGAGCAGTGAAGAGGGTTTTGAAGAGAAATTTTATAGTAATTCAGTGGTGATTGCGAAAGCAGATACTAATGTGGAAATTTATTGTGGTCCAAATAGATCCACAGCCAGATCCAGCATGGGTCGTCTGGTCGTTCTGAGCCGACGGGCCCTTAAAAACCCTCCAAACACGGCAATTCTCTGGTTGGCGGGTTTGGTAAGCTTATTTAATTATAGATTACTCTTCAGGGAATGAGTAGGTAGGTTTACTGGTAGTACACTCATATTAGGTTTACTAAGGCAACTGTAGATAATATAGGTAGACCTAAGACCTAACATAGGAGTAATACCGATAATGTAGGCAACATTAAGTAAAGTTAGGGCCGAGAGACGTCCTAGGAGAACTGCAGCCCTAGCTGAATGGCGGGGCGCAAGGTACACAAAGACAGAATAACGTTCCTTCTAACGATAGAATAAACCCGCCGACTGTGCAAGACGTGGCCGTGAACACAGGCGGCGCCCCCACGTGTCTTCACATCTGAGACCTGGGAAATCTGGTAGAGGCACCTCGATGTACCGTAGATGATCTCCTCATCAGCCTCATACAGTAAGGACGAGATATTCCCCTTTCTTCCCGAGATCTGGCCAGTATCTTAGAATTGTGGGTTGAGTTAACTGTGGGCTCGGCGTGCTACAGAGAGAGCATGCCCAGTAAGTACCACGTCTCAGAGCCGTCAGAAGCTAGTGTCTAGTCTGCATAATTTTACTAGGGGGATACATACCCTCTTGGATATAGAATTTCTGAGGTGCAGGAAGGACACTAATAACGATTGAATAATGCAGGAATTAAATGCTCCGGTTGCACGGGTTCCCAAGGGGAAGTCCAAAGGGGCTAAAGCTAGGCTAGGAAGTTGAAGATCAGGATAAATGGCTGCAACAAACACCAAGTAATTAGTCCTTTATACGTGCATGCAGGCAAAGTTTTCTTGCAATACCCCAATCATTTGTGAAATCGTGTCTATTAGCCCACTTGTGAGGCTGAGGTACCCACCTCAGAGTAGCTTCGGTGTCAACATAGTTTGCCAGGTGTTAGGCACATCACTATGAGGCAGTCCACACAAATTTTCACACTAAAGTGTACTAGGGACAGGAAAAAAAATAAATATTATTGTTATGAGTAAAAGAGCGAAGAGTGAAAATGCAGGCATAGGAGGGGGGTAACAGGCTGCCATAAGTTAAATTTATATCTCTTCTTCTTCAAATTCATGAAGAAAGAAAATCAGTCAATGGGGGCTGAAAAGGTGAATAGGAGTAACATCGCCCTGCCATGTAAAAGCCCACAGTTTGCATCCTACCAGAAAAGTATATATCACTATCGCCGCAAGGTATGGCACACCGCATACCAAACAAAACATGGCAACACGAGCTCTATTGTAGCGCGCTCTAAGTGTAGATCCAAATTAATCCCAGGACCTCAAACTATTGTGCGAGGCAAAACAACAGATAAATGACGGCGATATGACTGTCTAGTAGCTGGAATGATAACCTTCACCTTACCATATGTAATGCATACATATGTCAATGTGAGACAATACAGCCATTATTACTCAAACACTACCAACAGGTGCATACACTGTACTAAAGCAATCGCATAAAAACAGAAAAGCACCTTATGTAAAATGTGTAAGTGGGTGGGTTAGCATGATGGATGTATGTACAATTATAGCAACGGTGGCCAGAATTCATTTGTGTGTAACAAATGCACTTTGGGCACAGATACCCTTTAACATGATGACATTGATTAACCTAATTTTACTACAAATGACCCAATGCCATATTATGATGATTATGATTGTTTTATGAAAACAGGCCTTCACTTTATGTCATGTCATCACGATCACTTCTCCTACATTGGCAGCGATTATAGGATTCTAGCTAACAAAAATAGGGCGGCAGATAAAAACATCTCTGAATCTGTTAGATTGATACGGTGACTGATCGACGAGGGTCAAAATAGGATGGTGTACAATATAAAACGCTGATAGGTACAGAAAGGGTTGGTGGAGTATGTGCCTACATTAGAAATGACTTAGCTAAACCCAAACCTGATTTAAATAACAATAAACTGGAGATTCTATCTATGGTTTGGAGTGCTGCTTCCTAAGTACCAAACCCATCTTAGTAGAAACTAGTACCGGCCCTCCTACCCAGGACCAGTTTCTTAGAAGAGCTTTTCCAGAGTCTTGTCCGAGAGTTGAAAACAATTGCAGACAATAATACGGGCGATATCAATATTATGTTTTCAGCAGCAAAATAACGGGCTATGCAAAAGGTATAAGCAAATTCTAGGATTAAATAGTTACACTCAACTAATTAATACACAACCCCGGATCACGCAGTTCTCAGCCACCCTAATTGACCCATACTTTGTAACCGACTCCTGAGAACATTAGTCAGTCAGGGGCCCGGGTGGGGGGGTCCCCCCATACCACAGGTCTTAGTGATCTTTCATCCATTTACTGCACCAGGAAAATCACTAGGGATAGGAATAAGGCCTACACAGGACAATAAACTGAGTCAACAGAAACTACAGTAAAGAAACACTGGTAAATAGGCTACACAATTGTGACTGGACATAGATAACAAGTTGCAAACGGACGTAAACGGGATGCCTGAAAAATTCAAAACAATGTTCACTACCATCCTTGATAATATTGCACCAGTTAGAGTTAGGATTAAACGAAGCACTGAACCTGGATAATACTGAATATTAGATAATAGAAATACAGAGACCAGCTGCTAAAAGGATTAAAGCAAACAGACAGGATATTGCAGCACTAAATGAATTCCCAAAGGGAGAGGAACAGAGTACAGAGGCTTATAAAAGGAGCAAAGGCAAAGCACTACTGCTCAAAAATTGAAAGAGTATAAGCATAACCCCAGAAAAGCTCTGCAACAACTAAAAACCGCTGGATATAGCCTTAAGCCAGTAGAAAGGTCTAACATAGGACTCACGTAAATCGATAATGAGGTATGCCACGAAAATCATCAAATGCAAATTGCTTTAATTACATACTACACATCTGTTGCATCACACTATAAGTAAACTACCAGCTGCATCAAATACCTTAACACACACTGAAATTTCAAACATACTATACCAATAAAAGGGTAAACCCCCAAACAGTTTGTCACAAGTAAGTGTATCTCCATGACTTTATTCAAAAAGACCTAAGCAGTTTAAACCCAACAGAGCACAGGCCTGATACATCCCGTCTAAGTTCCTAAAAGATGGTGCTTCTGAACTGTCAAATCCCTATTGCTCACTAATAAATCTATCAATCACCACTTATACCGTAACGGAGGGGTTCAAGGAGGCCAGAGTTACTCCTTCTTCAAGAAAAATATAGTCTGAAGTAAGCAACTATAGGCCTGTTAGTATACTCATATAATATTAAAATTCAAGAGAGAGTCGGGGTTGTATACTCAAGTAGTTTAAGTACCTTAATGACAACAACATTCTCCATAGCTATCAATCGGGCCTATAGAAGACATCCTACTCAACCGACACCTCCCTTATTAATCTGACGATTACCTGAAGAACTGAAATGTCAAAGGGGAACCTCAAGGTATGGGTAACCTTAGACCTGCAAAGGCCTTCGATACTGTCAACCACAATATATATGTAATAGAACATTTTTTTATTCAAGCTATCGGTATAGGGTTTTCTGTAGACTGGTTAAGTCCTACCTAGCATCAGGAATCAATAGTCAAAATCAACAAAAAACAGAATCAGAACCACCCTGCGATAACATGTGAGTTCCCAAGGTTAGTAATTCTGGTCCCTTATTATTTTTTATGTAATGTCCAATGATATGCATTACTCAGTGTAATCAAGTGCAAACTCCTACTGTATCAGATGACAGTGCTCTGTTTAGTGTCCGGTAAAGACCCACAAGATATTGCAAAATGTTTTTAACGACTGGAACAGGAGGTCCTTGCAGCAAAAGGTTAGTAGACAACAAAACTATCAATTACACCTAGGGAAAACTGAAGGAAGCATTCTCTATTGGCACGAAACATAAACTGATAAGGGTAAATATTTTAATGTTTCAATGTAATGGGGAGCCCATCACTTTGTTTTCATACAGAAAATATTTTGGGAATCCCCTTTGACCCATGCATGTCAGGAGAATGGATAGGAACAGTTGTAGTAAAGAAAGCGAATGCCAGACTGAAGTTCCTGTAAAGAACAAGCACAGTGGTCTACCTACTCTGAGGTCTCGCAGGACCCCTCTGTCTAGCCCTTATACAATGCCATATGGATTATACGCTTGCTCTTCCTTGTACTCTGCCTTTGACAAAAAAACTGAAAGATAGACTGCAAAAACACCCAGAACAAAAGCGTAAGATCATCCTGGGGCTTGGGACCAAGAAACATGAAGGCCAGGATGGAATTACAGCAGTTAATATGCTGAATGTTGAAGACAGAGTAAACAACTTGAAGTCTAAATCATGTTTATAAATTGCTCTCAAACAAAGTCCAGAATATCTGCAGTCAACTTGTCAAGTTGGGAACCAAAAGCAATCCATAGTACAAAGTGGAGAAGGCACAAATACTTTGTAGTACCCACAGTCAATTGGCCAGGCTTCCAAATCACCTTTTATTGTACGCAATAAAGGAATGGAACCAGACTGCCCGCACAATGTCAAAGCCAGTCATAGCATGAACCCGTTCAAGAAGAGTGCCAAAAAGGATGTCTGATGAATGTAGCTACAGAAAGGAGGAATATTTTCATTTTTTTAGATAACATACGTGTAAATTTTACCTTATTCTATAATGACCCGCGTATTGTAAGATATTCTTAATGACCCTCGGTAGTAGAAGTCCTATTTAGTAGAATAAAAAATGTTATCTTCATTGTAGAATAATAAGAAAATATTATAACCTTTATATTATAATGTAAAAGGACCCCAATGGAAATAAGTCACTGTCTGACTTTTTTGTGTTATCCTAGGTTCTCTACACATATGCTGCTATGTATGATAATTCTATGTAACTGTATTTGTGTATACCTGAATAAACTTACTTACAAGAATGGTATATAATACCGACAAGATGAAATCTTGATTCTGAGAACATGTACATAACCTTCACGACTACGACAACTACTACTACAACTAACCCATCTCTTTGGGAAGGACCTACTTCCACTGGGGAATCCCGCCTACCAGTGACTATGCCCTCGTCTGCTACACCTGACATTACTATATAAGCGCCAGGCTCCTTGCTTCTGCTTCAGAATCTCCACGACTATGGTGCTCTTAGCACCTATTCCAAGGTTGAGGGACTGATTACCTCATCTTCTGTACATAGTTCTACTGTCTTCAAGTTATGTCCTAGAATTTGTATTGATAAAGCCACTGGATGCCGAAACGTCTACAATAGATACCCAGATGTTGCACCTGTCTTAATTTCATCTTGTCGGTATTATATACCATTCTTGCACACCTTGTACATGTATACCTTGTACATGTACTTGTAGAAATAATTATTATTACTTCAGCTCCCTAAACTTTTCCCTTAATACTTAGGACCCCTTAACCCCTTTACCTCCATAAACCTTATTACCCGAATCACTTAAACCATTAATCCCCCTTCCTCCCTGAAATCCACCCATTCCCTATTCCCCCCCCCCTTTCAAACACTCCAAAAAAAAGGAATATATGTAAGCTGAAGAAACATAAGTCTTTACCATAAAATTATTCAACCTTTAATGGCGCCAATCACCTTAAATTTATGACTTCGTATGAAGACTTTAGGCTCGTGGGTTCCCATATTATTGCGTCCTTGTTCTAATTTATGGCCGGCATTAGAGATCTTTTTTTTTTTTTAACCTCTTCTTCCAGGCATTCTTTTTGATGTTCGGAAGATTTATTGGAAATGTTTTCAAATTACAAATCTGATAGGGATATTATTCATAAGGTTTGGACATCCTTTATGGCGGGAAAGGAAGGAGGGAGTATAAATTTTGGAAAAGGGGGGAGGGGTGATAGCGCGCGCGGCCTAACTTTAAAAACGTTGGGAAAATAATTAATTTGTGCCACTCTATTATTATAATAAGAGTTGTAATAATTATATGAGTGGTTTTAAAAACAGGCAAGTTGAAGAATGTGATGCATCTGTGCAACATTTGGGTGAATTTGTTAAAACGTTTCGCCAGCCAGTTTCTTCCGTTGAATACACGATTAAAACTGTCTTCCGGTCTTCCCTGCATTGGACTGAAGCCGCTGGTTGGCGAAACGTTTCCTCAATAGGGGGAGGACCTAGTAGCAATCAGCGAAGAGGCGGGGCCAGGAGCTGTGACTCGACCCCTGCAACCACAAATAGGTGAGTACACACACACACACACACACACACACACACACAAACATATATATGAATATGCACAGGTATGAAGGGAGGACAACGACAATATGAAAATGACATAACAGCGAAAGCCAAATCTGACCCGAAGCTGTTGTACAGCCACATCTGGAGGAAAACAACAGTCAAGGACCAGGTAATCAGGCTAGGGAAGGAAGGAAGGGAGATCACAAGAAACAACCGCAAAGTATGTGATGAGCTCAACACGAGCTTCAAAGAAGTGTTCACATAGGACACAGAAGGGACTCGAGAAAAGAGGGGTGGGGTACACCATCAGCTATTGGGCACAGTACATACAACCGAGGAAGAAGTGAAGAGGCTGTTAGGTAAGACACATAGGCAACAGTTAGGTATCTTTATTTCGAAACGTTTTGCCTACATGGTAGGCTTCTTCAGTCGAGTACAGAAAAGTTGATAGAAGCAGAAGAGACTTGAAGACGATGTGATCAGTCCATCACCCTTAAAGTTTTGAGGTGGTCAGTCCCTCAGTCTGGAGAAGAGCATTGTTCCGTAGTCTAAAACAATATGGAGTAGAAGTGACAGGATGGAGCCTTATATAGCGCCAGGAGGTGAGATGTAGGTCACTAGTAGAACGCAGATGTTGGGAGGTGAAGTCCCTCTCAAATCCAGCCGTTCTCACTAGTAGAGGTTGTCGAAGTTGATTTCAGGTCTGTACCAAGATACCCTTGTGTTGCAGTGTCTGACAGACTGAACATTAAAATGGTATAAATTACCGACAGGTTGTTAGGTAAGACGCATAGGCAACAGTTAGGTATCTTTATTTCGAAACGTTTGTAGGCGAAACGTTTCGAAATAGATACCTAACTGTTACCTATGTGTCTTACCTAACAACCTGTCGGTATTTCATACCATTTTAATGTTCAAGTGAAGAGGCTGCTAAGTGAGCTAGATACCTCAAAGGCAATGGGGCCGGACATCTCTCCATGGGTCCTGAGAGAGGTAGCAGAGGCACTGTGTGTACCACTAACAATCTTCAACACATCTATCGAAATAGGGTGACTGCCTGAGGCATAGAATACAGCAGAGTCCCAATTTTTGAAAAAGGGAGACAGATACGAAGCATTAGACTACATTATTATTATAATCAAGGGGGAAGCGCTAAACCCGGAGGATTATACAGCGCCTAGGGGGGGGGAGATGTGGAAGGCATTCAAGCTTAATTCGGGGAACTGGAGCACAGATCCAATTCCCTAAATCAAGAGACCCTCACCAACATCAAGGAACCTTCCTTGAGGGGTATTAAACTACAGACCAGTGTCACTGACAAGTACAGTATGCAAAGTCATGGAGAAGATTATCAGAAGAGTGGTGGAGCACCTAGAAAGGAATGAGCTTATCAACGACAGCTAGCACAGTTTCAGGGACAGGAAATCCTGCATCACAAACCTAATGGAGTTCTATGACAGGGTGACAGCAGTAAGACAAGAGAGGGGTGGGTATCTTTCATTTACTTGGACTGTAAGATGTTTAACCCTGTTCCACACAATAGATTAGTGCAAAAGTTGGATGACCAAGCAGGGATAACAGGGAAGGCACTGCAATAGATCAGGGAATACCTGTCAAGAAGACAACAGAGTTATGGTACGTAGCGAGGTGTCAGAGTGGGTGCCTGTGACGAGCAGGGTTCCACAGGAGTCAGTCCTAGGACCGGTGCTGTGAACAACATGACGGAAGGAATAGATTCAGAAGTGTCCCGTTTGCAGATGTGAAGTTGATGAGAAGAACTCAATCGGACGAGGACCAGGCAAAACTACAAAGAGATCTGGACAGGCTGCAGGCCTGGTCCAGCAACTGGCTCCTGGAGTTCAACCCCACCAAGTGCTAAGTCCTGAAGATTGGGGAATGGCAAAGAAGACCACACATGGAGTACAGTCTAGGGGGCCCAGAGATTACAAACCTCACTCGAGGAAAAGGATCTCGAGGTGAGTATAACACCGGGCACATCTGAAGTGCACATCAACCAAATAACTGCTGCAGCATATGGGCGTCTAGCAAACCTAAGAACAGCATTCAGACATCTCAATAAGGAAACGTTCAGGACCCTGTACACCGTGTACGTTAGGCATATATTGGAGTATGCATCACCAGTTTTGGAACCCACACCTAAGCCAAGCCCGTAAGGAAACTAAAAGTGCAAAGGTTTGCAACAAGACTGGTCCTGGAGCTAAGGAGCATGTCCTACGAGAAGAGGTTAAGGGAAAAACAAATCAACCTGACGGAGGACAGAAGAGCTAGGAGGGATATGATAACGACATATAAAATACTGAGAGGAATAGACAAGGTGGAGAGAAAGGATGTTTCAGAGATGGGACATGGCAACATGGGGTCACAGTTGGAAGTTGAGGACTCGGATGAATCACAGGGATGTTAAGAAGTATTTCTTCAGAGTTGTCAGGAAGTGAAATAGTCTGGGAAGTGATGTAGTGGAGGCAGGATCCATACATAGCTTTAAGAAGAGGTATGATAAAGCTCATAGAGCAGGAAGAATGACCTAGTAGCGACCAGTGAAAAGGCAGGGCCAGGAGCTGAGACTCGAGCCCTGCAACCACAACTAGGTGAGTACACACTCTGAGGTCCATGCTTCGATCCCCGGTATGGGTGGCAACATTAGGATGTGTTTCCTTAAGACACCTGCTGTGCCTGTTCACTTAGCAGTATAATAGTAGGGAAACAAGTGTATTCAAAGATAAGATAAAACCAATATTGCAAACTAGAAATTCCGCAGGAAATAGCAAACAAGAGGACTCCAATAGCAATAGTGAGGATAAATTACCAAAAACAACTGGTGGGAGCTCCATTGTTGGTGCTAGGGAGGATAGAAGTAAGACAGGGAAACATGCACCAACAGGGAATACAGTCACAGAAACCCAAGGCAAGCGGAAACCAAGCCTGTGCACATACTATGCACTTGGTATCTGCTGGCATGGGAAATCTGGAAAAACAGATGGGACGTGCAACTATGACCACCCTAGAAAATGCCATGCCCATATGACAACAGGAAAATGCAAACTCCCTTCCTGTAAGCTTTTTCACCCTGAAATGTGTACCTCTTCAGTACAGGAAAGACTGTGCTATAACTTAAATTGCCAGGCATACCATCTAAAGGGGACAAAAAAGATACAAAACATCCAGGCCATGGGAAAACCTGGGTAGCCACAGCCACTCAAGAGGGAGAGGTTTTTTAGTGCCAGGAAGGAAAAAAAAACTGGCAGGAAATGGCAGAAATCGTACACCAAATCCAGTCATTCCTGGAGTGGAACCACAGTCGATGGCCTCCACTCCAAACCAACAGATACAGATACTAATGCCGGAAAAAAAATCCCCCCCCAGTACCAACAATACCACCAGTCCGATAACATTCTTCTTTGCAAATATACAGGGTCTAAAGCCAGCAACAAACAACAAAATACCTTTCATCCGTGGACTGCTTGCAGAGGCAAAGGCAATGTTCGCGGCTTTCACCGAGACCCACATAAAGGATCACTTGGACAATGAAATATGGATCCCAGGTTACAACCTATACAGATGTGACAGAGTGAACAGGCAAAAGGGGAAGGTTGGCCTGTACATTGCAGAGTCACTTGTTTGCACAGAACTGCTTAATGCCTCAAATGACGTAGTGGAAGTTTTAGCAGTAAAGGTCGAGAACCAAAACCTAGTCATTGTGGTAGTCTACAAGCCTCCGGATGCAACATCCCAGCAATTCCAGGAACAGCTGTTAAAAATTGACCACTGTCTGGAAAATCTTCCAGCTCCTGCACCCAACATCTTGCTCCTGGGGGATTTCAACTTAAGGCACCTAAAATGGAGGAATATAGCAAATAATATTGTTGCAGTAATAACACCAGGAGGCAGCTCTGATGAAAACTCACACTCACACGAGCTTTTAAATCTCTGCACAAAATTCAATTTAAACCAGCAAATAATAGAGCCTACTAGACTGGAGAATACACTAGACCTCATATTCACTAACAATGATGATCTGATAAGAAATGTCACCATATCAAAAACAATATACTCAGATCACAACATAATTGAGGTTCAGACATGTATGCGAGGAGCCCCAGACCGACAAAATGAGACTAGTCACGAGGGAGCATTCACCAAATTCAACTTCAATAACAAAAACATAAAGTGGGACCAAGTAAACCAAGTCCTAACCGATATAAGCTGGGAAGATATACTAAGCAACACAGACCCAAACTTATGCCTAGAACAGATTAACTCGGTGGCACTCGATGTATGCACAAGGCTTATTCCTCTAAGAAAAAGGAGGAGTAGATGTAAAATAGAAAGAGACAGGCGCTCCCTTTACAGGCGACGGAAAAGAATAACAGAGCGGCTAAAAGAGGTCAATATATCTGAAATGCGCAGGGAGACACTGGTCAGAGAAATAGCAAGCATCGAACTCAAGCTAAAAGAATCCTTTAGGAGTCAGGAATCGCGGGAAGAACTAAAAGCTATAAATGAAATCGAAAGAAACCCAAAGTATTTCTTCTCCTATGCCAAATCAAAATCGAGAACAACGCCCAGTATTGGGCCCCTACTTAAACAAGATGGGTCCTACACAGATGACAGCAAGGAAATGAGTGAGCTACTCAAGTCCCAATATGACTCAGTTTTTAGCAAGCCGCTAACCAGACTGAGAGTCGAAGATCAAAATGAATTTTTTATGAGAGAGCCACAAAATTTGATTAACACAAGCCTATCCGATGTTATCCTGACGCCAAATGACTTCGAACAGGCGATAAATGACATGCCCATGCACTCTGCCCAGGGCCAGACTCATGGAACTCTGTGTTCATCAAGAACTGCAAGAAGCCCCTATCATGAGCCTTTTCCATCCTATGGAGAGGGAGCATGGACACGGGGGTCGTCCCTCAGTTACTAAAAACAACAGACATAGCCCCACTCCACAAAGGGGGCAGTAAAGCAACAGCAAAGAACTACAGACCAATAGCACTAACATCCCATATCATAAAAATCTTTGAAAGGGTCCTAAGAAGCAAGATCACCACCCATCTAGAAACCCATCAGTTACACAACCCAGGGCAACATGGGTTTAGAACAGGTCGCTCCTGTCTGTCTCAACTACTGGATCACTACAACAAGGTCCTAAATGCACTAGAAGACAAAAAAGAATGCAGATGTAATATATACAGACTTTGCAAAAGCCTTCGACAAGTGTGACCATGGCGTAATAGCGCACAAAATGCGCGCTAAAGGAATAACAGGAAAAGTCGGTCGATGGATCTATAATTTCCTCACTAACAGAACACAGAGAGTAGTCGTCAACAGAGTAAAGTCCGAGGCAGCTACGGTGAAAAGCTCTGTTCCACAAGGCACAGTACTAGCTCCCATCTTGTTCCTCATCCTCATATCCGACATAGACAAGGATGTCAGCCACAGCACCGTGTCTTCCTTTGCAGATGACACCCGAATCTGCATGACAGTGTCTTCCATTGCAGACACTGCAAGGCTCCAGGCGGACATCAACCAAATCTTTCAGTGGGCTGCAGAAAACAATATGAAGTTCAACGATGAGAAATTTCAATTACTCAGATATGGTAAACATGAGGAAATTAAATCTTCATCAGAGTACAAAACAAATTCTGGCCACAAAATAGAGCGAAACACCAACGTCAAAGACCTGGGAGTGATTATGTCGGAGGATCTCGCCTTCAAGGACCATAACATTGTATCAATCGCATCTGCTAGAAAAATGACAGGATGGATAATGAGAACCTTCAAAACTAGGGAGGCCAAGCCCATGATGACACTCTTCAGGTCACTTGTTCTATCTAGGCTGGAATATTGCTGCACTCTAACAGCACCTTTCAAGGCAGGTGAAATTGCCGACCTAGAAAATGTACAGAGAACTTTCACGGCGCACATAACGGAGATAAAACACCTCAATTACTGGGAGCGCTTGAGGTTTCTAAACCTGTATTCCCTGGAACGCAGGAGGGAGAGATACATGATTATATACACCTGGAAAATCCTAGAGGGACTAGTACCGAACTTGCACACGAAAATCACTCGCTACGAAAGCAAAAGACTTGGCAGACGATGCACCATCCCCCCAATGAAAAGCAGGGGTGTCACTAGCACGTTAAGAGACCATACAATAAGTGTCAGGGGCCCGAGACTGTTCAACTGCCTCCCAGCACACATAAGGGGGATTACCAACAGACCCCTGGCAGTCTTCAAGCTGGCACTGGACAAGCACCTAAAGTCAGTTCCTGATCAGCCGGGCTGTGGCTCGTACATTGGTTTGCGTGCAGCCAGCAGCAACAGCCTGGTTGATCAGGCGCTGATCCACCAGGAGGCCTGGTCACAGACCGGGCCGCGGGGGCATTGACCCCCGAAACTCTCTCCAGGTAAACTCCAGGTAAGTGTTAGTTAACTGGTCTGGGTTGCATCCTGGGGCCCAAATTGACCTAATTTGCCCAAAATGCTTTGCCTAACAAAGTAGTATGTCACTGATGTCAGCAAGGTCTGTATACCTTGCGCATATACGTGTAAAAGTAAATATTATAAATAATCATTATTTCTAAAAGTACATGTACAAGGTATGCAGGCCTAGTTGACATCAATGCCATACTACTATATAGTAAGCTCCTCGTTATGCAGATTGGGTAAATTTTGTCCCAGGATGCAACCCACATCAGTTGACTAATACCCAGGTACCTATTTTACTGACAGGTGAATATGGACAGCAGGTGTCTTAAGGAAACACATCTTAATGTTTCCAGTCATAACAGGGATTGACCACCGGACATCAGTGTACGAGCTGAGTGTGCTAGCAATTGATAGGTGTATGACAAGACTGCCATACACCTATCACTCGGAAATGCACTCAGGACCTCTTCCTTTGCGGATGACACCCGAATTGCCATGACAGTGACCTCCACCAAAGACACCGCATGACTCCAAGTGGACATTAACCAAATGGACCACTCAAAACAGTTCATTATGAAGTTCAGTGAAGAAAAATTTCAACTACTCGGATAAGGAAAACTTGAGGAAATTAAAACTGTATCAGGGTATACAACAAATTCTAATGATACAATTGAGCAAAAAAGTAATGTGAAGGACCAGGGAATGATAATGTCAGAGAATCTCGCCTTCAAAGACCACAACAATGTATCTATGGCATCTGATAGGAAAATCATAGGATGGATAATGAGAACCTTCAAAACTAGAAATGCCAAGCTTATTATTCTCTTCAAATTGCTTGTTCTTTCTAGGCTGGAATACTACTGTACACTAACTGCCCCCTTCAAAGCAGGTGAAATTGCTGACCTGGAGTGTACAAAGAACTTTTATGACACAATGTACAATAAGGCACTTAAATTACTGGGAACGGTTAAGTACCTTGATTTGCATTCCCTGGAATGCAGGCAAGAGAGATACATGATAATATACACTTGGAAAATCCTAGAGGGATTAGTACCAAACTTGCACACGAAAATCACTCCATATGGAAGCAAAAGACTCGGTAGGATATGCAACATTCCCCCAACGAAAAGAAAGGGCTCCACGAGTACACTGAGATACAACACGGTAAGTGTCAGGGGCCCAAAACTATTCAACTGCCTCCCAGCATACATAAGGGGGATTACCAATAGACCCCTGACTGTCTTCAAGAAGGCACTGGACAGGCACCTAAAGTCAGTACCTGACCAGCCAGGCCGTGGTTCGTACATCAGTTTACGTGTGGCCAGCAGTAACAGCCTGGTTGATCAGACCCTGATCCATCACAAGGCCAGGTCTGACAGCCACGGGGGCAGTGATCCCCGAAACCCTCTCCAGGTATACCTTTGTGCTGGCGGCGGTGCACCATATCCCCAATGAAAAGCAGGTGCCATGAGTACACAAAGACAACACAATAAGTGTCAGGGGCCCAAGATTGTTCAACTGCCTCCTAGTATACATAAGGGAATTATCAATAGATCCTTAGCTGTCTTTAAGAGGGAGCTGGGTAGGCACTTAAAGTCGGTACCTGACCAGCCAGGCTGTGGTTTCTACATTGGTTTGTGTGCAGCCAGGTTGATCAGGTCCTGATCCACCATAAGGCCTGGTCATGGACTGGGCCATGGGGATGTTCACCCCCCAAAACACACTCTAAGTATACTCCAGTTAACTTGTCAGGAATTGTTGACATTAAAACACCTTTTGTTAAATTATTCCAATTACCATAGAGCACGTAGGATTCATTTTTGTTCTTTAGCACCTGGGTGCTCAAGTTACCTGCTCTCCTTTTTGAATGAATGCCCTACTTTAAGTACAGATGCACTCTTGACTTCTTGAAAAGTGATTTATTATGGCAACTTCAGCTTTCCTTTTTATTTTATAAGTTCATTTGTTGCCCTACTTTCCTTGGCCAACTGCTGTCCCCTCAGACTGAGTTTTGTGACTTTTATGGGTTAGGTGCATTTTATGAATATAATAGTGAGGAGAATTGTTATATTCATGAAGCACTAAACCTATAGTGGTCCTACAGTGCCTGGGGAAAAATAAGAGGCAATTTAGGTAAGATTCAAGAAATTCCCTCTAGTAGGTGGGCCTTCATAGCCATCACAACTGTGCTGATCTGTCACATCCTGCAATAACTTTTCGATGTCCTCTTAAAGGTTTCTACCTTTGTTTTTGCAATATTTTTCAAGGAGACTGGAGAAGATTGAAAAGTTTTGGAACTAAAATGCTAATTACACTCTTGATATCTTTCTCGCTGGGTTTATTCTCCACTTGCTCCCACATCTTACGCTTTTGTTATTGTGTAGATTAAGTGCCTGATCTTCAGTTTTTATGGATTATATTACTACTGTATTATTACATTCCTGAAGAGCACTTAACCCATAGGGCGCATACAGCACCTGACTTATTATATATAGATAGTGATAGAGACGATACAAGCAGACTGTTTTAGTTCTACACAAGCAGTAAATTTCTATATTCTTAAACAGATATCCTGCCTATGATGATCTTTCATGGCAGGCAAGAGAGAAGTTCCACTCGTACAACTACATACCATACAGAAAAGATGTTTATATGTAGCTAAACATTTAAATGATAATAACACTCTTGATGTACTGACTAGTATGTTATTGATTAATGATACAATAAAATAGTCTTCCAACTAATTCATACAAAAAGTACAGTAAAATCCACAGTTCAATGAATAGTCCATTAATGCTGCAAGTAACAGGGTGTCAAGAAAAGAGTTCAATGCACCACTTCCAAGATGAGAGAGTTCCACAGAAACAAGTATAATCACAGTATAATCTGTTTTGCTACAAAAACAAAGAATAATACCTATAACAGTTTCATATATGTAAATTAATCATTATGCAAATTAATACTAAAATACAGTACATGGAATACGCCATTGTTGCTTACAGCGGCTGCTATTATAATTTGTTATAGTATGTACTGCAGTTTTATATTTGGCAATTATGAAATTGCTTTGTGGTAAAATCCAAGTACAGCGAGTACAATACAGGAAAATACAATGACATAGAAACAAATGCTGTAAATCACAGCATATATCAGATCAAAGGAAAAATATCAAGAGTTCCTGATACTCAATATACACACTTATTTCTCCCTTTGGCTACAATTACACATTCTTACAGTAATGTGAATGTCCATACAACAGGATAATATAATTAAATACTAAATAAAGCAGACCTTATACAGGCAGACATTTAGATACAGTAGAGTCTAGATGTAGACATCTATCATGATTTAAGGGGATACTGTTAGAAAATGAAGAATTTCTTCACAAAGTTAATTTCATGTAATACTGAACATGACAAAAAGCAACCTATTGCCAAATTGTTATAGTGCTGTTATGGCTCTCTACCAATATGCTCTGTATTTTGAAAGGCATTTTTATACTCCACTACCCGATACTTTGAAAAAACAAGCTGAACATAAAATACACAAGATCTACCTGTCACTTTAATCTCTAATTACAGATTTTTTTTACAAATGCATACACTGTACATAAGAATGCTTTAAATTTAAAAGAGTAATATGAATTCTTGAGAAATTACGTGAAATTTATCTATTGGTTCACAAACTTTAGCTACCACATTCTAAACATTTCAGTACAAATTACATATTTATCCGTTACATGTTGTAACAGACTATAAAAAACTACATACTTTGACAAGCATGGCTATGTAAATATCAGTTACACACAATATATAATGGTACTGCAAAAGCCAGTAGAAGACACTCACATGAGCAAGAAGTGGAGTCTGCAGACTACTGTTTACTTTCATGATTTATTTAATACAAAAGTAACTATGTTCCTTAAAAATACTATATACAGCTCCCTCTTCATTAGTCTGTCAATAATGTATGTGCCTTTACCAATACTACAAATAGAGCAGCACATGCCAATTACACCCCTGACATAATTAGGGATCATTTTCATATTTTTAATATTGTTAAATAATTTAAATGTATGGAAAATCTACAGAAAAATTCTGCATAGAGGATGGATTAATAACAAAATAATTAATTTCACATTCTGCACTTAAATTATCAACTAAAAGTAATGACGTGCACACAGTATATATTGCATTTTTGTTTTTTTTCTGTACAAAACATGCCATTAGGAACAGAGTAATTTTAGATGCCTTTCACCTCTAGTACAGTTAAGATTTGAAGTAATGTTTCCTCAAACCTCTGAAGATGCTGGTCTGTACTGAAAGGCACCTGAGTGTGTTCTCCATTCCTTGCATAATAATTTACATAGCCAATCAGCTATTGGTGATCTCACTGCATTTTACATAACATAGTAGGGCCCCAACCGAAGTTTTGCACATAAGACACCCATTTTTCAACCCAATTAATTTCTTACGAACAAATGACTCGCTCTTTCAATGGTGGGGATTACTTAGCAAAAGGGAGTACTTTCATGCTTTCAATGGTATCTGGAAGCAAACACTCTACTGATGTTCTATTTAAGCTCATTTCAGCATCTCCACTGTATTTTTTAAATGCATACTGAAATAGTACAAGATTGGGTAACAAATATTTTGTGGGGGGGGGGGGCAGGGGGGAAGAGGGGTGGAAATTAACTGACATTATAACCAGAAAATTAGGACTTAGGAATGCATCAATCCATTTTACATTATTTCCTATTAAAATTAAGTTAATATTAGTTTTGTTTCTTCTGAGCCATACAAAGAAGTTAAGAGTAGATATACATAATTTGATACAAATGTAGGCACAAAAGAAAGCCACTAATTAGCATCAGTATAGCTGGTATAATTCACTACACTAAAGTACAACAAGACAGTTAGTGACTGATAAATTGGTCAGTTACAAATAAATTAGAGAATTTACATCAGTTCAATGACATGCATTTTATGGAGTGATCTATGTGGTAAAATCAAAGCAAGCAAATTTACATGGTTAATGGATATAATATTTATGTGAGATTTAATAGATGCTTTTTAACAATGCAGAAATGTTGGTAGATGAGGACCTTCTGGTATTTTCAAGGAGTGAGTTCAAAATTTTTAGGCCTCTGCAAGGAATTTTTGAACAGGTTGAGACACACATGGAATGTAAGAGATGTTTTTTCCTTGTATTTTGTCCATGTGTTCTGATGCAGCTCTCCAGATAGAATTTAAGCTCTGAGTTGTCCTGTAGACATAGCATGCACAGTAGAAAATGTGAATATTTTCGATGTTGTAAATTTAAACCTTTGACTAAGAGGAGCGTGTGTTGCCTGTAACCTAAATAAGTATTCTGAGAGCTGATTTTTGCTGAGTAACAATAGGGTAAACATGATAAGCTGTTGCTGATCCCCATGTGCAGGTACCACAGGTGAGGTATAGCTAGATTAGTTCATACAAAGTGAGCAAGGATGTTTGGGGAACATGACGTATTTTTGAGAGAATGCCCACAGTTGTGGATTTTTTTTTCTTAGAAATGTTCTAGATGTGGGTGTTGAATTTTAGTTTACTGTCCAGGTGTATTCCCAAGAATTTACTCTCGTCCTGCCTATTGATTGGTGTATTGGAAATCTTTGGGAACAAAGCTAAAAATGTTAACATGAACAAACATTATATAGGTCTTGTCAATAGTTTGATCCAAATACATATTATTGCAGCTTTGGCATTTAGTATTAAGTGCAGCTATATTGTCATTTGAAATGAGAGTTGCAAACTGCCAACAGACTTGGGGAAAAATAGGTTCCGTGTACAGAACAGTAAAATACATTAATGTAAGTTGGGGCCCTACTGTATACAATTACAGATGTGTTAAATCATGCATTAGACATCATTCAAGGTCCACTACTTTGCATGCCACAAAATTATACATTGTGTCATTTAAGATAACCTAAAAAAAACTATATTCATGTTAAAACTTAAACATTAAAATTATTTGCATTTCTTTAAATACTCTAGAGACATTAGACTGATTACAAAGTCATTTTCATAACTAAGATGTATGGTAAAATGTTGAAATTCAAACAATCATTATTTAAAGCCATTTTTATATTTTTAGGCAAGACATTTATGAATTATGATTTAACTTTCAACTACACATGGAAGAAGAAATGCTACTAGTTTCACGATACAGTAATTTCATTTTCAGTGATAATCTTTATTTCAACAAATCATTAAAATAAATCTGATCTTATACAGCACCCACTCTTACTGATTAAAAATTTTTCAGCCAAAGATGTCTTAATGCCTCAATTAACATTAATATTGCCATTCGTATTATATTGCATGAATAATAACATCCTAAAATCATAAAAAAAAAGTGTATCCATATTTTTAAATTATTTTGTTGTCTGGCGTATTTTGGTTAATAGTTCAAAATAGGTTTTTCCTTGTCTGCAACAATCTGCAAGAGATTCCAATACTAAATAAATGATCATCAGATCTTTCTAGCATATAATTTGCCAAACCAGGTTTTGACTATTCATATCAAGAATACAAAAAAAAAAAAAAAACCACACTACCTGTATAATTAGGATATGGTGGCACATAAAAAAGAGTGCCTATCATGCTGCTTGCTTAGATGAGTTAACTAAATAATAATAAGTGTCATAAAAGTAAACAAAGCAATACATTTGCCATACAAATTATTGTACTGCCACTGAATATTATACAGAACGAAAATTTGGTAATTGAAAGTATATATCAGCCATTAAAAACTTGCATATGCCTGTACATAGTAATGAACTGCACATGTTAAATGAAAAGACCCACATGGACTTAATGCTTTTTATAAATACAATAAACTAATAATAATAGTAATAATTGCATTTGTTAATAATCAGTGCTTCTTAAAATACACAAGTAATAGACTTGACCATGTTTGATAAACATTTTGCCATTAAGACAAAGGGGCAATGATTGTAAGTCTCATGGTCCCTATGGGTTTAGCAATTCATATATTTATATTAATATTAGTTTTGATTGCACAAGATTGGAGGTATATTCTTTCAAAACTACACATTTCTCTATTATGTTTTTTATATAGACATTCTTTCTTGTGCACATGTACAGAATTTTTTTTTTCTTGACTGATAAAAAAAAAAAAAAAAAAAAAAAAAACTCGAGTAACAGGGAAAGCTTCCCATTGTTCCACTTAGTTTGTAACATGCATTAAAGGCAATGTAAAAAAAAAAAAATGCTTTTCATCTCTCATTTCTTTAACCCTTAAACGGTCCAAACGTATATATACGTTAATGCGCATAGCGCCCCAAACGTAGATATACGTTTTCTTTCATATTAAAATAATTGGGCATGCCTGGGTACCATATGCTCTTTTTTCCTTTTAAAAGAAAAGATTTTTTTTTTCCTCAAAAAATTTGGGGCGCTACGCGAGTGAACGTATATATACGTTTGGACCGTTTAAGGGTTAAATACAGGTTACTTAGTGTGGAATGATAATGAAGTTGCATGTAGTGGGGAAGAGCAATGCTTGTAATTTTCATAGCAAACACTTCTATCCTCAGAGATTCACTTCATTCAAGCCATTTAAGACTGTTTCTACTTACATCCATCTGCAGTATATGAAAATCTTTGGGTCACCCATCTTAGTGAGGAAACAACTGGCATGGTAACGTGTTCATATTTTGCCCTTAAAGTTAATTTTATGCTATAGATGCTCAAACATTTTTTACCATTATTAATCAAAGCATTATGACTAGAACTACTTTTAAAAAAAGCTAGTGAAGAAAAAGGAAAATAGCCACCACAATAACAATGTGAAATATAACTCAAAATTACACAGAAAATAATGATTATCTTGTGGAGTAAATTCTTGCCACTCTTGCAATTGTCTTGGCTACGACAAGACCCAAAAATTGAAGGGCGTTGTATAAAATTATGAAGTCTAATGCTGTATAACCCTTAACCCTCATGGATTTAGTGGTATTTAGCGACTATAATAAAACACTAACATGGTACAGTAATATTCTTTGTTTATGCAAGTGTACAAACATTGTATCATGCTGAAATAAAGTATCTTTAATCTTTAAGTTATGTAAGTTTTTGTTACATGAAAACCTTGTCCATTGCTTGCCTAACCTGTCATTCCCTCGTATGATAAATAGTTAATTTTGACTTTCCTATAACCTACCACCACCTTTCTGAAATACATCCTCATTCTATTTTATTTATACTTTACAGTATTGTATGCATGTTATTCTTACTACATGCTTTTAATCTTTAACCCTTTGACTGTCGAAGGGCCAAATCCTGAAGTTGCTTCTGGTGTCGCAAAATATTCGAAAAAAAAAAAAATTATTTTTTCTTATGAAATGATAGAGAATCTTTTCCCGATTGTAAAGACACCAAAAAAACGAAATTTGATGGAAAACTGACGGAATTACGCTCTCGCGAAGTTAGCGACTTCAGCGATATTTAAAAATCGGCACTTTCGCCCACTTTGAGCCCTATTTTCGGCTAATTCCGTTATTCCAGTCAACCAAACTCATAACTATTTCTTCAGAACTCTATTTTTTCTATCGATTGAGTACAAGAAACTGCCCATTTACCGATTTCAACTACCCAATAACATGGTCAGAAATTTGCAATTTGGCCAATTTCACGAAAATTAAAAAATATGACAATTTCAAAATAAGGTCCAGAATGAACAATGCAGACATTCCTGGCTCTAAAATAACATTTTCTTTGTTCATCAGTCATGTCTCCAGGTCCCTGTGATATTACTCTTGCTTTTTATTTTGAAATTTTATTCAAACATTTATTGGACAATGACATCATTTGTTCACTTTTGAACATCGGCAAAAATCAAACATTTCCTGTACTTTGTGCTCCATTTCCAGGTTCTTTTTATAGTAAAATTAATCAAAATCACCTCCATTTCTATAATATAGTTTCCATTCTATCAAATGAGACCAAGAAAACGAGAATACAACCACAAATACTATACGAAAATAGACCACAAAGTCGGCATTTTAATTAAAAAAAACGGTCTGAGTTTTTTTTTTCTCATTATGCACTGCGTGCTCCAGGATTTTTTTTATGTGGTGCACACTGACCACACAGACCCATTCTCTCACATGTGGGCGTACTAGCTTTCTCCTGCCTGATTTGAAGCCGCTAGAATTTGAGTATATATACGTCAAACACGGTACCTCGCAAACGTATATATACGGCCGCGACAGTCAAATGGTTAAGCAATATTTGTACAAAGAACACCCATGTGTAACATGGAGAAAGCTTTCAATTAAATAGCATTTTGCTTGCCAGGAACTCCCTCGATATAATAAAACAGACAATACAGTATAGTCTAAGGAAGGTTAAATTTGGTGAGGTCAGCTGTAGCAGGCGGGGTCACCTGATCACCCTGTCCTGTAAGATTAACATGGCCAACATTCTTTACATGTTAAAGCTCCAAATGTGTTGTACAACTGTAATGCTCAGACATCACAACTGATTCTGGACAATAGCTCTTGTAAGAGTACTTTTATGATGGGATTAGCCTCATCCCTCTTCATAAGATGTCCACTAGTGTTTCTACATATGATAGTGCATTATTATTGTGCACAGCACATTAAACATTCTCATTAATCCCTGTGTCTGTCTTTTCCTCCCACCCACCCCCCACAGACCTTGTTGCAACCTCCAAATGAAAGTGTAATTCCTTTGCTGGTTGTGCTATTAACTTCTTTCTGGAGAGTGCTTAAATGCTGGTACTAAAGAGTGACTCTGAGATCCCCAGCTGGGAAGATCCTGGAGATGTAGACTACATTGGAGTATGAGAGAATGACAAGTATCCTAATGTGCCAACTTCGAATTAATTTTTTTTTTTTTTTAATAGGCTGTGTTCTGTGTTTACAGTCATAAACAAAATGGGAGTGAAAATGAAGTTTGGAGAGATATACTGATAATTACTGTCCTCTTAAAGGTACTCTGGGCTATATATCTGGAATATCAAAAGAAAATAAAACAATGACCTCCCCATAGTTTATTCCACTATTGTGGAATGTGTTCCATGGAACATTTGATTATTATTATTATTATCAAAGGGGAAGCGCTAAACCCGTAGGATTATACAGCGCCCGGGCCATGGAACATTTGAAATCAGAGATTCAGGTCTTCCATTCCATCAAGTGTCATAGCTTCATTACATGACTGAATTCTTGACTATTGATCATAGGAGAATGAATTTTTCCAACCTGCTGCTTAAATCTAGACAATACAGAGCCTTTATTAAATTCCAGCTGGAGGAAGAACAGGACTGAAAACTCCAGTTTTTGGATATCTCGCCGAAATCATGGTACGGGCAGGGATTGAACTCACGACTAGTGATTCGTAAAACTCCCTAGCCGCTGGACGAATCTTTATTATAGCCAGCTGGGCCAGTGGTTAATGCATCAATCTGGAGCTTTACAACTCGTTAGCCGCGAGTTCCATCCCTGCCTGTACCGTGGTTTATTTGCAATAGTGTCATTACAATTTTGAGTCGTATCTCACTGAATTTTAACATATGCTACTGCAAACTGATAACAGGTGGCTTAATACATTACTACTCGCAAAATGACCCTAAAAAAAAAAGTGATAGTCAGTTTTTCTTCAGAAATTAAAGGTTTGTAGCCCAGAATATCTTGTAGAGGAATGCAAGTATATTTAACTTTTTTCCACCAAGCTGCACTTTATTCACCCACCTCCCTGTTTCATTTAAGATTATAAATGCAGAGAACAGCATATATTAAAAAAAAAACACAAGTTTACAAATTTCCAAGCAGATTCATCAGTTTTCCAAACTCCAATGCAGGCAATATCTTGAAAAATTTTCTAACTGGGGAAATCTGAGTGAGCACTATCTCCAGTACCAGCATCTAAGACTTCACCAGTAAGACTTCTAATGAACTTCCAGAGCCAAAGTAGTCTTTCATGTGAAGTTTGAAAAATTAAATTGTATAGAGGGGATACAGTGAGACCTAGACATGAGGATCAAAAATCATAAGTATCTATGCCACTTTAACAATAATTATATAATGCATGTTATAAAAACATTAATTAACATTTTATGAATGGGAATATGGCTGAATTCATAAGACCTGTACAGGTACTGCTAACTAGCATCATGAGACTTTGTACAGGCACTGCCAGGTAGAATCATCATAGCAGTGCCTGTACATGTCTTTTAACTAGAATCATGTCTTAGCAATACAGATGTGTAAAACACAGGTAGCTTTGGCCATTAAGTGACGTGACCTCACCATACCTCACCTTCCTCCAGATTATATATTCTGACTTAATGTTGAGCATTCAGTATTGGATTAAAAGCTCCTGGTGAGCAAAACTTCACCTAGATAAGTTCCCCATACACGGTAAATGTCTTTATACATTTGTTGGTTCTAGTCACCTGTGTTGATATATATAATATTTATGGGAACACCCACAGGGGTCACACAGCATTTATAGACTGGGAGGTATCCCGATTTAGATAATGGAAAGGTAGTTGAAATTCTTTTGGAACAAGAGCCCATCAGTAGCATCAAAACACCTCCTGAAGGAGGTAGAGTAATATAAAAATAAGTAGGGCCTTCTACAAGAACAGTGAAGTATTATTTTATTGTGTAATGGTGAAACTTTTATGATAAAACAAAATGTAGCACCAAATAACCCATATAGTTTGAGTGTTTGGGATATTGGCAGTTTGGAGGGACTTCTAAACTGTCGTATATGAGCGCCTCTGCAAAGACAGTGATTATGTATGAGTGAGGTGAAAGTGTGGAATGAAGATGAAAGTATTTTCTTTTTGGTGATTTTCTTTCTTTTTGGGTTGCCCTGCCTTGATAAGAAATGACAGATGTGTTGAAAAAATATATATACAGTACACCTACCATCCGACTTACGACAGAGTTCAGTTCCGAGAAACCGGTCGTAAGTCGAAGTGGTCGTAAGTCTAACTTTACTACTGAATATCAACATAACATTTTTGTAATGACTTTTGTTTTATTTTGGTATTTCATGTTTTACATTACTTTTTATGCTGTTAGTGCTGTATTTTATACAGTAAGGTTTAGGATAAACACTGTGTACAACACAAACACTTGTTTATTTCCCAGAAATTTGGCATAAAAAACACGGTCGTAAGTAGTCGTCGTAACTCGAGCAGGTCGTAAGTCGGATGGTAGGTGTGAAGTACAATGCCTGCACTTTACAGGAGGGGTTTGGGATATTGGCAGTTTGGAGGGATATGTTGTGTATCTTTATGCGTATATGCTTCTAAACTGTTGTATTCTGAGCACCTCTGCAAAAACGGTGATTGTGTGAGTGTGGTGAAAGTATTGAACGATGATGAAAGCATTTTCTTTTTGGGGATTTTCTTTCTTTTTTGGGTCACCCTGCCTCGGTGGGAGATGGCCAACTTGTTGGGAAAAAAAAAAAAAAAAAAAAAAAAAATTCAACAAGTCGGCCGTCTCCCACCGAGGCAGGGTGACCCAAAAAAGAAAGAAAATCCCCAAAAAGAAAATACTTTCATCATCATTCAACACTTTCACCACACTCACACATTATTACTGTTTTTGTAGAGGTGCTCAGAATACAACAGTTTAGAAGCATATACGTACAAAGATACACAACATATCCCTCCAAACTGCCAATATCCCAAACCCCTCCTTTAAAGTGCAGGCATTGTACTTCCCATTTCCAGGACTCAAGTCCGACTATATATTATATATTTAAATTTAATAAGAAAGCAGTGCTTTTTTATATATATAAATAAAATGTTAAGAAAAAGTTATTTTCAGCCACTAAGATTCTGATTCCTATTTGTTCAAGTCACACCTATATAATGAAACTGAGACAAGGTAAAAATATTCATTTAAAAAATGTGCAAAAATGTAATGTAATGGGAAAATAATGCATATAGTTATTAATGTACTGCACATCAAATAATTTTTAGTTACTGGTAATTACTTTTAAGCAGTGTATGCAGTAGACATTTTACCTGCCTTGCCTATGGTAACCTGCTTGGGCTGTATTCTTTGATCTCGATTGTATAGCATGTAAACTAGTTATTTACCTTCGTATATTCATTTATAATCAAGAACTTTAAAAAGGCTTAGTTACACAGGTCTGGTATAATTTTGTGAATATCATAACTGGTTTAGCTTTACTGAATGAAGGGTGTTTTTTCCTTGCCCTAACTTGTGGGAAAATGGCCAGTGAATCATAATAAATTTATAAGCATTTCAACATTGAGTGCATTTCAATAGAATATATGCATAAGCATCTCATTTATGAAACATTTAGTTCGCTGGAGGGTATTAATGCAGCATTACATGAAGGATTTATAAATCAAGGTAGAATATGTCAGTGTTTCCTTGTTGTCCTAAAGAGAATGAATTGTTTGTTCCTGTTCATTAAAAGGCTGGAACTGTACAATAAAATTAATAGGCACTTGGAGTTGGGTGGAAACTTCCCAGGAAATAGACCTTAAGGGGGAAACTTCTATTAGTATATCAAACTTGAAGGGTGCAACCTCATGACCCTAAACCTTGCCTGGGAAAATTGGTTGCTGCCATACTGCAACCCTAATACATTTCAAGATGCTATAAGATTTCCTGTTAACACACTGAAAGACTAGGTGTAGTAATTCTAAAAGTTACATATACATTTGTTACATTTTAGTTAATACAGACACTTCTGGCATGGAGTGAGATTAACAAGTTAAGGAAACCTAGAGAACAAATGGATTTGCCGGTTAAAAATAGGAGAGGAGAGTTATTAAATGGAGAGTTAGAGGTATTGGGAAGATGGAGGGAATATTTTGAGGAATTGTTAAATGTTGTTGAAGATAGGGAAGCTGTGATTTCGTGTATAGGGCAAGGAGGAATAACATCTTGTAGGAGTGAAGAAGAGCCAGTTGTGAGTGTGGGGGAAGTTCGTGAGGCAGTAGGTAAAATGAAAGAGGGTAAAGCAGCTGGGACTGATGAGATAAAGATAGAAATGTTAAAAGCAGGTGGAGATAGTTTTGGAGTGGTTGGTGCTATTATTTAATAAATGTATGGAAGAGGGTAAGGTACCTAGGGATTGGCAGAGAGCATGCATAGTTCCTTTGTATGAAGGCAAAGGGGACAAAAGAGTGCAAAAATTATAGGGGGATAAGTCTGTTGAGTATACCTGGTAAAGTGTATGGTAGTTATTATTGAAAGAATTAAGAGTAAGACGGAGAATAGGATAGCAGATGAACAAGGAGGCTTTAGGAAAGGTAGGGGGTGTGTGGACCAGGTGTTTACAGCAAAACATATAAGTGAACAGTATTTAGATAAGGCTAAAGAGATTTTTGTGGCATTTATGGATTTGGAAAGGCGTATGACAGGGTGGATAGGGAGGCAATGTGGCAGATGTTGCAGGTGTATGGTATAGGAGGTAGGTTACTGAAAGCAGTGAAGAGTTTTTACGAGGATAGTGAGGCTCAAGTTAGAGTATGTAGGAAAGAGGGAGATTATTTCCCAGTAAAAGTAGGCCTTAGACAAGGATGTGTGATGTCACCGTGGTTGTAAGAGAAGTAAATGCGAGGGTCTTGGCAAGAGGCGTGGAGTTAAAAGATAAAAAATCACACATTAAGTGGGAGTTGTCACAGTTGCTCTTTGCTGATGACACTGCTCTTGGGAGATTCTGAAGAGAAGTTGCAGAGGTTGGTGGATGAATTTAGTAGGGTATGTAAAAAGAAAATTAAAAGTGAATACAGGAAAGAGTAAGGTTATGAGGATAAAAAGATTAGGTGATGAAAGATTGGATATCAGATTGGAGGGAGAGAGTATGGAGGAGGTGAATGTATTCAGATATTTGGGAGTGGATGTGTCAGTGGATGGATCTATGAAAGATGAGGTGAATCATATAATTGATGAGGGGAAAAGAGTGAGTGGTGCACTTAGGAGTCTGTGGAAGCAAAGAACTTTGTTCCTTGGAGGCAAAGAGGGGAATGTATGAGAGTATAGTTTTACCAACGCTCTTATATGGGTGTGAAGCATGGGTGATGAATGTTGCAGCGAGGAGAAGGCTGGAGGCGGTGGAGATGTCATGTCTGAGAGCAATGTGTGGTGTGAATATAATGCAGAGAATTCGTAGTTTGGAAGAGGTGCGGGATTGCCGAAACTGTTGTCCAGAGGGCTGAGGAAGGGTTGTTGAGGTGGTTTGGACATGTAGAGAGAATGGAGCGAAACAGAATGACTTCGAGTGTATCGTCTGTAGCGGAAGGAAGGCGGGGTAGGGGTCGGCCTAGGAAAGGTTGGAGGGAGGGGGTAAAGGGGGTTTTGTGTGCGAGGGGCTTGGACTTCCAGCGGGCATGCGTGACCATGTTTGATAGGAGTGAATGGAGACGAATGGTTTTTAATACTTGACGTGCTGTTGGAGTGTGAGAAAAGTAACATTTATGAAGGGGTTCAGGGAAACCGGCAGGCCAGACTTGAGTCCTGGAGATGGCAAGTACAGTGCCTGCACTCTTAAGGAGGGGTGTTAATGTTGCAGTTTAAAAACTGTAGTGTAAAACACCCTTCTGGCAAGAGTGATGGAGTGAATGATGGTGAAAGTTTTTCTTTTTCGGGCCACCCTGCCTTGGTGGGAATCAGCCAGTGTGTTAAAAAAAAAAAAAAAAAAAAAAATTGTATTCTACCACTCTTCACCTGTCTAGACTTAAGTAGTCTATAAGTATTAGGTTAAGTCTGCCCGAAATGCCTCGGCGTGATAATGGTTTTCTTTGCACCAATCAAATTATGAAATGTAAACATACACTGTAACCTTAGCAAAGAAATAAAATTTCATTTTGTTATTTATTTTTATAATTATGGGTAACTCTTAATGTCATGGGGTATGCCTAATAAATCTTAAATTTCATAATGAATTATAAAATATTGGGAAGCAAATGTAAAAGAAAAACAATTAGGCATCATCTGCAGTAGGATGGCAAACCACATTTGTAATATTGATTATGTACACTATTATGACATCCACTTTACATTCATCACAAACTTGTATGAAGATATTCAGTATTTATCTGTATCTGCATTAGAGCCGAAGTACACTTAGAACCACCTGGTTTGCATTTTTCTTTAGCATCTTCCTCATATCTATTAGCATTTAGAAGATATGCAATCATCACTGCAGCATCCTTGTAAAGACTGTACTGTGTTTTTCGGGTATTGAGAATTTAAAAAGTCAGAATTTTCCCCTCTACTTCACAGACTCTGTATGATTGCATAAATGGTTGTGACACTGGTCATTTAATCTCGCTTCTTATCCAATCTCCATAAAGAGAAAGCTAAGTTTTTTTGTAATATGCAAATACTGTACTGTATACATATACTATATAAAATTATAAAAATTTAGTTCTCTGATAATTCGTCTCATGCTTAACTTGCATTATAACAAATATTTTCAACATATGCATGCAATCTTGCATAAAAAGTCAAACTGCCTTCAGTTTGGCAAATATCAGGCATCAATCAATGACAATCGTTATGTCAATCTAGTTTCCAATTGTGCTGTCTAATGCTTAGTTATTTTTAAAAATCTTAAATCTTAGTCTTTACATGAGCCTTAACTTGGAACAAGCAATTTACTTTGCTCTCTAATAAACCTTTTAATTATAAGGATTTCATTTTTCAGTATTGCAAATAATACCTACAAGACAAAACTCTCCAGTTCAAAAAATATCAGGAAGTTTAAATCATTTGTACTACAGCACATTTGATTTTAATAGCCAAGAAGAGGTTAATCTTCTTTTCACCATACAGTAGGGCCCCAACTTAAGTTAATGCATTCCTGAAAACTGTTGCAAGTCTGGTGTTTGGAACTATGAGCTTCCAGAGATGCCCATGTCATGTGTATCCAAGCCATAATATTCTGCATGTAATTCAATTTAACTAAGAATATTTACCCAAAATAATACAGTATTAGTTAATTAAAACAGAGCTAAAAGATGGACGTGTAGTACAAATTGATTGAGGAAGGCAGGAGCTGGTCTCTGACTCACTCGCTCACTCTTTCTCTCTCAAAATACTCTTTACACACACTATTCACTTCTTCACTGCTGTGGTTGGGTTTGTATTACAGGAGGAATGGGGCAACAGGTGTAACAGGAGAGAGCAGCTGGACTGCAACCCTTCATCACTTCCACCCACTCTTGCACTGTATCAAATTCAACTCTACATACGCTTGACATTCCCTTATTATTATGGTGAGGGTTAATGTGCTTAGGTGAATAGTGGAAAAGTAATGGTAAGGATAACTATGGGGAAAGGTGTGGCATGAGTTGATATCCTGAACCTCACAAATGGACATGTCCAGTACAGAGGAAGTGGTTAGTGGCTACTACAGAATGTAATTACAGTATTTAATCTACAGGTTTTAACAAACCTCTATCCCCCCCACAAAAAAAAAAACTCCACAAATTCATAATGTACACAAACATATTTCAGCTTTAAGAAAATCATAACTACTAAATTTATAGTTCTTGACCAATCTCTACCAAACAAATGAGAGCTATCTATATATGCATAAAATGAAAATAGACAAAGTATGAATGCATTTGGTAAAAACTCTTAAAAAAAAAAAAAAAATTAAAAAATAATTTGTTTGAATATTTGCAATGATTGTAACTGCAGATCTGTATTCAAAAGTAATTAACAGGATTCAAAGCGCCAACATCATAAGTTGGGACCCTATTGTATTGTGAATGCCCTTATAATGTAATTTAACGAAATTATCACTAAGTATGTATAGGTAATAATATTAATAGCTTTGATTAAAATTTGTTTTTCGTGGATAAATTGCTTTCACTGTTAGTCAATTTTAATGCAAAATCTGAAAAATCTAGCTATTTTATTTTTAAATTTTTAAAACATTTTGGCAAAATATTACATTGGTGATACCATGTACAGTATCAAAGCTGAGTACCAATGTTCCACACAGCATTAAAGTTATCTAGAAAATTCCATTCAAAGATTTCATGATAAAATTCAAAGCTTGGCACACCTTTAGTACAAAGCCTGCCTCTGTTATTCAACCCCTGCATGCAAAGTACACTTTGGCTGCCAACTACAGTAAATATATAAGGCTTCATTTCCATAACAAAATTAGCCTTAAGATACTCTAAAAGCCTCCTGATTTCCATATCAGACATTTAGTAATATATTTTATTTGTCAAAAGGACAAAAATGCAGACTGTTTCTCAAAAATAAATTTTAAAATGTAAAAGACCACATTACTGTATTTGTATATAAAACAAAAAGTAATTTATATGGTGAACAGTCTCAAATAACTAAACCTTAGCTTTGTCACACACTTGCTTTTAAAAGCCTAGTAATACTCAAGTGACAAGGATGCTAAGCTTCACTTTCTGGATCCTGTCCATCACCAGCCACTACAGGGTCAGGAACTGGTGTGGTTTCTTTGCAACGAGTAGGAACTGGTGATGTCTTTGGAGTAGTGTCGGTCAAATCGCCATCAAGGATGAGGAACTGGCCATCAGAGCTCACTTGAGGGGGATCATCGATGTCTGGAAGTTGAGCTATATTGGCTAACAAGAGTTTCTGTAAATATATTAGAGAGCAATTAATGGTACCTTACTTTGAGAGACGTGTATATACAGCAAGAGCTAGCCAAAATTAATGTAAATCTCTTCACCTTGTGCAACATTGGATGAATTGTAGGGTTCCATTATAATTAACTTCACCTTCTCTCTTGCAGTGCTGTATGACCCTTGTGGGTTTAGTGCTTAGTTTTGATGATTTACCTTCTCTTATTATAGCACATACACTGGATCTCTTAGTTCACAATATACAGGTACCAAGATAAAACATGTGATGCTCATTCCAAGGCTTAGCGCTCTGCTCCACTACCTAATTTTTCCAAGACTTGCACATCTCAAATATGCTTGTCTCTCAAATTTGCCACTGTCTTATACCTTGTGTCATACACTTCAGAAAACAAAGAATGAAGTCTTACATTTTGCTGGAAATAAGTAACCCAGCAACTTCATGTGCAAGTGTTGTGTATGAAACTGGTTTATCTTCACAGCAGTGCCAAACCTTTTGAGTTTAGTATATTCCATGAATATATTAATATCTTTCACATTATAGGAGAACCTTTATTTCTGTGCGAGTAGAGAAAATATGAAATAAATGTTCCTGTAAATTATTTTTAACAATTCTTACCCAGGCATCAGGTGCACAGTATTTGAAATGAAGCAGTTTTTCTTCTCAAATAGTGTGATTTAGGTAGTAGTATTCAAAATGCCAGTTACTTGCCATATATTTACTCAAAAAAAAAAAAAAAAACTAATAATTGGCAAGCATTACAAACAATATTTAACAATTTGGTATTTTTTTATGGAACCTAAAAACGTTGATAACATATTTGGGGGGACTGTTAGCTATTACTAAGCATGGCACCCAACTAGAAAATGACTGCCCTTGACTTTCGAATATTTAAACTGTTCATTTGTTAAATACAGTAAATCAGACCACTCATTGTCAACGATGATACTGTATACTGTTGAATGATAGTACAGTATTTACAAAGCTTGCGTGTACATTTAAATGGATCACTACACCAGAATTATATAATCAAAAGAAGCACTAAACCACAAGGGTTATACAGCAACATTACACCAGAAAAGTTGCCATATAGTTGAGGTAAAATATTTTTATTCTTTGCGTGAACTGTCTGATAACTTGTCGTTAATTTTTTGTTTTTGTTCCAGTGGTCTTAGACGACTGGAAACAGAGTGGACATTTACCAGTCACCTTCCATGATTTCGATCAATTCAAAGTTAAACAAAGATATAGAAGTACATGGAGTCATGACACCACACGGCACTCCAGGGGTAAGCAAATGTTTAGGTGTAGCTTTCAACAAAACTGTTATCCCAAGCAAAACACTGTCTACAATAAAGGCTTGTTGTAGTATACTGCTTCTCTTCAACTAAGAATATACCTTTAATTTAATGAAAAATCACATAAATGCATATAAACTTCGACAATAAAATTAACACGTGCAAAGGAACACATTAGGGTTCAAAACATGTTTTGAAATGCATGTCAAGTGTATTTTATTTTATATTCAATCTTCATAATTACACTAAATTAAAATTTTTGTGCAATCAATAATTATCAAAAATTAAAACTACAGGAAATGCAATATCTCAATAGATTTGGAAACTCTATTTTTGATTCTGTATGAAGTTTGTTCCTTAGATATTTTTTCTCCACCTTCATGAAATGAAATTTTATTAATGCCTACATTAGCTGAAAAAATATTTAAATTTAGTAATGAGTGAATTTGCTGCATTTGTTTTTCCTCTTGTCAAAATGCATATTAAAAAAGCTGAAAAAGATACTGACTGTTTCCTGGTTTCTCTTTTTCTCAATTGTTTTCTTCTCCAGAAGATGATCATAAGCTGCCTTTGCTGCCACTCCCAGTGCAGTACAAACATCGGTTCCACTGCCATCTGCCTCGAACACAAAGCACGAGTACCTGGTGTTATCTGCTCCTCCGCTCTCGCTTTGTCGCACTATATATCCTACGAGCCTGAAGTAATTAGTGGAGACTTAGTAGTGGCCCATATGTTGTAAACTTTCAAAGCACTATAGATAATATAGATCACAGAATACAGTATAGAACACAGCTAGTAATTAGTGTAAAAAAATTTGTGTGGACAATTGATTGGAATATAAACCCTTCTCTGAAACTTATCCTTGATAGCTGCAACAGAACAAACGAGTATAACAAAACACAAAAATCTGACATTTCCCATTCCCCCACATACAATTCAACATGTGTAAAAACTGCATGCATAAAAGGCCCCAAGATCTGGAATTCTCTGCCTGAATATCGAAAGGTCCCCTATCTACCAACTGATTCAGAGCTATTATTAAGAAGCACCTCCAGACAGCAATACACTGTCATAGAAAACCAGCTTTCATCTTAATTCTGTCCATTCTTCCAGCCTTCCTTCAACTCCCATTCATAATTGGTAACAATTGTCCCATTTCATTTGTATTGTATTCTAAGCAACTTAATGTATCTTCATCTATTAAATCACTCAAGAAAACTGAAGACCACTAAACCAGTTTAAAATGTGTAATTCTTTTGTAACTGACCTTTCGTCATCAGCTACCTTCGTTATGACTGTAGTTAACAGCACAAGAAGACTTGCTTAATATAGTCTACATCTAGTTCTTAAGTAACATGCAAGGCTTATGATTAACTGCCCTAAGTGGCTTGCATAATTAATGATTGTCTTTTGTGCCTACTATTGTACTGATTCATTTAACTATACTTTTGTGAGCCATACAAAAATAAACATTTATTAATCATGCTTCATAACTGATTCCTGTTTATTTTAAATTTTATAAGCATGTCACTACATTAGTTATTTACTGCAGATTGTTCAGTATAGGTTAATTATATAATTATGAAGCCATATTTAGAAGATTTCTTTACACCATCACAAGTGTCATTTTTAGGTGTGACATGTATATGGCTGAGGTTTCCTTGTGCCAATGACAGTTTAAGAAAATACTTATGGTCATCTGCAATGCTGAATGATCCTACAGTTTATTATTAAACTATACACAGTATTGGAAAAGACTTTAGCCTTATTATAGTTTAATAATAATAAACTGTTTTTGAATACAGCATATTATTCAATGATACATTAGTAAAAATGTTCCAACCACTAATTACCTACAAAGCAGTATTTACTTGAGTGTAAAAGATAGGAGTGAACAGGGAAGAGCACTTTTTGATAAACATACCATGAATGAGAACAAGGTAAAGTGTATGAAGGGATTCAAAGAGACTTGTTAACCTGACTGAAGTCCTGGAGATGTGAAGGGCAGTGCTTGTATTTGGAAGGTGGAGTGGAGATACTGCAGTTCAAATACTTGTTTGGATTATGGTATCTTAACATTTTAGAGGAAGAAAAAGCTATTGTATGATGAAAGATCATGACATGACATGACTGTAGAAAAAAAACTGAATGGACAGTGGTTCAAATTCATAGCAAGGCAATCTATGTGCTGCAACTAGATTGGTGAATCTTATTGAGCAAGCATGGTACACTGGATAGCACACTGGCCTGCTAGTTTTAGGACTGACTTCCAAAGGGTTCAAGCCCCACTTTGAAATACTGAATGAATAATTGTGAATGCTCCATTCTTTGGGCCATGGTACCTCAGTGGGAGGTAGCGTGTGAGTTAAAGAAAAAAAGTACATATTTTGAGTACAATAGTTATTACTGAAAGGATTACAGATAAGTCAGAGAGTAGAACTGCAGAAAAAGATGTTAGGGAGGGTAAGGGATGTGTAGACCATGTGTTAACAATACTTGAATAAAAGCAGAACTTTCATTACATTTATGGAATTAGATAAGGATATAATAGGGAAGTAATGTTGTAAATGTATGGAATAGGTGGTAGGTTATTTAAAGCAGTACAAAGCTTGTGTGTGGATAGAAAGGCTCAGGTTAGGCCTTAGACTGGGATGTGCATGATGTCACCATGGTTGTTTAACATACTGGTATTTACAGATGGGGTTGTAAAAGAAGTGAATGCTAAGGTGTTGAGGATAGGTGTGGGATTGACAGATGATAAATCTGGTATGGAGTAGTTGCCATCCCAATTGTTTTTTGATAACACGGTTCTTCTGAGAGATTGTGAAGAGCAGGCAATTAGAGACTGGATATCAGATTGGAGGGAAGGAGAATGGAGGAGGCAAATGTGCTCAGATGGCTGGGAGTGGACTTGTCAGCAGATGACTCTATAAGAGATGAGGTGAACTCAGAATTGATAACAGAAAAAAGGTGGGTTGTGAACTGAGGTATGTGTGGAGACAATAAGGCAGGGGTCAGCAACCTTTTGGAGAGAGGGTCAGACAGCTATGCAGTCTCTCGGAGGAGGGCCATGTTATTAAATGTAATATAATAACTTTCTCAAACTCAGGGTTGCTATTAGTTTTTTAAACCAATTTTGGCCTAATTCTAATAATACTTAACACATAACACAATTCATCACAAATAAATAAACATTATTATCGAATGCAGATACCTACTGTACAGTTGTTTTACCACCAGACAACAAACTCAAATGAAAAACTCTAAGGAGAGATGATACAAAGTAACTTTTCCAGGGACTGCTTAACCTTGAAGTAAACTACTGCATCTGCATTCGATACTAATTAGATAATTAGTGTCCAGATGTTAAGTTGGCAGGCTGGACAAAAACCTCATGCGGGTCGGATGTGGCCCATGGGCCGGGGGTTGCCAACCCCTGCAACAGGGTAATGTACCAGAGTATAGTGGTAACAACACTGTTGTATGGGTATGAAACATGGGTTCTAAATGTTGCAGTGAGAAGAATGCTGAGGCAGCAGAGATGAAATGTTTGAGGGTAATGTATGGTGTGAATATCATGCAGAGAATTTGGAGTTACTACAAAGTATTATTCAGAGGGCTGAGGAGTTGTTGAGGTGGTTTACACATTTAGAAGAACTGGAGAAAAACAGGATAACTAGATGGTGCATATAAATCTGGGGTGGTGAGGAAGAGGGGCAAGGTCATCCTAGGAAAGGTTAGAGGGTTAGCAGATGATAGTTAGATAATAGTGAGGGAAAGTAAAGTGTTTCTGTGGTCTGACATGCAGTCTGAGTGTGAACAAGGTAACATTTATTAAGAGGTTCAGAGAAAACCGGCTATCCAGACTTGAGTCCTGGTGGTGAAAAGTAGTGCCTGCACTCTGAAGGAGGGGTGGGGATGTTGCATTTTGGAGGGTCACCTGACCTGTAATATCACTGTGTTTCAAGCAAGACAGTGACTGAGTGACAATGAGGGTTTTATGCTTCATTGAGTCGCCCTACTTGGGTTAGAGAGCCAGGTGTTTAAAAAAAGTATGGGAAAAAATACTCTTAACATGTGTACAAAGATCAACAGAAGGGGATGGCATGATGAATTGTTCAGAAGCAGCAATGACTATTTAGGATGTGTGACAAGAGGTGGCATAAACTCACTATGATAACTGTGTTTGGCATTTGATGAGACACCCTTACAGGTTATATACATGCAAAGTACACCTCGACTCCTTACTTGTGGTTTTCACTATGCGTAGCCCAGTAAGCCACATCACTCAGGCTGTGCTGCAAACGAAGAGCTTTGGTGGTGGCATCAGAGAGCATCAAATATGAGCTTGAAATTGAGAGTCGCAGCTCATTGGTGGAGAAAACATTGTGAATGGCTCGAGCTGCCAAGATCCTCCTCATCACCTCACACACTACACTTTGGCCTGTGGGATACATAACTCTTTAATGTACAATTCTAATTACTCTACATCAAAATACATACCATATTCTAGATACTTTTAAATTATTTGCTTACATAATTTGTATAACCTCAATAGTCAAATTTCTATATCAAAGCAGAGGGAAGTGATGCTTACTAAACCAAAATTCATTCACTTATAACTTTATAAGGTATATATATGTAAATATACCTACACAAATGTGCACCCAGGCATTTACCAAGACTTGCATACAAATTCATCTATCATATATGCACACTTGCATGCACTCATGCACAACATACAAAATATTTTAGGACAGGGTAGACATGGAGAAGCTCTTTACGAGGGTAGAATGTAAAACAGACAGATGTGAAATTATACACACTAATGAGCAACAGGGATATTTGGAAACACTTCATTAAAAAAATAGAATGAAATGAACAATGGAAGCAGACTCCATACAAAGGTTCAAAACTACAAATGACAAAACTATTTCACATCATACAGTTGAAAGTTTGGAGGTGACCCAGCATTATGAGCTCACACACTACAAATTCTCATAGATAAGTTCAAAAAGCTAAGTACAGTCTACAAGTCCATCTTTGCAAGGCTGGTAAAAACTGGCTAGGTTATGATTAACCCATAAATTTTATGCCTCTCACTTCACGTTTTAAACATGTTCCCTCTACATATACAGTTTAAACTGATCATTAAACACATATTTGCAATTGGTATTAAAAAAAATAGTAGTTTAAAGTAAACCTTGAAACCAACTAGATATGGCATTAAAAACATTTTGCAAATAGATGAAATTAAACAGCTCCAAAAATACTAAAATATTAATTTCTACTTGTCTTATGATTCAGAACAGTGAAATAAATAGAAAATTAATAAATTAATCATGCCAAACTTAAACACTTGTTTCTCTCTATTATACAAACTATGTGATGAGACACTACAGTATCCTGTGCCTCCTTCCACAAGAAATGGGATGGAATCAACACAGTGTAACCTACTTTACTTCTAAGACATGACAGTTAAAGATATAGTAATTATGCTATAAGCAGCTTTAGGTACAACTAATTAGGTAAGAGACCTAGTCATCCTCTCTACCCTTTATGTCATATTAGGTAAGGTACCTTATCCTCTTTACCCTTGATGCCATATTCCCCTGATGTAGGAATTCTACACAAGCTTAAAAAGAGCACCTGTGATGTACCTACTTTAATAAAATTATCAATATAAATTAATATTTGCTTAGGCTATCTATTAAAATAAATTAACATGCATAATATTCAGTTATTACCATAAGTTTCTGCAATAATTCTGTCCAATTTACAAATGCCAGAGAACAGCAAAAGATGAAGTAAATAATACAAGAATAAAAGATAATAAAATTAATAACTGCCTTCAGATGTAAAAGAAATCTGAGCATCCACTGGAACTTTTCCAGGGGTCAAGGACTTTCAGGAGGTAAGGGTTTCCCATGGATGCGAAAACATAGGGACTGAAAAGCCAGATGCTTTCCCTTAACAAGCCTGATCTAGAGGAGGCAACTGCTTCCCCAGAACTTCCCCAGCAGACACCCATGAAAGGCAGTGCCATATGCTCCCATAAGTACAGCGGAACCTCGGCACTCGAACCTAATTGGCTCCAGAAGGCTGTTCGAGTGCCGATCTGAGTACAAAACGAATTTTTCCAAACCAATTTTCTTTCTGGTAGCTATTACCCCTAACCCTCTTAAGCCCCATGGTGACTTATTTATACAAATAATATAAAAAACACCAAAAAAAATGCAAAGAAACATGAAATAGTTTACAGCAAAGCTCTATCAGGTCATGTTTGTTTGGTCGAGTGCTGACCAAACAATCAAGTACAGAGTTGTTTGAGTACCGAGGTTCTACCGTACATACACCAAGGTCACGTTCAGAATACCGAGAAAGTAATAAAGTCTACAAGCTAATATTTTCTTCCTTCAAGGATAATTTAACATTTGGAAGAGAAACAGTGTTGCCAAAATTAAGCACATAGAATACATTTTTCAAACCATCTGCTAATGATGTATTTAATTTTATGCAATATAATTAATATGACAAATGCAAAAGACTTTCATGCAGCAAGCATATTCAAGATATAATTCTCAACATACAGTAATACTGTTGTACATTCTTAAATGAGAGTTCAGATTCAAAGTACTGCTGTCACAAAATCTTCAGTGAAGTTACAATTGTAGCAAGAGTTTTATTAAATGCTGTCAAGACAAATACGTAATAACAGAACATACTAGCAGGCATGCAAATCAAATACTCTAACCCATCAAATGTGATAAAAACATTTTATCCATTGTCAGAGTAATTACCTTGGTGTTAAAAGCCACTTACAAACTTGCAAAAATGAAAACAGCAAGAAAAACTAAGTTTAGAGTGCATTCTTTCATAAAAAAATTTTACAAACCAAAATTTTACACTTATCATGCATATAGCACTACAAGACAGGAGGAACTATACGGGCATCAAACTTGAGACCTCATGGGAGTGAGTCTAGCAAATTTCCTTAGAAACTAAAACCAAATCCTAAAACGGGGATTTTAAACTACAACTGCTACTATTATTTTCAAATTAGATTGAGAGGCTTGTTATACACCAGTTCAAAAATGTCCTCCCTTTAAATATAATCCTACACTGTACTAAAATTTATATGAAAATCTCTTACATCACTATTGATAGGGGTTGCTTCCACACCTTACAGTAAAATTAACCTAGCAAGAAACAACAACTGTATTACCATAAATGACACTTACCTCATCTACACTCCTACAATCATTTGTTTCCCAAGGCAATAAACATTAATTAGCATTCTCCTATTCCGTCTACCTTGGTAATCCCCCCTAACATCAATGAAACACTTTTAGCCAACAACACTACCACCTTGATCTTGTCAAACACCCTGCCACCTTATCTCCATAGTACACTAAAATCTTTAACCCTTAAACTGTCAAAACATAGATCTACATTCACTCACATACTGCTCCAAACATAGATCCACATTTTTTTAAATGCTTTCAAATGGAAAAAATCAAGGCTGGAGTGCTACGCATGTAAATGCAGATCTACGTTTGGACAGTTTAAGGGTTAAATAATATAAATATAATTTTTGTAGCATGATCAAGAAAAACAGCTTTCAAATTGTATAGCGAAGTCTTTTGCCAACACACTGGTATGTACAATGTTAATTCAAGCACCTGAAATGTGTATCTAATAAAAATGAAACCGCATTTAATGTAAAAGTAAAAGACACCATTTTTCACGGGTTCAATCAAGCACAATATTGCATCTGATAATTATAAATGTTCCAAATTTTTCTCTGCTTTAAATATCTTTTTGAGTAACTTCATCTTATTCTGGCATCCATTAGCAAGGAACATACAAGTGGAAGTGGTCAAACACCTCCACAGCTCATAGAATCAGGAGAGTAAAATATTTGATGTTAAAGTGAGCACAATATAGTAATATCTACCAGTTAGTTAAGATGTGAATTTTGGATCTAAACCCTTAAAAGAGGGTTGTCTAGATGCTAGTAAAGGGCTTTGATGTAAAGAATCAGATGTACCCTTACATACCTTAGTTCAAACATGATTACTTCCCATTCCCCAGGTGCTATATGACCCCCCATCTCCTTTCCTACAGGTTTATCCCTTTCCTGTAACAATTTGCATTTTGAAAGCATAGTGCCTGTACTCTGAAAGACACGTGGGGAAGAGAGTCGGTGGGTCATTATATCATGATGTCCATAAACTTCTGGAAAGATAGCTAGGGAGTGAAAGACAATGAATACTTTATGCACAGATCTTTACCTGCAATTCAAGCATGATATTAATAAATTTTGGTGTCACATGCCATCAGACCTAACTCCAAAACAAATTTACCCCATCTTTTGAAAATTAAACTGTAATAAGATCTTGCTACAATACTTACATAACCAAAGCTTCAGAGAAATCACACATAAAAATGAGAAAAATACGGCTTCATAAAAAAGTAAGTTTGACCTTTAACAGTAGTCTAAATAAAGTGAACTAAAGGTTTGTAAATAATGTCTAGTCGCAGTATATACCATATCTTATTCTCAAAACATTCATCCTCTGTTTAGGGTAAATCACCCCTCAAGGGAGATTCCTTGACATTAGTGATGGGCTCTTGATCTAAGGAATAAGGACCTGTGCTCTAATTCTTTGAACAGAGTCTGAATGCTTTACAATATCCCTTGCCACTGTGTGACCCCTACAGGTTCAGTTCACTATGAATGTAATATTAGGAAAATTCGTTTTCAATACAACACAAAAAATAGGTGTTTGGATTAAAGTGTCATAAACAATGATATAAAGCAATAAACCACTTGGACAGAAACATGAGATACAGGTAAGCAAGATTTGTATATATCGGCCTTGAAGACCCTCTTCAGATGAGCTGCTGAAGTTTGTCTCTGAGGCCATATAAACAAAACATCCTAACCTGTCTTCATTTGCCGAAGTGGTTTCTCACTTTCCTGTAATACAATATTACTATTACATTCAAGGAAAGCACTAAAGCCATATGGATCATACAGCTTCTGGGGTAATGGAAGGTATTCAGACTCAATTCAATGAATTGGAGCACAGGTCTAATTTCTTATATCAAAAGCCCCTTACCAGCATCAAGGAACCTCCCTTAAGGGGTGTAATGTAATGAGTTAGAGCTCTGTCATATGGCAAATTGCATCTGGCAGCCCACAAAGTATTCCCACAAAACATATTAGTTAAAATTTATTTTGGTTAGAAGTTAATCATCATTATTTCTTTCAAATCACACTCTTTACTTTAGCTTACCCTTCAAGGCACAGCCTTGATGATGAAAGTAATGAACCAAAGAACTGGAGCTGCCTTCCCATTCTCTGGATCAAACCTGACAACCTCCCATAATATTTTAACAATCTAAGTATGTATTTAAATCGGCCTCAGGACCAGAGATTGCCATATGTTTTAGATATAAAGTTGCCCCTTGAACAACGTAGGGGTTAGGGGTGCCAGTTTCCCCATGAAGTCAACAATCCGTGTATAACTTTTGACTCCTCAAAAACCCAACTACTAATGACCTACTGTTGACTGGTAGCCTTGCTGATAACATAAACAGTCAATTAACACACATTTTATATGTTATGTGTATTATACAATGTATTCTTACAATGAAGTAAGCTAGAGAAAGAAAATGTTATTAAGAAAATCATAAGGAAAAGAAAGCACATTTACAGTACAGTGGACCCCCGGTATTCAATGGCATCGGTATTCGATAAATCCGGTATTCAATGCATTATATCGCAAAAATTTTGCCTCGGTATCCGATCGAAAATCCAGTATTCGATGTGATTCGTATGAGACATGTCCATGTGTGGCTTGAACTGCCCTGTGTGTGCCAGTGTTTACAAGCCAGCCACTGTGCACGTATCTAAGGATACATTCGGTACATTCCAAATTATCACTGTTTTTGGTGCTTGTTTCAGTGTTTTCCTTAGAAATATAGTGATCTATTGCAGTTAGCCTCAAAAATACTCTGTTTTCTCTTACAATAAGAGCACGGAAAGATACTCTCAGTATATACACACAGGAAATGGCGGACATATTCCCTGCTGCCTCTGCCACTGTATTATGGCCTATTTTATTAATTCTAGAGTATATATCATGTTTCTGTATTAATTATATTGTTTATTATGTCATATTAGATGAACTGTGATAGACAAATAAGCCGTATAGTTGATAATAGCCTCATATTCAAGTATTTTTTTCTTGGCTCTCCAGAGTTCAGGAACGGATTAATGGCTTTTCAATTAATTTAAATGAGGAAAATTAATTTGATATACGAGTAAACTGAGTTACGAGCTAGCTCCTGGAACGGATTAAACTCGTAAATCAAGGTTCCACTGTATTTTATGTATTCATGACCTACCCAACTTTTTCTTTATTTTTAGGTCGTAAACCTCCAAAAAATTTTCAAATGTATTTATTGAAAAAATCCTTATGTAAGTGACCTGTGCAGTTAAAAACCCATGTTGTTCAAGGGTCAACTGTTGTTTTCGTGCTATTTTCTCACGCAATCTCTCTCATACCTCCGACAGTTCACATATATATAGCAACATCTTGACTTTACAGTACACCATCCTCAAAAACTTCAAAAAAAAAAAAATTATAAAATCAGTTAAGAGCCTATTCTCACAAATGTAGATTAACCCTTAAACTGTCCAAACATAGATCTACATTCACTATGACAGTGCTCTGAACATAGATCTACATTTTATTTTACATGCTTTCAAACGTAAAAAAAAAAAATGTAAATCTACGTTCGGAGAGCTACGTGAGTGAAAGTAGATCTACGTTTGGACAGTTTAACCCTTTGAGGGTCAACAGGCCCTCTCCAAGACTCGTTCTCAGGGTCGGCCAAATTTAAAAAAAAAAAAAAATAATTTTCTCTTGTGAAAAGATAGAGAATCTTTTCCCAATCATAATAGCACCAAAAGTTTGAAATTTGATGGAAAACTTACGGAATTATCCTCTCACGAAGTTAGCGGTCTCGGCGATGTTTACGCATAGGCGATTTTGCCCACTTTGAGCCCCATTTTCGGCCAATTCCACTGTACTAGTCGGCAAAAAACATGAATATTTCGCTAGAACTCCACTTTTTCTATCGAATGAGTGCAAGAAACCACCCATTTATCAATTTCAACTATTCAGTACAGTGGTCAGAATTTAGCAATTTTGCCAATTTCACACAAATTTCAAAAGATGCCAATTTCCGAATAGGGTCCAGAACAAACAAGAAAGACATTCCTGGCACTAAAATGACATTTCCTCTGTTCATTAGTCACATCTCAAGGCCCCTCTTATATTCTTTTGCTTTCCACTTTGAATTTTTATTCTCACAAAAAATAGAAGATTTACTGTTATGCAGACTACTACATTAGTGTAAAAAATGGTATAAATAATATTGGCGCACTTGCGAAAGAATATTAGACTCACCAGTTAACGTGTATTGGACGCTTGGCATGATTTGTTTACTTTTGAACTTTGGTAAAAATCGAACACTTCTGCTACTTTGAGCTCAATTTCAATGTACTTTTTATTGTAAAACCAGTCAAAATCATCTGAATTTCTGTAATATGTCTTCCATTCTATAAAATGAGACCACGAAAACTAGAATACAACAATAAATACCATACGAAAATACAGTGCAAAGTCGCTGTTTTATTCCAAAAAAACGATCAAAGTTTTTTTTTCTCATTATGCACTGTGTGCTGCAGGATTTTTTTTATACTGTGCACACTGACCACATAGACCCATTCTTTCATATGTAGGCCTACCAGCTTTCTCCCACTACATTTGAGGGCGCTAGAATTTAGGCGTACTAGTACGTCAAAAACCCTGGGTCATAAGCCGTACTAGTACAGCCGAAACCCTCAAAGGGTTAAGGGTTAGAAAAAACTATAATATTAAAAAAATAATTCATCAAACCTAATACAATACATTTTAATGTACAGTGGACCCCCGGTTAACGATATTTTTTCACTCCAGAAGTATGTTCAGGTGCCAGTACTGACCGAATTTGTTCCCATAAGAAATATTGTGAAGTAGATTAGTCCATTTCAGACCCCCAAACATACACATACAAACGCACTTACATAAATACACTTACATAATTGGTCACATTCGGAGGTAATCGTTATGCGGGGGTCCACTGTATTAATAACACCCAAATTTCCAGATTCACACACAGTATTTTAACAAATTCCCATAGCTAATATTAACTACAAAGACATAGAAAACTGTAAAATACATTTAAGATTTGCTATTACATGCTTAGTTCTACTCTACTAATGCTATACAACTCGCTAATACACCAATATCATGTTGAACACATGTGATCTTGGGGAATTCAACAATAAACTATCAAGCCAATTATTACAAAAGCAAGAATTGGCAATCAGGACCCTAACAACAGCAACTTCAAACAAAATATAGCATCCTCTGTTAAATTCTAATACTAAATGTTCAAGCCATTCAAATATTATCATGTGCACTCTTGCATCTACAAACTCGAACATCTACAATACCCTACACCAATTCTAACCATGATCCAAGTTATTTCTAGAAGGCTCAAATAGAATTCACTGGTTCAACACAGAAAATAAATAACTCTGACAAGCCACATTTATGACTCAACGCAAACAAACTTTGTGCATATAAAGGGTCCTAAAATAGGATGTGGGTTACCAGGAGCAAGTCAGAACTTGCACAATATTCACTAATTAAAAACAATAAATGAACACTGCCTAAACTTCATGTAACACCCCGCTAGGAAGCATTTGCATGTATCAACCATTACTAATATAACTTATACCTTCCACTGAGAATAAATTGGTTTGACTGAAGTAGTTATTCCAACAAAAGTATTCATACTTTAGATAAAATGCAAAATTCACTATCCTCCTTAAAATTGCAAATATATTCCAGAAGTTCTGTAAGGACAGTATCTTGCTAATAATTATGCCTGAGGTATGTATCTTAGAATTACTCTTGAAGTTATGAATCTTAATAAAAATTTATAGTGTCTTGGAAAACATCACAACTAATATTGCTTACAAATAAAAGCACCAACTGTATTATTAAAGGAGCATAGTATTATGGCCCTATTTGTTATGATTATTGTTAGTCTTATCATTGTAACTGTCATCCAAAAATAAATTACTTATTTCCAAATAAGGAAATATTTTTATACAATTACCAATTGAACAGTTATTTCGAATAGCAAAAATTATCATTTTAATAGTAATTAGCATTACATTTCCCAAAATGCTGTGAATAATATGACCTTTTGTAAAAATTATAACAACTAATATTTTGCAACAACTTTAAACCGTATTTATATCTAAGTACATACTTTACATTTTCAAATGAATTGTTCTACTACTACAGTATTACAAATCTGTCGAAACACGTACCTTAGGCTGGTGATAACTATCTGCATCTTTGATAATACTTTCATCTACCTTACACCCTTTAAAGGAGACCTTGATGCTAGCACAGGGCTCTAGATTCAAGGAATTGGAGATCTGCTCCACTTGCTTGGATCAAATCTGAATACCTCCCATTCCCCAGGTGCAATACAAACAAGCTACAGGTGTGGGATATCCCATGAAAAATAAAAATAATCTACATTTGCAAATTTTTAAAATGGGTTTTCTACCATCAACTTATAAAGTACGTTAGGATATAAATTACAGTATGAAAACTGGTTCAATTTAATACTTTTTGACAAGAACTTGTCAGTGCAATACAAGGTGCTCAATAGTAATTAAAGTACAGGTCGCATTAAAGCAGACAATACAACTAAATCAGATCACTCACCATCTATGAAAGTAATAACTGAAAGGAAGGTGATATAAAAAATCAATATCATGTGAAAAAGTGCAATGAAAATGTTGAAATAAAAACTGCTTATCATTGACACAAAGTAACAAAAGGAGCACAAATGGAATACATCATCAAATTTCAAAGCATCATCCAGGATATTTTGTATTGCTACTCACAATCAAAAATCATATATTTTTAACATGCTGATTTGAAAACATTTTCATAAATATGGCATGAGCTTGAAATTATTTATTCTATTTTCTAAAAAAGCAACAAAGCTAATAATTTTGTTAGTTTACCTTATAATTTCATTTAAATTCCCCCAAAACTTGAGGATATGGCATCAAAGTTAAATATTCCCAAACATTTTATAACCTCTCTCCCTTGCCTACACTTTACATCAAATTAGTGGGTTAATCCCCTGACAAGAGGAAGAAGCAAGGGCACCAGTATCAAGTTATACTTCCCTGAATCAAACTCAAATCCTCAGGTGCTGCATAATCAAAATGGGATGAGCACTTCCCCATAAATACATAAGCTGATTAATTTCAGGAACATATATCAACCTAAGATTATAACTGTATAACTAATGAGGTGGACACCACAGGTTGCACATGGTATCCAATAACAATAAACCATGGAAGGGAGAGATGGGGAAGGAGAGGTGAAGGATGTACATCCAGTATAGTATGTCTATACCTCTATTGAAGGCTGCTCTACCTAGGAGGAATATAGCCAAGTCTGAACCCGAATCTTATGTGGTGGGCTCACTAATATTCCCACCCTAAGTGAAAAAACCCTCTATCAGTAATACATAATAATAAAAAGATTCAATGAAAAAGGAAATGCAAGTTAGATAGGAAAATGTATGGAAGATGTGGGAGGGCAGTGAATAATAAAATTGTAGTATGGGCCAGTTGGGTATATGGAGAGTATGACCGATGATTGGATCATGAGGAAAATGTACAAAAGGAAAGTACAAGGTGATAAGCATGACTGATGAGGAACCAGCTTCACAGATATGAGAAACTGTAAAGAATACTAGAAAATTTTCCTGAGAACATAAAAGGGAATAGAAAAGGCTAAAAACACAATGCTTAAATAAAACTGCCTGGAGGTTTCTCTGTCATCTTCCTCAGATGGAAGCTCCACGGTAAGGCATCAGAAATGCAGACCACTAGTAGAACATCAATCATAAGTATTTCCTAGATGTGCTCTTGTCATACATTAAACTGTTCCTGATTGTAAAACTGAGCAATTCAAAAGAGCAATTCTATAAGAAGACTTACCTTTGTCCACATTAACACCCATGGAGCCAAGGAAACGTACAATGAAGAAATTGCTTCCTTCGCTGTTATCATGCCCTTTTTCCTCACTTGCATTGTCTTTCTGAGTCTCATCACTGCAATTACATATTCATTACATAAGAATTAATTATTAAGTCAGTAGCATCTTTCGAGCAATAAAACAATGATAAAGTTTCTATTCATTTAAAGGTAAATAAGGAGTGGTCAACTTCCTATAGTTAACTCATATGTTTCATAGGACTAAAGTTCTACTGCAACAAAACAAATGTTTTAGTTCATAGAACAAATATCACCACAGCCTAAATTTTTCAAACTAACCGTTCAAGATTAAGCGTGGTAGTTTCTTCAGGTGATGTGAGCAGATCAAACACTATAGGAGTATCAGGTGGGATGGGTGCTTCATGTGGACTGCTTGCTGTGGCCAATGAGCTTGATGATGTTGTTGTAGATGATGTAGCAATAGTTGGAGTAGAAGGAGCTGAACCCATTGCAGCAGATGCAGCATGGAACTTGTCTGCCTGTTGGAGGCATTAATTTAATTATACAAAAATTGTCATTTCTACATAAAAATACTATTCATTACTTTCATAAAGAGCATCCTTCTATGTTTATTTGGTCAACCCATATCCTTGGTTCCTGAGCTACAGTTTCTTTTTAAACTCTCCTGACTATCTATGATCAAAATATTAATGTTAACTGAGCACTTACAAAAAATTGTCCCACACCCGAGAAGAGGGAAGCTGGGGCAGCTTTCTCATCTTTGATGTAACCACCATCTTTTGCCAGGTTGTGAATTGTCAGCATCCATTCATCACGCTCACGATCATTCAGAGCTTGAAGCGTCACAGATCTACGAAGTCATCATACACTGAATATCAAGATTTACAGTCATATTCTAAAAAACATGAGTACTGCATTTTTCTGCTGCTTATAAATAATTTATTTATTTTAATGGTCATAATACTCATGAGGATAATTTCAGTGCAAAATTTATTTATTTATGATACTTTCTTTTTCTTTCTTTTTGGGTCACCCTGCCTCGGTGGGAAATGGCCGAAGTGTTAAAAATAAATATATTTAAATACAGTTAGTATTAAGTTAAGTGATAGTTGTGTAACGTGCCCCACTCCCATCCTATGAGCAGTCCATTATGAAAAATACAGTGGACCCCCGCATAACGATTACCTCCGAATGCGACCAATTATGTAAGTGTATTTATGTAAGTGCATTTGTACGTGTATGTTTGGGGGTCTGAAATGGACTAATCTACTTCACAATATTCCTTATGGGAAAAAATTCGGTCAGTACTGGCACCTGAACATACTACTGGAATGAAAAAAGTTCGTTAACCGGGGGTCCACTGTATATACTGTGGCATTTTTTAAAGACCTAACCAAAATGATGACCCTGTTAAAGAAAATGAATTAAGTGAGACTCCTTAAGAGTAAAAATAAAACTGGCATTAGGTTTAATGAAAATAAACATAAGAAATATATTTTGTATTTGAGAAAAATCTCAGCAAACTCTTCAATACCAGCTTGTATGAAGGTGTCAGATCACTAAGTGAAGGCAAGTGGTTTTTGTAACCTGATGTGCTGTTGGAGTATGAACAAGATAACATTTATGAAGGGAGTCAGGGAAACTAGTTAGTTTAACTCAAACAAGCATCATCATTAAGTTAAGCACCAAACCAATAACCAAATGTACAATATATTTCATTTTAATTTTTTCAACAAGTCGGCCGTCTCCCACTGAGGCAGGTTGACCCAAAAGGTAAGAAAATCCCCAAAAAGATAAAACTTTCATCATCAATCAACATTTTCACCTCACACATACATAATCATTGTTTTTGCAGAGGCGCCCAGATACAACAGTTTAGAAGCATATATAAAGATTATAACATATTCCTCCAAACTGCCAATATCCTATACCCCTCCTTTAAAGTGCAGGCATTGTACTTCCCATTTCCAGTACTCAAGTCCGGCTATATAAAAATAACCGGTTTCCCTGAATTCCTTCACACTGCTCACATTCCAACAGCTCGTCAGGTCCCAAAAACCATTCGTCTCTATTCACCCCTATCTAACACGCTCACTCACGCTTGCCGGAAGTCCAAGCCCCTTGCCCACAAAATCTCCTTTACCCCCTCCCTCCAATCTTTTCGAGGACAACCCCTACCCCACCTTCCTTCCCCTACAGATTTATATGCTCTCCATATCATTCTACTTTGATCCATTCTCTCTAAATGACCAAACCACCTCAACAACCCCTCTTCAGCCCTTTGACTAATACTTTTATTAACTCCACACCTTCTCCTAATTTACACACTCCGAATTTTCTGCATATTTACACCACACGTTGCCCTTAGACAGGACATCTCCACTGCCTCCAACCGCCTCCTCGCTGCAGGATTTACAACCCAAGCTTCAAACCCATACAAGAGAGTTGGTACCACTATACTTTCATACATTCCCTTCTTTGCCTCCATAGGTAACGTTTTTTTGTCTCCACATATACCTCAATGCACCACTCACCTTTTTTCCTTCATCAATTCTATCGTTAATCTCATCTTTCATAAACCCATCTGCTGACACGTCAACTCCCAAATATCTGAAAACATTCACTTCTTCCATACTCCCTCTCTCCAATGTGATATCCAATTTTTCTTTATCTAAATCATTTGATACCATCATCGCCTTACTCATATCTATGTTCACTTTCAACTTTCTACCCTCACACACCCTCCCAAACTCGTCCACTAACCTTTGCAATGGAGATGAATGGTTTCTGGGACTTGACGAGCTGTTGGATTGTGAGTAGGGTAATATTTAGTGAAGGGATTCAGGGAAACCAGTTATTTTTTATATAGCCAGACTCGAGTACTGGAAATGGGAAGTACAATGCCTGCACTTTAAAGGAGGGGTATAGGATATTGGCAGTTTGGAGGGATATGTTATATATCTTTATATGTGCTTCTAAACTGTTGTATCTGGACACCTCTGCAAAAACAGTGATTATGAATGAGTGAGGTGAAAGTGTTGAATGATGATGAAAGTATTTTCTTTTTTTTTGGGTCACCCTGCCTCGGTGGGAGATGGCCAATTTATTGAAAAAAAAAAGAAAAGTACTTTTGTAGCAACAAAGCTGTAGATGAGTGGAACAATCTGCCAAACTTGGATAGCTTTAAAAATAGGTAAGCCAAATTATGAGTGACAAGGGTAAAATTTGAGGAACTACCCAACATGGGTCAGTAGGCCTCCTGCAGTGCTCCTTAATACTTATGGTCTTATGTCAGAGTTGGAGGTATAGTATCATGAAGTAATTTCACAATATCCTTAGTGATTCTTTATAAATTTCAAAATATTTCCGAGAGATCTAGTTGCTAACAATTTATAAACACACCTACCATCCGACTTACGACCTGCTTGACTTACGACCACTCAACTTACGACCATGTTTTTTATGCCAAATTTCTGGGAAATAAACAACTATTTGTGTTGTACACAGTGTTTATCCTAAACCTTACAGTATAAAATACAGTACTAACAACATAAAAAGTAAAGTAAAACATGAAATACCAAAATAAAATAATAAAATAAAGTCATTACAAAAATGTTTTGCTGATATTCAGTAGTAAAGTTCGACTTACGACCATTTCGACTTACGACCAGTTTCTCGGAACCGAACTCGGTTGTAAGTCGGATGGTAGGTGTACTTATGCAAACTTGTTAGGCTGGAGAGCTTCAATATGCAATTCAATGTCAAAGATCAAGTTATTAAAAAAGAAAAAATATTATGGAGGAAATACGGACTAGAAAACTGACAAAAGGAGACCAGAAATACAATAATTGTTAAAAGCATAAAAACACATTTCTCAAATCAAATAATAGATGCATCAGAATAAAAAGAAACATCAAAGCAGGTAAATCCCTTCCATAATGAACATTAATCTACCTACTTTTTGCTATTGGCCACCTGAAAAACATGTCGTCGATCATCTGTGTCCGTGGCATGAACAAGTGTTGAAGAATCTATCTCAAGAAGAAGTGATCCAGCTGGCTCCCCTTTCATCACACCCATAAGGTTTCCTCCTTCGATGAATACGAACTGCCTTTCCCAAGAGCTCATAACACCCATGTACTTTCTGAAATGAGAACACATTCCTATAACACTACCAAAAATGTAATGAATCAAAGTAATTACAGATGATTACTGCTTCTGAAAATTAAAGGGTACATAAATATTTAATTGCAACACTAGATTAAACACCTGAATTTAAAATCTGATAACCTGCAAACAAACTAAAGCATTTTAACTAATGGGCATTGTGACAAGCCAGTCACTTACTGTCAAGCAGTATACACAAATAATCCGCACAAAGGACAGATAAGCTTATGACAATGTTTCGGTCTAACATGGACCATTTACAGTGCGACTTGTAAATGGTCCAAGTCAGACCGAAACATCATCATCATAAACTCCTCTCTCCTATGTCCGGGTTATTTGTGTATTGTTCTGGTCACAATATGGTGCCTGTTTGTTTTTTGTCAAATAGTATAATGTAATCTACATATTATAAACTTGCCATGGAATCTAATTATCTTACTTCTGGACATTGAGGTAGCCACCCTTAGTTGTAAGAGTTGTATCTGGGGGTAAGGCAGCAAGATCCGGGGGTGGCTGAGCATAATACATGAGCTGAGACTGAGTGATGATGGAATCGATAAGCTCCAATGTGTCTTCTCTCTCTTTTGTTTGGTCCTCTTGCTCACTATTTATATAATCAATGTATTAGAACAAATATATTTTAAAATATGTGCTGTAAAGAAATTTAAATTCACACACAATAGATCTGAATACCAACCAAATTGTTCATTGTTAATTTGACTTTTTTTTTGGGGGGGGGGGGGGGAGGAGGGAATTTCACCACTTAAATATCTGCAAACCTCAATATTTAAACATTACTAAAATATTTAGGTAGTAGGTTGGTAGACAGCAACCACCCAGGGAAGTACTACCGTCCTGCCAGATGACTGTGAAACAAAAACCTGTAATTGTTTTGCATGATGGTAGGATTGCTGGTTTCTTTTTCTGTCTCATAAACACGCTAAGATAACAGGGATATCTTGCTACTCCTACTTACACTTTGGTCACACTTCACAGACACGCACATGCATATATATATATACATACATCTAGGTTTTTCTCCTTTTTCTAAATAGCTCTTGTTCTTTTTTATTTCTTCTATTGTCCATGGGGAAGTGGAAAAGAATCTTTCCTCCGTAAGCCATGCGTGTCGTATGAGGCGACTAAAATGCCGGGAGCAATGGGCTAGTAACTCCTTCTCCTGTATACAATTACTAAAAAAGAGAAGAAGAAAAACTTTATAAAACTGGGTTGCTTAAATGTGCGTGGATGTAGTGCGGATGACAAGAAACAGATGATTGCTGATGTTATGAATGAAAAGAAGTTGGATGTCCTGGCCCTAAGCGAAACAAAGCTGAAGGGGGTAGGAGAGTTTCAGTGGGGGGAAATAAATGGGATTAAATCTGGAGTATCTGAGAGAGTTAGAGCAAAGGAAGGGGTAGCAGTAATGTTAAATGATCAGTTATGGAAGGAGAAAAGAGAATATGAATGTGTAAATTCAAGAATTATGTGGATTAAAGTAAAGGTTGGATGCGAGAAGTGGGTCATAATAAGCGTGTATGCACCTGGAGAAGAGAGGAATGCAGAGGAGAGAGAGAGATTTTGGGAGATGTTAAGTGAATGTATAGGAGCCTTTGAACAAAGTGAGAGAGTAATTGTGGTAGGGGACTTGAATGCTAAAGTAGGAGAAACTTTTAGAGAGGGTGTGGTAGGTAAGTTTGGGGTGCCAGGTGTAAATGATAATGGGAGCCCTTTGATTGAACTTTGTATAGAAAGGGGTTTAGTTATAGGTAATACATATTTTAAGAAAAAGAGGATAAATAAGTATACACGATATGATGTAGGGCGAAATGACAGTAGTTTGTTGGATTATGTATTGGTAGATAAAAGACTGTTGAGTAGACTTCAGGATGTACATGTTTATAGAGGGGCCACAGATATATCAGATCACTTTCTAGTTGTAGCTACACTGAGAGTAAAAGGTAGATGGGATACAAGGAGAATAGAAGCATCAGGGAAGAGAGAGGTGAAGGTTTATAAACTAAAAGAGGAGGCAGTTAGGGTAAGATATAAACAGCTATTGGAGGATAGATGGGCTAATGAGAGCATAGGCAATGGGGTCGAAGAGGTATGGGGTAGGTTTAAAAATGTAGTGTTAGAGTGTTCAGCAGAAGTTTGTGGTTACAGGAAAGTGGGTGCAGGAGGGAAGAGGAGCGATTGGTGGAATGATGATGTAAAGAGAGTAGTAAGGGAGAAAAAGTTAGCATATGAGAAGTTTTTACAAAGTAGAAGTGATGCAAGGAGGGAAGAGTATATGGAGAAAAAGAGAGAGGTTAAGAGAGTGGTGAAGCAATGTAAAAAGAGAGCAAATGAGAGAGTGGGTGAGATGTTATCAACAAATTTTGTTGAAAATAAGAAAAAGTTTTGGAGTGAGATTAACAAGTTAAGAAAGCCTAGAGAACAAATGGATTTGTCAGTTAAAAATAGGAGAGGAGAGTTATTAAATGGAGAGTTAGAGGTATTGGGAAGATGGAAGGAATATTTTGAGGAATTGTTAAATGTTGATGAAGATAGGGAAGCTGTGATTTCGTGTATAGGGCAAGGAGGAATAACATCTTGTAGGAGTGAGGAAGAGCCAGTTGTGGTGTGGGGGAAGTTCGTGAGGCAGTAGGTAAAATGAAAGGGGGTAAGGCAGCCGGGATTGATGGGATAAAGATAGAAATGTTAAAAGCAGGTGGGGATTATAGTTTTGGAGTGGTTGGTGCAATTGTTTAATAAATGTATGGAAGAGGGTAAGGTACCTAGGGATTGGCAGAGAGCATGCATAGTTCCTTTGTATAAAGGCAAAGGGGAAAAAGAGAGTGCAAAAATTATAGGGGGATAAGTCTGTTGAGTGTACCTGGTAAAGTGTATGGTAGAGTTATAATTGAAAGAATTAAGAGTAAGACGGAGAATAGGATAGCAGATGAACAAGGAGGCTTTAGGAAAGGTAGGGGGTGTGTGGACCAGGTGTTTACAGTGAAACATATAAGTGAACAGTATTTAGATAAGGCTAAAGAGGTCTTTGTGGCATTTATGGATTTGGAAAAGGCGTATGACAGGGTGGATAGGGGGGCAATGTGGCAGATGTTGCAAGTGTATGGTGTAGGAGGTAGGTTACTGAAAGCAGTGAAGAGTTTTTACGAGGATAGTGAGGCTCAAGTTAGAGTATGTAGGAAAGAGGGAAATTTTTCCCAGTAAAAGTAGGCCTTAGACAAGGATGTGTGATGTCACCGTGGTTGTTTAATATATTTATAGATGGGGTTGTAAGAGAAGTAAATGCGAGGGTCTTGGCAAGAGGCGTGGAGTTAAAAGATAAAGAATCACACACAAAGTGGGAGTTGTCACAGCTGCTCTTTGCTGATGACACTGTGCTCTTGGGAGATTCTGAAGAGAAGTTGCAGAGATTGGTGGATGAATTTGGTAGGGTGTGCAAAAGAAGAAAATTAAAGGTGAATACAGGAAAGAGTAAGGTTATGAGGATAACAAAAAGATTAGGTGATGAAAGATTGAATATCAGATTGGAGGGAGAGAGTATGGAGGAGGTGAACGTATTCAGATATTTGGGAGTGGACGTGTCAGCGGATGGGTCTATGAAAGATGAGGTGAATCATAGAATTGATGAGGGAAAAAGAGTGAGTGGTGCACTTAGGAGTCTGTGGAGACAAAGAACTTTGTCCTTGGAGGCAAAGAGGGGAATGTATGAGAGTATAGTTTTACCAACGCTCTTATATGGGTGTGAAGCGTGGGTGATGAATGTTGCAGCGAGGAGAAGGCTGGAGGCAGTGGAGATGTCATGTCTGAGGGCAATGTGTGGTGTGAATATAATGCAGAGAATTCGTAGTTTGGAAGTTAGGAGGAGGTGGGGATTACCAAAACTGTTGTCCGAGGGCTGAGGAAGGGTTGTTGAGGTGGTTCGGACATTGTAGAGAGAATGGAGCGAAACAGAATGACTTCAAGAGTGTATCAGTCTGTAGTGGAAGGAAGGCGGGGTAGGGGTCGGCCTAGGAAGGGTTGGAGGAGGGGGTAAAGGAGGTTTTGTGTGCGAGGGGCTTGGACTTCCAGCAGGCATGCGTGAGCGTGTTTGATAGGAGTGAATGGAGACAAATGGTTTTTAATACTTGACGTGCTGTTGGAGTGTGAGCAAAGTAACATTTATGAAGGGATTCAGGGAAACCGGCAGGCCGGACTTGAGTCCTGGAGATGGGAAGTACAGTGCCTGCACTCTGAAGGAGGGGTGTTAATGTTTGCAGTTTAAAAACTGTAGTGTAAAGCACCCTTCTGGCAAGACAGTGATGGAGTGAATGATGGTGAAAGTTTTTCTTTTTCGGGCCACCCTGCCTTGGTGGGAATCGGCCAGTGTGATAATAAAAAAAAAAATAAAAAAATAAATACTAAAATATTAATGATGTACCATTTAAAGCAATTTGAAATCAATCACAAACTACTGCAATATAATCTAATCAAGAAGTGAAATCATATTGCCTAAAATTATATACAAGACTGACTGCAAAAATTACAACCATTATACAATTTACCTATATGTATACTTTTTTTTTTTTAATTCAGTCAATATCTCTTGCCAAGGCAGGATGACACAAAGAGGAAAACACATTCATCATCACTCATTCAATCACCATCCTTCCAGAAATATGCTGACGTCTCACTCAGATTACCCTCCAAGTGTAGCATCCCTACCCCGCCTTCAGAGTGCACCCACTGCCTTCCCACACTCAGGATTAAGTCCAACTAACCAGGTTCCCTGAATTGCTTAATAAAGGTTACATTGATCACACTCCAACAGCACATCCATTAAAAACCAGCCTGTCTCCATTCACTCCTATCTAACACACTCACACAAGCCTGCTTGATGCCCAAACCCCTAAAACTCAGAGCCTCATGTACCCCTTCCTTCCCACCATTTCAGGGATGGCCAGGACCCTTCATACCTTCCACCCAAGCTTTATACACCTTCATCACCAATCAATCCCTTTCCAACATATCTACATGCCCAAACTGCCTCAACAACCTTTTCTCAGTGCTCTGAACTACATTTTTTAGTTTCTATGCTCTGAATTGTACACCTATGTAATGCACTCTTTTAAATATTTTTTAATGTTATCTATTTCTAACTACAGAAAAAAATTCCTCATGTAGTTTATGAATATATTATATACACAACCCATAAATTTTCAGCTACAAGAATACTGTGAGTGTTAAAAATCTGTCAAAGCATAAGCCTTTATCAACAATGTGAAGACTGCATCAAAGGCCACCTTCCTCAATAATCTTTATGGCAAGAGATCCTTGAAAGAGTTATACATGTACGCCATAAGAATGCTTTCTAAATTCATGAATTAATATATTCAATCACTGAAATTCATGCTCTTGGGTTGCAATAAGGTTATATAGTAGGGCCCCACTTTATACGGAAGTTTAGGTTCCAGGCTACTGCCGAAAAGCCGACATCACCAAACAGCAGAACGCCACTTGTTTCCACTTATAAATGTCAGATAATAAGTTTACACTAACATATATTAAGTTAGCAATAGAACAAGGATTAAAAAAATAATAAAAAGTAAAATACATACACAGAACACTCATTACTTACCTCAAAATATTTGTAGTCTTAATGTAGGGTGAGAAATGAGTAGTGTTCATTGTAAGAAGTTAGGTGTGGTAGGACTGGTAGCCAGCCAGGCTACCCCATCCCACCTGACCCACATGTAATATACTTCGACATTTAAAGAGCCCTAGAGCAATAAAATGCATATAGTGTGCACTCATTACTTACCTAAAACTGTAATACATCATATTGTAAATTGTTTTAAATTGTTATATTGCAATACTGTAATCTTTATTAACTAATTTAATAGTATAATAAGTCTCTACTAGACTTATGAAAACCACATAGCATTACCTGATATAATATGCAATTCTCCTGTACTTACTGTAACTCATCTAATGACCATATGAACTATGTATTATTGCCATACTAATCTTAAGTTAATTTTAACCCTAAAACAGTCCAAACATAGATCTACGTTCACGTGCTTTGCGCTCCAAACTTTATTTTCCTCATTTGAAAGCACGTAAAAAAGTAGATTTACGTTCGGAGCCCTCCGAACGTGGATGTAGATGTTAGGTAAGACACATATGAAACAGTTAGGTATCTTTATTTCGAAATAAAGATACCTAACTGTTGCATATGTGTCTTACCTAACAACCTGTCAGTATTTCATACCATTTTAATATTCATGTGGATGTAGATCTACGTTTGGACAGTTTAAGTTTGCCCGAAATGTTCTGCATATAAAGGGGCTTTTGGCATGTACACCAAACTATTATTTTCTCTGTTATAACCATGTATTTGTCAATGTAGTAGTAGGTTGGTGGGGGGGACAGAACCAACCCAGGGAAAATTACTACCATCCTGCCAGATGACTGTGAAACAGAAACCTGTAACTGTTTTCCATGATGGTAGGATTGCTGGTTTCTTTTTCTGTCTCATAAACACGCTAGATAACAGGGATATCTTGCTACTCCTACTTACACTTTGGTCACACTTCACAGACACACACATGCTATGTATATACAGGTCTCCCTCAAATTCACGTTTTCAGCTTTTCGCGGGCTTCACACATTCGCGAATCCCAACCGCCAAATTCCCAGCCACCAAATCCCAGGCCCGCCCAAAAAATCATATTCAAGTTTCCCGCCACCTGCGAGTCCTACTACCCTCCCTCCGACCCCCGCAACTGGCAGCCAGCCCTCCCACCACTCAGTGTGGTTGAGGGTTTGTTTGTTCACTATTTGCTAGTAAATTACAGTATAAAAATGTAAAACACATTCATGACTGCATATTGGAGGGCTAATTTGGGACAGGTATTGGATGGTGACATTCATGTGTTACTCTTGAACACAGCAAAGATCCAAACATTTCTGCTACTGTATTAATAACAATAGTAATAATAATAAGAATTATACGATATAAATTGAAGAAAGAAATTGTACAAAAATACAAGGGAGTGGTTGGACCACATCGTCAGTGTGGCTTTGTTTATGCTGAGTGGGAACATTAGTTCTCCGTGCTCTTCCAAAACATTTAACAATAATCATTTTTGGTGCTTGTAGATTGAAGTGTGACTGGAGTGGTAGAGGTGATAGAGGCAGTGGTAGAGGCAGTGTAGAGGCAGTGGTAGAGGCAGTGGTAGAGGCAGGTGGGTAGAGGCATGGTTGAGGCAGTGGAAGAGGCAGTGAGGAGCAGTGGAAGAGGCAGTGGAAGAGGCTGTGGAAGAGGCAGTGGAGAGGGCAGTGGTAGAGGCAGTGGTAGAGGCAGTGGTAGAGGGCAGTGGAGAGGCAGGGATAGAGGCAGTGATATTTCCTTAACATATATGTTATTAATAATAATAGTACATTATGAATAACATTTATTATTAGTATTATAAATGTTATTAATATTATCATGTACTATATTATTTATTAACATAGTATATGTTAGTAATACCACTGCCTCCACCTCTGCCTCTATCACTGCCTCTATCACTGCCTCTACACTGCCTCAACCGCTTGAATTATTGCGAAAGTTTGGAAAGAGCACGGAGACTCATGTCCACTCCAGCATTAACAAAGCCCCACTGACGATGTGGTCAACACTCCATGGATTTTGTTCATTTCTTCTTCAATTTTTTATCATATTATTATTATTATATATATTTTTATTATTATTATTTTTATTAGTATTATTATTATTGTTACTATTGTTATCTATTAGCAGTAGCAGAATGTTTGATTTCTTTGCTGTGTTCAAGAGGGTAAACACTGATGTCACCGTCCAATACTGATCAAATAGCCATTCCACTATGCAGGTCATGAAATGAGTTTACATTATTTATATGTGTTTAATAGCAAATAATGAACAAACCAAAACACTCACCACACTGAGTGGTGGGAGGGTGGCTGCCAGTTGTGGGGGGTCAGCAGAGGGAGGGATAGTAGGGGATCGATTGGTTGAGGAAGTGGTGGAGGCAGTGGTGGAGTCTGTGGTTTTACTAACATACAATGTTATTTAAAGCATAACTTGTATATAATTAGGTACAACATACGACGTTTCAAGTATTTTATGATTGTTCATGGTTCACAAGTTAAGACAGATTGTATTATATTTCCCTACAATATATTGGAGCACCAAACATTCACGGTTTTTCAACATTCGCGAGGCTCTTGATCCCCTTAACCCTCGCGAATGTTGAGGAACAACCTGTCTACATCTAGGTTTTTCTGCCTTTTTCTAATAGGCTCTTGTTTCTCTATTTTTCTTCTATTGTCATGGCGAAAGTGGGAAAAGAATCTTTCTCCGTAAGCCATGCGTGTCGTTTGAGGCGGACTAAAAGGCCGGGAGCATGGGCTAGTAACCCCTTTCCTGAAGACATTTACTAAAAAAAGAGAAGAAGAAAAACTTTATAAAAACTTGGATGCTAATGTGTGTGGCTGTAGTGGGATGACAAGAAGAAAACAGATGATTGCTGATGTTAGGAATGAAAAAGAAGTTGGATGTCCTGGCCCTAAGCAAAAACAAAGCTGAAGGGGGTAGGGAGTTTCAGTGGGGGGAAATAAATGGGATTAAATCTGGAGATTCTGAGAGAGTTAGAGCGAAAAGTCCGAGGGTCGCAGTAATGTTGAATGCTCAGTGATGGAAGGAGAAAAGAGGAATATAATGTGTAAATTCAAGAAAATTATGTGGATTAAAGTAAAGGTACAGGTTGTAGGTTGGTAGACAGCAACCACCAGGGAAAGTACTACCGTCCTGCCAGATGACTGTGAAACAAAACCTGTAACTGTTTTGCATGATGGTAGGATTGCTAGTTTTCTTTTTCTGGTCTCATAAACACGCTAGTAACCGGGGATATTTGCTACGCCTATTACACTTTGGTCACACTTCACAGCACGCACATGCATATATCTATATATACATACATCTAGGTTTTCTCCTTATTCTTAAAATAGCTCTTGTTCTTTTTTTATTTCTTCTAGTGTCATGGGAAGTGGAAAAGAATCTTTCCTCCGTAAGCCATGGTGGTAATGATGGCGACTAAAATGCGGGAGCAATGGGCTAGTAACCCTTTCCTGTATCATTTTCTAAAAAAGAGAAGAAAAGAAAACTTTTATAAAACTGGTGTTTAACTGTGCGTGGATGTAGTTGCCGGAGACAAGAAAAAACAGTGATTGCTGATGTTATGAATGAAAGAAGTTGGATGTCCTGGTCTAAGCGGAAACAAAAAAAAATGAAGGGGGTAGGAGAAGATCCAGTGGGGGGAAATAATATGGGATTAAATCTGGCGTACTGAGAGAGTTAGAGCAACGGAAAGGGGTAGCAGAATGGTAAATGATCCAGTTATGGAAGGAGAAAAGGATATGAATGTGTAATTCGAGAATTATGTGATTAAAGTAAAGGTTGGATGCGAGAAGTGGGTCATAATAAGCGTGTATGCACCTGGAGAGAGAGGAATTGCAGGGAGAGAGAGAGATTTTGGGAGATGTTAAGTGAATGTATAGGAGCTTTGAAACCAAGTGGAGAGGAGTAATTGTGGTGGGGACCTGAATGCTAAAGTAGGAGAAACTTTAGAAAGGGTTGGTAGGTAAGTTGGGGGTGCCAGGTGCAATGATAAAGGGAGCCCTTTGATTGAACTTTGTATAGAACAGGGGTTTAGTTATAAGGTAATACATTATTTAAGAAAAAAGAGGATAAATAAGTATACACAGATATGATGTAGGGCGAAAATGACAGTAGTTTGTTGGTTTATGTATTAGTTAGATAAAGACTGTTGAGTAGACTTTTTTTCAAGGATGTACGTGTTTATCGAGGGGCCACAGATATATCAGATCCACTTTTCTAGTTGTAGCTACACTGAGGGTAAAACGGTTAGATGGGATCACAAGGAGAATAGAAGCATCAGGAGAGAGAGTGAAGGTTTATAAACTAAGGAGGAGCAGTTAGGGTAAGATATAACCAGCTATTGGAGTTAGATGGGCTAATGAGAGCATAGGCAATGGGGGCGAAGAGGAATGGGGTAGGTTTAAAAATGTTGTGTTGGGTGTTCAGCAGGAAGTTTGTGGTTAAGGAAAGTGGGTGCAGGAGGGAAGAGGAGCGGATTGGTGGAATGATGATGTAAAGAGAGTAGTACGGGAGAAAAAGTTAGCAATATGAGAAGTTTTATACAAAGTAGAAGTGATGCAAGGGAGGGAAAGTTATATGGAGAAAAATGAGAGAGGTTAGAGAGTGGTGAAGCATGTAAAAAGAGAGCAAATGAGAGAGTGGGTGAGCTGTTATCAAAACAAATTTGGTGAAATAAGAAAAAGTTTTGGGTGAGATTAACAAGTTAAGGAAGCCTAGAGAACAAATGGATTTGTCAGTTAAATATAGGAGGAGGAGGGTTATTAAATGGAGAGTTAGAGGTATTGGAAGATGGGTCTTCAGGAAATATATTTTGAGGGAATTGTTAAATGTTGAAGAAGATGGGACGCTGTGATTTCGTGTATGGGGCAAGGAGGAATAACATCTGTAGGGAGTGAGGACGGAGCCCAGTTGTGAGTGTTGGGGGAAGTTCGTGGAGGCAGTAGGTAAAATGAAAGGGGGAAGGCAGCCGGGAGTGATGGGATAAGATAGAAATGTTTAACGCAGGTGGGGTATAGTTTTGAGTGGTTGGTGCAATTATTTAATAAATGTATGGAAGAGGGTAAGTTACCTAGGGATTGGCAGAGAGCAGCATAGTTCCTTTGTTATAAAAAGGGCACGGGGATAAAAGAGAGTGCAAAAATTATAGGGGGATAAGTCTGTTGAGTGTACCGGTTAAAGTGTATGGTAGAGTTTTAATTGGAAGGAATTATGAGTAAGACGGAGATAGGATAGCAGATGAACAAGGAGGTTTAGGAAAGGTAAGGGGGTGTGTGAGACCAGGTGTTTACAGTGAAAATATAAGTGAACAGTATTTAGCTAAGGCTAAAAGAGGTCTTTGTGCAGTTATGGGATTTGGAAAAGGCGTATGACAGGGTGGATAGGGGGGCAATGTGTGGCAGTGTGGCAAGTGTATGGGTAGGAGGTAGGTTACTGAAAGCAGTGAAGAGTTTTTACGAGGATAGTGAGGCTCAAGTTAGAGTCTGTAGAAAGAGGAAATTTTTTTCCAGTAAAAATAGGCCTTAGGACAAGGATGTGTGATGTCACCGTGGTTGTTTAATATATTTATAGATGGGGTTGTAGAGAAGTAATGCGAGGGTTAGGCAAGAGGCGTGGAGTTTAAAAAGATAAAGAATCCACACAAGGGTGGGAGTTGTCACAGTTGTCTTTGCTGATGTCACTGTGTTCTTGAGAGAGTCTGAGAGAAGCTGCAGAGGATTGGTGGATGAATTTGGTAGGGTGTGCCAAGAAGAAATTAAAGGTGAATACAGGAAAGAGTAAGGTTATGAGGATAACAAAAAGATTAGGTGATGAAAGATTGAATATCAGATTGGAGGGAGGGAGTATGGAGGGAGGTGATCGTATTCAGATATTTGGGAGTGACGTGTCGCGGATGGGTCTATGAAAGATGAGGGTGAATCATAGAAATTGTTGAGGGAAAAAGAGTGAGTGGTGCACTTGGAGTCTGTGGAGACAGATAACTTTGTCCTTGGAGGCAAAGTGGGGATTGTTATGAGAGTCTAGTTTTACCAACGCTATTATATGGGTGTGAGCATGGGTGATGAATGTTGCAGCTGGTGAGGAGAAGGCTGGTGGCAGTAATTGGAGATGTCATGTCTGAGGGCAATGTGTGGTGTGAATATAATGCAGAGAATTGTTAGTTTGGAGGTTAGGGGGAGGAGGTGCGGGATTACCCAAAACTGTGTCCAGAGGGCTGCGGAGGGTTGTTGAAGGTGGTTCGGACATGTAGAGAAGAATGGAGCGAAACAGAATAACTTCACGAGTGTATCAGTCTGTAGTGGAAGGAAGGCGGGGGTTAAATATAGGGTCGGCCTAGGAAGGGTTGGAGGGAGGGGGTTAAAGGAGGTTTTGTGGTGCGAGGGGGCTGGGACTTTCCAGCAGGCATGCGTGACGCGTGTTTGATAGGAGTGAATAGGAGGACAAATGGTTTTTAATACTTGACGTTGCTGTTGGAGGGGGGTTGTGAGCAAAGTAACATTTATGAAGGGATTCAGGGAAACGGCAGGCGGACTTGAGTCCTGGAGATGGAAGTACAGCAAAAGCCTGCATCTGAAGGAGGGGGTGTTACTGTTGCAGTTTAAATAACTGTAGTGGTAAAGTCCTTCTGGCAAAGACAGTGATGGTGTTGAATGTGGTGATAAAGTTTTTCTTTTTCGGGCCACCCTGCTTGGTGGGGAATCGGCCAGGTTTGATAATAAAAAAAAATAAAGTAAAGGTTGGATGCGTGGAAGTGGGTCTTAATAAGCGTGTATGCACCTGGCGAAGAGAGGATTGCAGGGAGAGAGAGAGATTTTGGGAGATGTTACGTGAATGTATAGGCGCCTTTGAACCAAGTGAGAGAGAATTGTGGTTGGGGGACCTGGAATGCTAAAGTAGGAGAAACTTTGAGAGAGGGTGTGGGGTAGTTAAAGTTTGGGGTTGCAGTGTAATGATTATGGGAGCCCCTTTGATTGACAACTTTGTGTTGAAAGGGTTTAGTTATAGGTAATACATATTTTAAGAAAAAGAGGATAAATAAGTATACAAGATCTGATGTAGGGCGAAATGACAGTAGTTTGTTGGATTATGTATTGGTAGATAAAAGGGACGGTGTGAGGAGACTTCAGGATGTAATGTTTATAGAGGGGCCCTCAGGATATATCAGATCACTTTCTAGTTTTTTTGTAGCTACACTGAGAGTAGAAAAGGTAGATGGGATACAAGGAGAATAGAAGCATCAGAGAAGAGCGAGGTGACGGTTTATAAACTTAAAAAGCGGAGGCAGTTAGGGTAAGATATAAACAGCTATTGGAGGGATAGATGGGTAAGAGAGCATAGGCAATGGGTTCGAGAGGTATGTGTGGGTTTATAAATGTAGTGTTAGAGTGTTCAGCAGAAGTTTGTGGTTACAGGAAAAAGTGGGTGACGGGAGGGAAGAGGAGCGATTGGTGGAATGGTGAGAAAGGAGAGTCGTAAGGGAGAAAAAGTTAGCATATTGAGAAGTTTTACAAAGTAGAAGTGATGCAGGAGGGGAGAGTATATGGAGAAAAAGAAGAGGTTAAGAGAGTGGTGAAGGCAATGTAAAAAGAGAGCAAATGAGAGAGTGGGTGAGATGTTATCAACAAAATTTTGATGGAAAATAAGAAAAAGTTTTGGAGTGAGATAACAAGTTAAGAAAGCCTAGAGGAACAAATGGATTTGTCAGTTAAAAATAGGAGAAGGAGAGTTATTAATGGAGAGTTAGAAGTATTGGAAGGATGAGGGAAATTTTGAGAATTGTTAAACTGTTGATGAAGAAGGAAGCTGTGATTTCGTGTTGGACAAGGAGGAATAAAATTTGTAGAGTGAGGAAGAGCCAGTTGTGAGTGTGGGGGAAGTTTTCATGAGGCAGTAGGTAAATTGAAAGGGGGTAAGGCAGCCGGGATTTGATGGGATAAAGATAGAAATGTAAAACCAGGTGGGGATTAGTTTTGAAGTGGTTGGTGCAATTATTTATAAATGTATGGGTAAGAGGGTCAGGTGCCTAGGGATTGGCAGAGAAGGCATGCATAGTTCTTTGTATAAAGGCAAAGGGATAAAGAGAGTGCAAAAATTATAGGGGATAAGTCTGCCTGAGTTATACCTGGTAAAGTGGTATGGTAGAGTTATTATTGAAAGAATTAAGAGAAGACGGAGAATAGGGATAGAGATGAACAAGGAGGCTTTAGGCGAGGTAGGGTGTGTGTGGACCAGGTGTTTTACAGTGATAATATAAGTGAACAGTACTTAGATAGGCTAAAGAGGTCTTTGTGGCATTTTGGATTTGGAAAAGGGTATGACAGGGTGGTCAGGGTGCGCAAATGTTGCAGTGTGCACGTGTATGGTGTAGGAGGAAAGGTTTACGAAAGCAGTGAAGAGTTTTTACGAGGATAGTGGGCTCGAGTTAGAGTATGTAGGAGAGAGGGAAAATATTTCCCAGTAAAAGTAGGCCTTTAGACAGGGATGTGTGAAGTCGCCGTGGTTGTTTAATACAGTGGACCCCGCATAACGAAGGCATCACATAGCGATTATTTCGCATACGCGTTACTTTAATTGCAAAATTTTGCATCACATACGCTTAAAAACCCGTTACCGATTTTCGTCGAGACACGTCCAATGTGCGGCCTGAGCCACGCTCACATGTTCCGCGGTGGCATTGTTTACAGCCAGCCTACGCGGTAACATCCAAGCATACAATCGGAATATTTAGCCTATTTACAGTGTTTTCGGTGCTTTTTCTGGAGGAAAAATATAAAGTGACCATGGGCCCCAAGAAAGCTTCTAGTGCCACCCTACCGCAATAAGGGTGAGAATTACAATAGAGATGAAGAAAAAGATCATTGATAGTATGAAAGTGGAGTGATGTCTCCGAGTGGCAGGTTGTATATAAACCCCCCTTAACATCGCTATATTGGTGGTACAGCTGCTGCTGCTGCTGATGCACTGTCAGCTGCTGGATGCAGCTGCACTGTCAGCGCTGCTGTCTGTGTAGCACCGTTGTTGGTGTGGTTTTATTGCGAATACCAAGAAACAATTAACCCCAGGGATTTGCCACCCAGGTTAACCCCAAAAAGTCAGTGTCATCGGAAAGGACTGTCTCACTTATTTTCCAATTAGGGGTCCTTATCTTGTCTCCCAGATGCAAACCACACAAGTCGACTAACACCCAGGTGAACCTGGAAAAAATGCCTGGAACTAGTGCTCATATTGGTGAATTTACGCAGCAAAGGTTGGTGTGAGAGATTTAAGAATCGTAGAGACAAACACAGTGTGATAAGGGCCTGTTCTTATTATGGAAGAAATGCCAAACCAGGACCTTACAGTACTCAGGAGGAAAAGGCCCTCCCAGGACACAGTGTCTCTCAGACCTTGCTGCATCTTCAAAAAAGGTAAGTGTCCTATATTCTTTCATTAGTAGACTAGTACATGCACATAATATATGTGCATGTCCTTACTCTACTCATGTGCATGTTCCATTCTTAGTGTGTGGGACAATGGTATCTTCATGTGGTACTAATTTTTTCCAACTTGTGGGTGTCTGGCCCGGATTACTATTTATTTCATTCTTTTCTAATTTGGACAAAATCCTTCCCAACCACTACAAATCTATACTCCAATACGATGTAGCGCTAATGGTGCACGGATGTAAGAATCGTAGTGCAGCGCTGGGGGAGGGCGGACACTAACCGTAATACACACTATTCTGTGGTACTAACCTGCCCTATATTCATAGCCTATGCGACGGCGTCTGAATATAGTAGAAGACTCGAAGTGAAGACTAGCAAATTATTTTTACAGGTAAAGATAAACCGCCCCCCCCCCCCCCCCCCCTCCCTCCCCCCCGACCCACATTCCCCCCTCCTACTCCCCCCCCCCCCCCCCGCCCCCACCCCCCCCCCCCCCCCCCCCCCCCCCCCCCCCTCGGCACTCAACCCCGATGTATAATGTGATTATCATTCATCAGATTCATGAATAGTACAGCGTGCGCCTCGATTTGCCTTGTGTATCGGCTCAGAGCTGATCTCTGTCGACTGCCCAATATTATAGAAGAGACACTGTGCTCTCTTCAGTTGCACTCAGCATGTCACATGTCGTATAGATAGAAGTTGCAGGATGACTTGTACAGCTCGGGAGTTATGTTAAGACTTTGAAAACATTGAAACGGGAGTGTAAACTCGAACGAAACCACTTCACGTCAAGAGTGAATTGCAGGGACTAAGACAGAGCCCCTATAGAGTTATGAGGATAACAAAATAGCGCTCTATTTGTTCTCGAGAACTCTGCCTTAGAAGGTACATCATTCTAGTACTACGGCTCTGGTGTTTCCTGAACACGTCTGCGATAAATGAGTTACCTCGTTATGCCTGCAGGCACGGTGTCGCAATCAGCACTATTCATATATTTAGGGAGTGGACGTACGTAGCGGAGGGTCATCTCGGTCCCCCCTCCCCCCCCCCCCCCCCCTCCCCCCCATGAAGATGAAGGTGAATACTAGATGAATAGCGGGGAATAAGAGTAGAGTTGTTCACTTAGGAGTCTGTGGAGACAAAAAGAAAATTGTACATTGGAGTGCAAAGAGCACAGACATATTACCCCCCCCCCCCCCCCCCCCCCCTACAATCCACACCCTTTGTTCCAAACTCCTATCAACACGCTCGACACATGCTTCTCTAGAGAGAGAGAGGAGCCCAAGCACGGTGTAATCAACGACTGTATAAAGCCTCACTCGTTAGCCTACTAGTCTCTCACTCATGTATACTACTTATGTTCCGCACCACCCATACCCGCCTTCCTTCATAAGCATGATAACATCTTTTCCCATACATTGAGTGTCGATGTCTGTGTAAATCGCTCCACTAGTACGTCGTGTAATGCTATCGAACCTACCTCAACACACCCGTCTCGCTCAGCCTGTGGACGGAGTTGTGTGCGTGAATCGCCGCCAACTGTAACTTCCGCAACTAGTATATTCTCGGCATGTGCAGATGGTTTCACACCGCAATTGCCCGTCTCGAGACGATGCACATCTGTCGCGAGCTAGCCTCCATGCCTTATTGTTGTTGCTTTTCTTCCTTCGGCTATGTTTAGCACTTTGCCATGAGGAGCAAACATCGAGGCCGCACAGCATCGTGTCCGCCGCTACACTGTGAATTATCAGTACTCTTGCACAACGCTACGATCACTTACGTCTTGTGCTCGGATCAGTTAGGCCCGCGACGCGCTGCCGGGATTACCAAACTGTTGTCCAGAGAGGCTGAGGTAGGGTTTTGAGGTGGTGTCGGGACATGTAGAGAGAAAGGACGAAACAGAATGACTTCAAAGAGTGTATCAGTCTGTAGTGGAAGAAGGCGGGGTAGGGGTCGGCCTAGGAAAGGTTGGAGAGAGGGGGTAAAGGAGAGGTTTTTGTTGATGTGCGAGGGGTAGGGCTTCCAGCAGGCATGACGTGAGCGTGTTTGATAGGAGTGCATGGAGACAAATGGTTTTAATAATTGACGTGCTGTTTGGAGTTGTGAGCAAAGTCAACCATTTATGAAGGGGTTCAGGGAAAACGGCAGGCCGGACTGAGTCCTGGAGATGGGACGTGCAGTGCCTGCACTCTGAAGGAGGGGTGTTAAAGTTGTAGTTTAAAAAACTGTAGTGTAAAGCACCCTTCTGGCAAGGGACAGAGATGGCTGTGACTGATGGTGAAAGTTTTTCTTTTTTGGGCACCTGCTTGGTGGGAAATCGGCCAGTGTGATAATAATAATTAAATAAAAAATATTTAATTTTACCTTAAAATATTTTGTTAGCTTAATGTTTTAATATTGGTGCAGGTGAATGTAGGGCAGGTAGGTACGAATAGAGTTTTAGGTATTGTAACCTATTGGCCCCCCATCACACATTAATACTAGGACATTTAAAGTGCCCTAGACTATTAAAATGCATATACAGTATACTCATTACTTACCTTAAAACATTTGTAGTCTTAATTTCAAAGTTTACTCTCTATAAGGATTACAATGCTGAGTTTACAGAATTTGGTTATGTGGGTTTACATGTAGATAACTTAATGATTTACAGAGTGTACCACAGAAACCTAGCATGGCTTGGCATTTCGGGCAGATTTAGTTTAATTCTTAATTTTAAAATATTACAAATTATAAGGTAAGTTGGTATTATGGCTAAATGACTAAATGCTAGTTTGTGAGTTTAGCAATGTGAATGCTTTTGTTTTGGCACAGTACTTAGTTTCCGTATTGGAGTATCACAGGATTCATTTATTTTAAGATTGAGATTAATATTTCTGTTTATGGTCAAATGGAGCTGAGTGAGTGTAAGTGTGAACACCAGGTGCTTTTCGTGTGCAGTTAGTTGACGGGGTGTATCAGGGAGTGAAGATGTTTTAATGGTAGTTTCGAATGGTGATGATGTGTCTGCAGTTTCTAGAGTTCTCATGTAGGGTGTTCAGATTTTTTTAGGGTCTTTGACATATACTATTGCATTTTGGGAAAGGTTTTGTGGGGACACGGGGAATGTCGTAGAGAGTTTGTGTTGGTTGTTATGCCCCTGAGGGGTCTGTCACAACTCACAAGAAAGCGTTTTTGGTCAAGGTTGATATTGGAGTTTAAAGGTCTGTAGATGTAGAAAGCACAGTAGTAAGTGTGGATGTATGAACAGGGAGCTAAGTTTAGAATCTATGAAGAGTGGGGTGGGGTGTGTTTCCAGGGATGGGCTTTAGTGTAGTGAGTATTCTTACTGCGGCTTTTTGTAGGGTTATATTGGCTTTAGGTTTGTGTTTGCTGCAGTTAGATCCTCAGCACAAAATGATAGGTGAGGTATGGATATGTGAGTGGTATGTGAGAGAAGGGGCATTTTGCGGCACGTAGTATTGTATCTAGGAGAGGATCCCAAACTGTTTTGGATTACTTTTTGTATGTGTTGGATATAGGGTGCTGAAATTCAGGTTGTTGTCAGTAGAGGCCTCGGAATTTGCCCCTCATTATGTCTGGTACATTAGAGTGTTGTCGATCTTAATGTTAATTTGGCATCCCTCCTCTGCTACCAAAACATAATATAGTTAGGTTCTTGTAGTGTTTAAGCGTACAGTATATTGGCTGTCATCCAAGTCGATATTGTGATAGCTCCTCGTTAGCAATGGTGTTGCGGGTGGCAAGGATTAGGGTGAGAAAATGAACGTTAGTCGTGTGCAGCAAAGAGAATGGGTTTCAGGTGTTGGGATACATTTGGAGATCATTTGATTATTGTGGGAAGGCAGGGGACCAAGGACACTTCCCTGCCGAACTCCAGTATCAAGTGGCCGTGTTGTTGAGCTGTGTCTTTAATGGTGACATATGATAACTATTAGTAAGGTAAAGAAGATTTGAAATAAGCAAGCGCATGGCCTCTTATACCGTAATGGTCAAGTTTGTGGAGTAGGATGCCGTGGTAAACGAGATTAAACGAGAGAGAAAGATAGAGATATACACGTGTGTGTGGCGCTGTGTGTGTGTGTGTGTGTGTGTGTACTCACTAAGTTGTTGTACTCACCTAGTTGAGGTTGCAGGGGTCGAGTCCAAGCTCCTGGCCCCGCCTCTTCACTGGTCGCCACTAGGTCACTCTCCCTGAACCATGAGCTTTATCGTACCTCTGCTCTTAAAGCTATGTATGGAATCCTGCCTCCACTACATCTCTCCCAAACTATTCACTTCTGACTACTCTGTGGCTGAAGAAACTATCTCCTAACATCCTTGTGAGTCAATCTTGTGTCTTCAGCTTCCCAAACTGTGTCCCTTGTTGCTTGTCCAAATCTCTGGAACAATCCTGTCATTGTCCCACCTTGTCAATTCCTCTCAGTATTTTGTATGTCGTGATATGTCCCCCCTATCTCTCTGTCCTCCAGTGTTGTCAGGTTGATTTTCTTAACCTCTCCTCATAGGAACATTACCTCTTACTCTGGGGACCCAGTTCTTGTTGCAAACCTTTGCATTCTCTGTTTCTTTACGTGCTTGGCAAGGGTGTGCCGGTTCCATAACTGGTTGCCGCATACTCCAATAAGGGCCTAACGTACACGGTGTACAGGAGTCCTGAATTATTACCTTATGAAGATGTCGGAATGCGGTTCTGAGGTTTGCTAGGCGCCATATGCTTGCAGCAAGTTATTTGGTTGATGTGCGGCTTCAGGAGATGTGCTGGGTGTTATACTCCACCCCAAAGATCTTTTTCTTTGAGTGAGGTTGTAGTCTCTGGCCCCTAGACTGTTACTCCGTTCTGCGGTCTTCTTTGCCCTTCCCAATCTTCATGACTTTGCACTTGGTGGGAATTGAAACTCCAGGCGCCAAATTGCTGGACAGGTCTGCTGCCTGCCAGATCCCTTTGTAGTTATGCCCTTGACTTCGTTCGAGTGAATTTCTTCTCATCAACTTTCACGTCATCTGCAAACAGGGACACCTCAGAGTCTATTCCTTCGATCATGTCGTTCACATACCAGAAACAGCACTGGTCCTAGGACTGTCCCTGTGGGACCCCGCTGGTCACTGTGCCCACTCTGAACCTCGGCCCACGTTCCAGGACTCGCAGCTGTCTTCTGGAAAGTATTCCCTGATTCCATTGTAGTGCCTTCCTGTTAATCCTGCTTGGTCCTCCCGTTTTTGCACCAATCTCTTGTGTGGATTTTTAAGAACATAAGAACTGTAGGAACACTGCAGAAGGGCCAACTGGCCCATACGAAGGGAGGTTCCTTATCAAAATGACATCTTACCTAAAGCTACTCAAGAAAATAACTCCGTACCCTTGGACACCAATAAAACCCAGCCCCTCCCATCATATATTTGTTCAGTCTCTTCTTAAAGCTACCCAAGGTCCTAGCCTCTTCACCCACTGGGAAGGACCTGTTCCACGCATCTAAAACTTGTTAGAAAACCGTACTTACCTATGTCCTTTCTATATCTAAATTGATCCAATTAAATCCATTATTCTGGTTTTACCTGGTTCGGACACCCACAGTACTTTATTAAATGTCTCCTTGTTTATGCCCGTCATCCAATGATACACTTCAATGATATCTTCCCTCATTCTACGCCTCACAGAGATTGGAGATTTAATGGCTTTAAGTTCTATCTTCATAACGGGAGGTTCCTTACACAGTAAATCTTTTAGTCATTCTTTCTTGTATGTTCTCTAACGAGACTATGGGTCCATCTGTAGTAAGTGGGACCCAAAACTGAGCAGCATAATCTAAATGAGCCTCATAGTGCTGTTAGAGCTGTAAAATAACAGTATGGACTTCTGCTACTCTATACATCTTGAGATAAATCCAAGTAATCGGTTGGGCCCCTTGTTTGTGCACACTAAGGCATGCTGTCTTGGCTTTAGGAATTTCAGCTTACATGGACTCCCAAGTCTTTTTCACTTTCCCCGCTTCTGAGTGACCCACTGCCTTCCCTCACTCAGGATTAAGTCCAACCTAAACCAGGTCCTGAATTGCTTAATAAAGGTTACAGTGATCACCTCACAGCACATCCATTAAAAACCAGCCTGTCTCCATTCACTTCCTATCTAACACCTACTCACACAAGCCTGCTTGATGCCCAAACCCCGAAAACTCAGAGCCTCATGTACCCTTCTTCCCACCATTTCAGGGATGGCAGGACCCTCATACCTTCCACCCAGCTTTATACACCCTTCATCACCAATCATCCCGTTTCTAAACATATCGACATGCCCAACAGCTCTCAACACCTTTTTCTCAGTGCTTAACACTTTTTTAGTTTCTATGCTCTGTATTGTACTCCTTTGTAAGGCACTCTTTTAAATATTTTTTAATGTTATCTATTTCTAACTACAGAAAAAAATTCCTCATGTAGTTTTTGAATTTAATATATACACAACCATAAATTTTTCAGCTACAAGAATACTGTGAGTGTTTAAAAATCTGTCAAAGGATAAGCCCTTATTCAACATTGTGAAGACTGCTCAAAAGGCCATCCTTCCTCAATAATCTATATAGCAAGAGATCATTGAAAGAGTTATTACTGTACGCCTTAGGAATGCTTTCTAAATCATGAATTAATATATTCAATCACTGAAATTCATGCTTTCCTGGGTTGCATAAGGTTTATAGTAGGGCCCCACTATACGGGAGTGTAGGTTTCCAGGCTTACTGCCGAAAAAGCCGAACCAATCACCAAAACAGCAGAAACGCCACTTGTTTCCCGTATAAATGTCAGATAATAAGTTTACACTAACATATATTAAGTTAGCAATAGAACAAGGATTAAAAAAATAATAAAAAGTAAAATACATACACAGAACACTCATTACTTACCTCAAAATATTTGTAGTCTTAATGTAGGGTGAGAAATGAGTAGTGTTCATTGTAAGAAGTTAGGTGTGGTAGGACTGGTAGCCAGCCAGGCTACCCCATCCCACCTGACCCACATGTAATATACTTCGACATTTAAAGAGCCCTAGAGCAATAAAATGCATATAGTGTGCACTCATTACTTACCTAAAACTGTAATACATCATATTGTAAATTGTTTTAAATTGTTATATTGCAATACTGTAATCTTTATTAACTAATTTAATATGTATAATAAGTCTCTACTAGACTTATGAAAACCACATAGCATTACCTGATATAATATGCAATTCTCCTGTACTTACTGTAACTCATCTAATGACCATATGAACTATGTATTATTGCCATACTAATCTTAAGTTAATTTTAACCCTAAAACAGTCCAAACATAGATCTACGTTCACGTGCTTTGCGCTCCAAACTTTATTTTCCTCATTTGAAAGCACGTAAAAAAGTAGATTTACGTTCGGAGCCCTCCGAACGTGGATGTAGATGTTAGGTAAGACACATATGAAACAGTTAGGTATCTTTATTTCGGAAATAAAGATACCTAGAACAGTTGATATGTGTCTTACCTAACAACTGTCAGTATTTAATACCATTTTAATATTCATGGGATGTTGATCTACGTTTGGACAGTTTAGTTTGCCGAAATGGTCTGCATATAAAGGGGCTTTTGGCTGTACACCAACTATTATTTTCTCTGTTATAACCATGTATTTGTCAATGTAGTAGTAGGTTGGTGGGGGGGACAGAACCAACCCAGGGAAAATTACTACCATCCTGCCAGATGACTGTGAAACAGAAACTGTAACTGTTTTCCATGATGGTAGGATTGATGAGTTTCTTTTTCTGTCTCATTAACCACCTAGATAACAGGGATATCTTGCTACTCCATACTTACAACTTTGGTCACACTTCACAGACACACACATGCTATGTATATACAGGTCTCCCTCAAATTCACGTTTTCAGCTTTTCGCGGGCTTCACACATTCGCGAATCCCAACCGCCAAATTCCCAGCCACCAAATCCCAGGCCCGCCCAAAAAATCATATTCAAGTTTCCCGCCACCTGCGAGTCCTACTACCCTCCCTCCGACCCCCGCAACTGGCAGCCAGCCCTCCCACCACTCAGTGTGGTTGAGGGTTTGTTTGTTCACTATTTGCTAGTAAATTACAGTATAAAAATGTAAAACACATTCATGACTGCATATTGGAGGGCTAATTTGGGACAGGTATTGGATGGTGACATTCATGTGTTACTCTTGAACACAGCAAAGATCCAAACATTTCTGCTACTGTATTAATAACAATAGTAATAATAATAAGAATTATACGATATAAATTGAAGAAAGAAATTGTACAAAAATACAAGGGAGTGGTTGGACCACATCGTCAGTGTGGCTTTGTTTATGCTGAGTGGGAACATTAGTTCTCCGTGCTCTTCCAAAACATTTAACAATAATCATTTTTGGTGCTTGTAGATTGAAGTGTGACTGGAGTGGTAGAGGTGATAGAGGCAGTGGTAGAGGCAGTGTAGAGGCAGTGGTAGAGGCAGTGGTAGAGGCAGGTGGGTAGAGGCATGGTTGAGGCAGTGGAAGAGGCAGTGAGGAGCAGTGGAAGAGGCAGTGGAAGAGGCTGTGGAAGAGGCAGTGGAGAGGGCAGTGGTAGAGGCAGTGGTAGAGGCAGTGGTAGAGGGCAGTGGAGAGGCAGGGATAGAGGCAGTGATATTTCCTTAACATATATGTTATTAATAATAATAGTACATTATGAATAACATTTATTATTAGTATTATAAATGTTATTAATATTATCATGTACTATATTATTTATTAACATAGTATATGTTAGTAATACCACTGCCTCCACCTCTGCCTCTATCACTGCCTCTATCACTGCCTCTACACTGCCTCAACCGCTTGAATTATTGCGAAAGTTTGGAAAGAGCACGGAGACTCATGTCCACTCCAGCATTAACAAAGCCCCACTGACGATGTGGTCAACACTCCATGGATTTTGTTCATTTCTTCTTCAATTTTTTATCATATTATTATTATTATATATATTTTTATTATTATTATTTTTATTAGTATTATTATTATTGTTACTATTGTTATCTATTAGCAGTAGCAGAATGTTTGATTTCTTTGCTGTGTTCAAGAGGGTAAACACTGATGTCACCGTCCAATACTGATCAAATAGCCATTCCACTATGCAGGTCATGAAATGAGTTTACATTATTTATATGTGTTTAATAGCAAATAATGAACAAACCAAAACACTCACCACACTGAGTGGTGGGAGGGTGGCTGCCAGTTGTGGGGGGTCAGCAGAGGGAGGGATAGTAGGGGATCGATTGGTTGAGGAAGTGGTGGAGGCAGTGGTGGAGTCTGTGGTTTTACTAACATACAATGTTATTTAAAGCATAACTTGTATATAATTAGGTACAACATACGACGTTTCAAGTATTTTATGATTGTTCATGGTTCACAAGTTAAGACAGATTGTATTATATTTCCCTACAATATATTGGAGCACCAAACATTCACGGTTTTTCAACATTCGCGAGGCTCTTGATCCCCTTAACCCTCGCGAATGTTGAGGAACAACCTGTCTACATCTAGGTTTTTCTGCCTTTTTCTAATAGGCTCTTGTTTCTCTATTTTTCTTCTATTGTCATGGCGAAAGTGGGAAAAGAATCTTTCTCCGTAAGCCATGCGTGTCGTTTGAGGCGGACTAAAATGCCGGGAGCAATGGGCTAGTAACCCCTTTCCTGAAGACATTTACTAAAAAAAGAGAAGAAGAAAAACTTTATAAAAACTTGGATGCTAATGTGTGTGGCTGTAGTGGGATGACAAGAAGAAAACAGATGATTGCTGATGTTAGGAATGAAAAAGAAGTTGGATGTCCTGGCCCTAAGCAAAAACAAAGCTGAAGGGGGTAGGGAGTTTCAGTGGGGGGAAATAAATGGGATTAAATCTGGAGATTCTGAGAGAGTTAGAGCGAAAAGTCCGAGGGTCGCAGTAATGTTGAATGCTCAGTGATGGAAGGAGAAAAGAGGAATATAATGTGTAAATTCAAGAAAATTATGTGGATTAAAGTAAAGGTACAGGTTGTAGGTTGGTAGACAGCAACCACCAGGGAAAGTACTACCGTCCTGCCAGATGACTGTGAAACAAAACCTGTAACTGTTTTGCATGATGGTAGGATTGCTAGTTTTCTTTTTCTGGTCTCATAAACACGCTAGTAACCGGGGATATTTGCTACGCCTATTACACTTTGGTCACACTTCACAGCACGCACATGCATATATCTATATATACATACATCTAGGTTTTCTCCTTATTCTTAAAATAGCTCTTGTTCTTTTTTTATTTCTTCTAGTGTCATGGGAAGTGGAAAAGAATCTTTCCTCCGTAAGCCATGGTGGTAATGATGGCGACTAAAATGCGGGAGCAATGGGCTAGTAACCCTTTCCTGTATCATTTTCTAAAAAAGAGAAGAAAAGAAAACTTTTATAAAACTGGTGTTTAACTGTGCGTGGATGTAGTTGCCGGAGACAAGAAAAAACAGTGATTGCTGATGTTATGAATGAAAGAAGTTGGATGTCCTGGTCTAAGCGGAAACAAAAAAAAATGAAGGGGGTAGGAGAAGATCCAGTGGGGGGAAATAATATGGGATTAAATCTGGCGTACTGAGAGAGTTAGAGCAACGGAAAGGGGTAGCAGAATGGTAAATGATCCAGTTATGGAAGGAGAAAAGGATATGAATGTGTAATTCGAGAATTATGTGATTAAAGTAAAGGTTGGATGCGAGAAGTGGGTCATAATAAGCGTGTATGCACCTGGAGAGAGAGGAATTGCAGGGAGAGAGAGAGATTTTGGGAGATGTTAAGTGAATGTATAGGAGCTTTGAAACCAAGTGGAGAGGAGTAATTGTGGTGGGGACCTGAATGCTAAAGTAGGAGAAACTTTAGAAAGGGTTGGTAGGTAAGTTGGGGGTGCCAGGTGCAATGATAAAGGGAGCCCTTTGATTGAACTTTGTATAGAACAGGGGTTTAGTTATAAGGTAATACATTATTTAAGAAAAAAGAGGATAAATAAGTATACACAGATATGATGTAGGGCGAAAATGACAGTAGTTTGTTGGTTTATGTATTAGTTAGATAAAGACTGTTGAGTAGACTTTTTTTCAAGGATGTACGTGTTTATCGAGGGGCCACAGATATATCAGATCCACTTTTCTAGTTGTAGCTACACTGAGGGTAAAACGGTTAGATGGGATCACAAGGAGAATAGAAGCATCAGGAGAGAGAGTGAAGGTTTATAAACTAAGGAGGAGCAGTTAGGGTAAGATATAACCAGCTATTGGAGTTAGATGGGCTAATGAGAGCATAGGCAATGGGGGCGAAGAGGAATGGGGTAGGTTTAAAAATGTTGTGTTGGGTGTTCAGCAGGAAGTTTGTGGTTAAGGAAAGTGGGTGCAGGAGGGAAGAGGAGCGGATTGGTGGAATGATGATGTAAAGAGAGTAGTACGGGAGAAAAAGTTAGCAATATGAGAAGTTTTATACAAAGTAGAAGTGATGCAAGGGAGGGAAAGTTATATGGAGAAAAATGAGAGAGGTTAGAGAGTGGTGAAGCATGTAAAAAGAGAGCAAATGAGAGAGTGGGTGAGCTGTTATCAAAACAAATTTGGTGAAATAAGAAAAAGTTTTGGGTGAGATTAACAAGTTAAGGAAGCCTAGAGAACAAATGGATTTGTCAGTTAAATATAGGAGGAGGAGGGTTATTAAATGGAGAGTTAGAGGTATTGGAAGATGGGTCTTCAGGAAATATATTTTGAGGGAATTGTTAAATGTTGAAGAAGATGGGACGCTGTGATTTCGTGTATGGGGCAAGGAGGAATAACATCTGTAGGGAGTGAGGACGGAGCCCAGTTGTGAGTGTTGGGGGAAGTTCGTGGAGGCAGTAGGTAAAATGAAAGGGGGAAGGCAGCCGGGAGTGATGGGATAAGATAGAAATGTTTAACGCAGGTGGGGTATAGTTTTGAGTGGTTGGTGCAATTATTTAATAAATGTATGGAAGAGGGTAAGTTACCTAGGGATTGGCAGAGAGCAGCATAGTTCCTTTGTTATAAAAAGGGCACGGGGATAAAAGAGAGTGCAAAAATTATAGGGGGATAAGTCTGTTGAGTGTACCGGTTAAAGTGTATGGTAGAGTTTTAATTGGAAGGAATTATGAGTAAGACGGAGATAGGATAGCAGATGAACAAGGAGGTTTAGGAAAGGTAAGGGGGTGTGTGAGACCAGGTGTTTACAGTGAAAATATAAGTGAACAGTATTTAGCTAAGGCTAAAAGAGGTCTTTGTGCAGTTATGGGATTTGGAAAAGGCGTATGACAGGGTGGATAGGGGGGCAATGTGTGGCAGTGTGGCAAGTGTATGGGTAGGAGGTAGGTTACTGAAAGCAGTGAAGAGTTTTTACGAGGATAGTGAGGCTCAAGTTAGAGTCTGTAGAAAGAGGAAATTTTTTTCCAGTAAAAATAGGCCTTAGGACAAGGATGTGTGATGTCACCGTGGTTGTTTAATATATTTATAGATGGGGTTGTAGAGAAGTAATGCGAGGGTTAGGCAAGAGGCGTGGAGTTTAAAAAGATAAAGAATCCACACAAGGGTGGGAGTTGTCACAGTTGTCTTTGCTGATGTCACTGTGTTCTTGAGAGAGTCTGAGAGAAGCTGCAGAGGATTGGTGGATGAATTTGGTAGGGTGTGCCAAGAAGAAATTAAAGGTGAATACAGGAAAGAGTAAGGTTATGAGGATAACAAAAAGATTAGGTGATGAAAGATTGAATATCAGATTGGAGGGAGGGAGTATGGAGGGAGGTGATCGTATTCAGATATTTGGGAGTGACGTGTCGCGGATGGGTCTATGAAAGATGAGGGTGAATCATAGAAATTGTTGAGGGAAAAAGAGTGAGTGGTGCACTTGGAGTCTGTGGAGACAGATAACTTTGTCCTTGGAGGCAAAGTGGGGATTGTTATGAGAGTCTAGTTTTACCAACGCTATTATATGGGTGTGAGCATGGGTGATGAATGTTGCAGCTGGTGAGGAGAAGGCTGGTGGCAGTAATTGGAGATGTCATGTCTGAGGGCAATGTGTGGTGTGAATATAATGCAGAGAATTGTTAGTTTGGAGGTTAGGGGGAGGAGGTGCGGGATTACCCAAAACTGTGTCCAGAGGGCTGCGGAGGGTTGTTGAAGGTGGTTCGGACATGTAGAGAAGAATGGAGCGAAACAGAATAACTTCACGAGTGTATCAGTCTGTAGTGGAAGGAAGGCGGGGGTTAAATATAGGGTCGGCCTAGGAAGGGTTGGAGGGAGGGGGTTAAAGGAGGTTTTGTGGTGCGAGGGGGCTGGGACTTTCCAGCAGGCATGCGTGACGCGTGTTTGATAGGAGTGAATAGGAGGACAAATGGTTTTTAATACTTGACGTTGCTGTTGGAGGGGGGTTGTGAGCAAAGTAACATTTATGAAGGGATTCAGGGAAACGGCAGGCGGACTTGAGTCCTGGAGATGGAAGTACAGCAAAAGCCTGCATCTGAAGGAGGGGGTGTTACTGTTGCAGTTTAAATAACTGTAGTGGTAAAGTCCTTCTGGCAAAGACAGTGATGGTGTTGAATGTGGTGATAAAGTTTTTCTTTTTCGGGCCACCCTGCTTGGTGGGGAATCGGCCAGGTTTGATAATAAAAAAAAATAAAGTAAAGGTTGGATGCGTGGAAGTGGGTCTTAATAAGCGTGTATGCACCTGGCGAAGAGAGGATTGCAGGGAGAGAGAGAGATTTTGGGAGATGTTACGTGAATGTATAGGCGCCTTTGAACCAAGTGAGAGAGAATTGTGGTTGGGGGACCTGGAATGCTAAAGTAGGAGAAACTTTGAGAGAGGGTGTGGGGTAGTTAAAGTTTGGGGTTGCAGTGTAATGATTATGGGAGCCCCTTTGATTGACAACTTTGTGTTGAAAGGGTTTAGTTATAGGTAATACATATTTTAAGAAAAAGAGGATAAATAAGTATACAAGATCTGATGTAGGGCGAAATGACAGTAGTTTGTTGGATTATGTATTGGTAGATAAAAGGGACGGTGTGAGGAGACTTCAGGATGTAATGTTTATAGAGGGGCCCTCAGGATATATCAGATCACTTTCTAGTTTTTTTGTAGCTACACTGAGAGTAGAAAAGGTAGATGGGATACAAGGAGAATAGAAGCATCAGAGAAGAGCGAGGTGACGGTTTATAAACTTAAAAAGCGGAGGCAGTTAGGGTAAGATATAAACAGCTATTGGAGGGATAGATGGGTAAGAGAGCATAGGCAATGGGTTCGAGAGGTATGTGTGGGTTTATAAATGTAGTGTTAGAGTGTTCAGCAGAAGTTTGTGGTTACAGGAAAAAGTGGGTGACGGGAGGGAAGAGGAGCGATTGGTGGAATGGTGAGAAAGGAGAGTCGTAAGGGAGAAAAAGTTAGCATATTGAGAAGTTTTACAAAGTAGAAGTGATGCAGGAGGGGAGAGTATATGGAGAAAAAGAAGAGGTTAAGAGAGTGGTGAAGGCAATGTAAAAAGAGAGCAAATGAGAGAGTGGGTGAGATGTTATCAACAAAATTTTGATGGAAAATAAGAAAAAGTTTTGGAGTGAGATAACAAGTTAAGAAAGCCTAGAGGAACAAATGGATTTGTCAGTTAAAAATAGGAGAAGGAGAGTTATTAATGGAGAGTTAGAAGTATTGGAAGGATGAGGGAAATTTTGAGAATTGTTAAACTGTTGATGAAGAAGGAAGCTGTGATTTCGTGTTGGACAAGGAGGAATAAAATTTGTAGAGTGAGGAAGAGCCAGTTGTGAGTGTGGGGGAAGTTTTCATGAGGCAGTAGGTAAATTGAAAGGGGGTAAGGCAGCCGGGATTTGATGGGATAAAGATAGAAATGTAAAACCAGGTGGGGATTAGTTTTGAAGTGGTTGGTGCAATTATTTATAAATGTATGGGTAAGAGGGTCAGGTGCCTAGGGATTGGCAGAGAAGGCATGCATAGTTCTTTGTATAAAGGCAAAGGGATAAAGAGAGTGCAAAAATTATAGGGGATAAGTCTGCCTGAGTTATACCTGGTAAAGTGGTATGGTAGAGTTATTATTGAAAGAATTAAGAGAAGACGGAGAATAGGGATAGAGATGAACAAGGAGGCTTTAGGCGAGGTAGGGTGTGTGTGGACCAGGTGTTTTACAGTGATAATATAAGTGAACAGTACTTAGATAGGCTAAAGAGGTCTTTGTGGCATTTTGGATTTGGAAAAGGGTATGACAGGGTGGTCAGGGTGCGCAAATGTTGCAGTGTGCACGTGTATGGTGTAGGAGGAAAGGTTTACGAAAGCAGTGAAGAGTTTTTACGAGGATAGTGGGCTCGAGTTAGAGTATGTAGGAGAGAGGGAAAATATTTCCCAGTAAAAGTAGGCCTTTAGACAGGGATGTGTGAAGTCGCCGTGGTTGTTTAATACAGTGGACCCCGCATAACGAAGGCATCACATAGCGATTATTTCGCATACGCGTTACTTTAATTGCAAAATTTTGCATCACATACGCTTAAAAACCCGTTACCGATTTTCGTCGAGACACGTCCAATGTGCGGCCTGAGCCACGCTCACATGTTCCGCGGTGGCATTGTTTACAGCCAGCCTACGCGGTAACATCCAAGCATACAATCGGAATATTTAGCCTATTTACAGTGTTTTCGGTGCTTTTTCTGGAGGAAAAATATAAAGTGACCATGGGCCCCAAGAAAGCTTCTAGTGCCACCCTACCGCAATAAGGGTGAGAATTACAATAGAGATGAAGAAAAAGATCATTGATAGTATGAAAGTGGAGTGATGTCTCCGAGTGGCAGGTTGTATATAAACCCCCCTTAACATCGCTATATTGGTGGTACAGCTGCTGCTGCTGCTGATGCACTGTCAGCTGCTGGATGCAGCTGCACTGTCAGCGCTGCTGTCTGTGTAGCACCGTTGTTGGTGTGGTTTTATTGCGAATACCAAGAAACAATTAACCCCAGGGATTTGCCACCCAGGTTAACCCCAAAAAGTCAGTGTCATCGGAAAGGACTGTCTCACTTATTTTCCAATTAGGGGTCCTTATCTTGTCTCCCAGATGCAAACCACACAAGTCGACTAACACCCAGGTGAACCTGGAAAAAATGCCTGGAACTAGTGCTCATATTGGTGAATTTACGCAGCAAAGGTTGGTGTGAGAGATTATTTACCCTGGCATCCCAAATTTACCTACTACTCCCTCTATAACATTTTTACCCACTTTAGCATTGAAATCCCCAACCACCATTACTCTCACACTTGATTCAAAACTCCCCACGCATTCACTCAACATTTCCCAGAATCTCTCTCTCTCCTCTACACTTCTCTCTTCTCCAGGTGCATACACGCTTACTATAACCCACTTTTCACATCCAATCTTTATTTTACTCCACATAATCCTTGAATTTATACATTTGTAGTTCCTCTTTTCCTGCCATAGCTTATCCTTCAACATTATTGCTACTCCTTCTTTAGCTCTAACTCTATTTGAAACCCCTGACCTAATCCCATTTATTCCTCTCCATTGAAACTTTCCCACCCCCTTCAGCTTTGTTTCACTTATTATTACAAATTATTATAATCATAATAGAAAAGAAGCACTAAACCCACAAGGGTCATGAATAGCTATAGATAGAAGGCATATGAAAGGAATATTTTTCTACAGTTAAGTAACTGGTGTTTGACTAGAGAAAACGTAATTCTTCTCACAATCTTCCCAACCAGTCTGTAAACAAATCTCATATTCATGTCAATTTTTATACTGTGGGTGTATCATGTTTATATGTTATGCAGCCTGTTTATCATATAATTTTGAAAAATATCATAGATGGATTAATGGAAATGTTTATAGTAATGTAATATACGGCATTTTAGCGCCCAAGAGATTATTATATGGTGTTGAGTAGAGAGACTCTTATTGATTTTAATGTGTACCTGCATGCCAGCACAGTGAATAAGTATATTTAGGTACAGGTACGGGAGAGGGGTGGGATTAAATTATGGGGAATTAAATACAAAATGGGAAGTGACACAGTTACTTTTTTGCTGATGATACTGTGCTTATGGGAGATTCTAAAGAAAAATTGCAAAGGTTAGTGGACGAATTTGGGAGTGTATGTAACGGTAGAAAGTTGAAAGTGAACATAGAAAAGAGTAAGGTGATGAGGGTATCAAATGATTTAGATAAAGAAAAATTGGATATCATATTGGTGAGGAGGAGTTTGGAAGAAGGGAATGTTTTCAGATACTATTTGGGAGTTGACGTGTCAGCGGATGGATTTATGAAGGATGAGGTTAATCATAGAATTGATGAAGGAAAAAAGGTGAGTAGTGCACTGAGGTATATGTGGAGGCAAAAAATGTTATCTATGGAGGCAAAGAAGGGAATGTATGAAAGTATAGTAGTACCAACACTCTTACATGGGTGTGAAGCTTGGGTTGTAAATGCTGCAGCGAGGAGGCGGTTGGAGGCAGTGGAGATGTCCTGCCTAAGGGCAATGTGTGGTGTAAATATTATGCAGAAAATTCGGAGTGTGGAAATTAGGAGGTGTGGAGTTAATAAAAGTATTAGTCAAAGGGCTGAAGAGGGTTTGAGGTGGTTTGGTCATTTAGAGAGAATGGATCAAAGAAGAATGACATGGAGAGCATATAAATCTGTAGGGGAAGAAAGGCAGGGTAGGGGGTCGTCCCTGAAAAGGTTGGAGGAAGGGGGTAAAGGAGGTGTTGTGGGCGAGGGGTTTGGACTTCCAGCAAGCGTGCGTGACCGTGTTAGATAGGAGTGAATAGAGACGAATGGTATTTGGGACCTGACGAGCTGTTAAGAGTGTGAGCAGGGTAATATTTAGTGAAGGGATTCAGGGAAACCAGTTATTTTATACAACCAGACTTGAGTACTGGAAATGGGAAGTACAATGCCTGCACTCTAAAGGAGGGGTTTGGGATATTGGCAGTTTGGAGGAATATATTGTGTATTTTTATACGTATATACTTCTAAACTGTTGTATTCGGGGCACCTCTGCAAAAACAGTGATTATGTGTGAATGAGGTGAAAGTGTTGAATGATGATGAAAGTATTTTCTTTTTGAGGATTTTCTTTCTTTTTGGGTCACCCTGCCTCGGTGGGAGATGGCCAACTTGTTGAAAAAAGAAAAAAAAAGGTACACGTAAGTATAATTATTAGAGTATATATAAAGTATGCAATAACTTTAAAACACTTGAAATTCTGGAAAAATTCTGAAAAAAAATAGATGTGCTCATGAAGAATGTAAACAAACCGGGTGGGGCTTGCCATATTTGAAAGACTGCTTGCCGTATAGCAAATTTTGGTCATAATTTGAAATCGCCGTATTTGTGGAACGCCATAAAGCGGGGCCCTACTGTACAAGATTATTCAGTTGTTTCCTCTAACAGATATGTAAATTATGAAAGATTTGTATTATATGTTATGAAGTACAAGGTTAAGACTGTCAAATCCTAAAATGTTCTCTCATTGTTTTTCCTTCATTCATCTACATCTAATTTATTAACGTGAGATGTAAAACCTAAAAAATCAGTCCACCATATCACAGAAGAGGAAAAATGAAACTCACCTCTTGACACATACAGAAATATTAGCAAGGAAATCCTCTACATCAGAAGCAGCTAGTGTGTCACGTCCCATGTTGTAATGTGCTCGTGTAGCTACCAAAAGCCCTAACATGGGCTCAAGCAAGGCAGCCTTACGAGAGTACTGCAGTAAATTGAGTTTGGAGTAGTAATGAAGGGCCATCTGCAAAAAAAAAAAAAATAGTATAATACTCATATAATGTACATACTACAGCTGGAGAAACTTATGTCAGAAATTGTCATCTCTGAAATATGACAATTTCCTTCACTAAGACATATAGATGTTTTTGAAAATATTTAAAGAAAAAAAAAAAAAAACTTGGCAATATGATTCTATTTACTTCAATAAAATAATGTAAGGTGTGTTATCTAAGCAATATATTGTAAAGGTGTTTTGCTCACATTTGTGACAGACTTTAATTGAAACTAACTGAAACTGATATACACAGCCTACACTGAACAAGTCTCCGATATAAAATATTTTTTTTTACTCTTTTATAAGGCAAAACTCTAAAATTCACCTCTAAAGAGAACAAAAAAAAAATATATAGAAAAGAACTGAAGACATAAAATTCTGTGAAAGTCTCACCATTTTTACAATTCTTGTGCCTGATACAAGTAGTTGATAACCCTACTTCAAAATAGGTTATAACAGCAAGCGGTCAGTAAATCTCACTTCATAAAAATGGCTTTTTTTTAAGAACAAATTTTTTTTTTTTTTTTTTTTTTTTTTTTTTTCAACAAGTCGGCCGTCTCCCACCGAGGCAGGGTGACCCAAAAAAGAAAGAAAACAATTTTCTTCTTATTCTTTTAGTAATCTTTACAGGAAAAGGGGTTACTAGCCCATTGTTCCCGGCATTTTAGTTGACTTTTACAACACGCATGGCTTACGGAGGAAAGATTCTTATTCCACTTCCCCATGGATATAAAAGGAAAAGTAATAAGACCAAGAACTATTAAGATAAAATCAAAGAAAACTCAGATGAGTGTGTATAAATAAATGTGTACATGTATGTGTAGTGTGACCTAAGTGTAAGTAGAAGTAGCAAGACATGCCTGTAATCTTGCTTATTTATGAGACAGACAAAAGACATCAGCAATCCTACCATCATGTAAAACAATCACAGGCTTTCGTTTTACACTCACTTGGCAGGACGGTAGTACCTCCCTGGGTGGTTGCTGTCTACCAACCTACTACCTACTTAAGAACAAATATACATGTAAAAAAATCTTGATACATACTGAATTGTATTTTGTTATTCTGTGCCTGAAAAAAAAAAAAAATTATCACAAAAATAACTAACCATTTTTCAAAACTAAATGCATGTAGGAAATCCATTACCTGATGGAATTTTTTTTTGGACACATACACTTCCTCGTTGGATTCTCTGTACTCCTGTTCAGGATCTCGTCGACGGCATCGACTATACCGTGTGACTGCCCTCTCTAAGTCCAAGCCTGCATTCTGTAAAAAAAATATTAATTTCACATGAGTAATAAAATTCAGAGAGAAAGTAACTACTGGGTATTTTATAATAAACAAATAAAAAGTTGCCTAAACCTTATTTGAGGCTGTCCCTGGTATAACTGCTACTTGCAGTATATATGTTACTTTCAGAATCACCACAAGTATTACACTGCAAAAATTATGAAAATATAGATTACATAATAAAGTATGTGGTGCAATTATTTTTGAGAGTTATGGGTAAGACTAAGTTGAAATGCAGAGAAACAAGAAGGATTCAGGAAGAGCTGGGGATGTGCAAACCAATATTTACAGTGAAACATATAAGAAAACAATACCTAGATAAAGGTATGGCACTGCTGGTCACACTGGACTAAGAAAAAGCATATGACAGGGTGGACAGTTAAGCACAATGGCAGATATGGCATATAAGGAGTAGGTTACTATATGCAGTAATGAGATTTAACAAAGAGTAAAGCACAGTCAGAATACAAAGAGTCGGGGAACTATTTTCCAATATAAGTAGGCCTTAGACAATAGTGTGTGTTGTCACCATAGTTTTTAACATATTTATAGAAGTGGTTATAAAAGAAGTGAATGCAAGAGTGTTGAAAAGGGTGAAACATTAAAACATAATAATTTGAAACAAAGTAGGAGTTATCACAATTTCTCTTTGCTGATGATATAATTCTTTTGGGATATTCTGAAGAGATATTACAAAAGTTGGAAGAGGAATTTAGTAGGGTGCATGTGTGAGTGTTTGATAAGAGTGGATGCAAATGGTTTTTGGGACTTGGCGAGATGTTAAAATACGAGCAAGGTATAACTTGTGAAGGGATTCCGAAAAACTGGTTATCCAGACTCGAGTCCTGGAGGTGGGAAGTACAGTGCTTATACTCTGCAGGAGGGGTTGAGATATTGCAGTTTGGAGGAGTGATTTGAAGTGCGATGTTTCTGCACACTTTCTGTATGATGATGAATGAGTATTCTGTTTTTTGTTTTTTTTTTTTGGGGGGGGGCTCACCCTTACTCAGTGGGAGATGGTCAGTGCTTAAAAAAGAATAGAATATTATTTAAATATGCAGTGCCATTCTGGTATATGAAGCAAGGTGATAGATAGATAAAGTAGCATTCTCAAGTTGATGTGTGTAACCTGGATGTATTTGGTAGTGTGAACTCTTGTGAACATCCCTTATCTTTAATTAATTAAATTTTTAACTTCAAAACGTAAAAAAATTAAGACTGAAGCATGATCATTTGTCAAAACTGCATTAACAGAAAAGAAAGAAAGACTCTCTGACCGGGGATTCAATCCCACCCGTGGTATGGTTAAGAAAGAATTACAAGGCACAACTTCAGATCAAATTATTTGCTAACATATTATAGTACCTTATGAAAAATATAATGTAACAATGAAGGCATTTACAATGTGAACCACTACTGGAGTAAAGTACCTTAAATGTCGAGCAAGTGATGCTTTCCTGTGCACTTGCAAAACATACAGTGGCACTATATTTATAACACTTGCCTGATAAAGTGTTGCCATGGTGTCCATCTCATGTAATTCTGTATCAATGAATCTTGAGAGTGGATACACTGACCCATCAGCAATCTGTGTTGCTACTATATGCTCCCATGAGCTCATCTGCAAACATCAGAGCTACTTATAGAAAATTAAAATACACAATAACACAAAAGTTTATCTTAGGACCCTTAATCACTGTTAATAGAAAATATACAAGAAAAATGGGAAAATTAAAATATGAGGTTTTCATGAGGGTACTGATTAACAAATAAGTGATTTCAAAAATCAATATGTAAAACATGCAATATAAACTAGTCTTAATTGTAATAAAATACTTCTATGAAGGAAATCACAGATTTGTTTAAAAACTGAATATGTAATTCATATTATGCTAGAGTTGAAATATATAAGGATTTACCATCTTGGCTACCCAAAACAGTTTGTACTAATGCCTACACATAAACATGAATCCAAAGATTTACTTCTTAAGTCTCAATTAAGTTGATTCACAAAGATAAAGCATCAGTAAACATCCAGAAAACATTGGTCAGTAGTGCCAATTAAGCAAACAATTATGTAAATAATAATAAATAAATACAATAAATAATATCATACAAAATATATAATTCACACACTTTTCATTATACATGTAGTACAGTAAACCCTTGATATAATAGAATAATAGGGGGTTATCCAAGTGTCCATTAAATCAGTGTTATGTTAAAAATGGCATATTGTTATACAAAATTTAGTTACAGTGCAATAAACAATGACATTAAAGGAATTAAAATTTCATTTTACACAACAGATTTTGCCCATTATTTTAAAGTCCATTATATCGAGGTCCATCATATCGAGGGTTTAATGTACATACTGTACACTCTTAAGTTGACATATAGTACTCACTTATTTCTGGTTTGGGGGGGGGGGGTTCAAATTTCAGCTACTGGCCTTGCCTTTTACTCTATACACAGTTTTATTTAAATCAGGAAAACTTATGTCAAGATGGAGAGAATTACTGTCTTAAGAAAATGCTCCTTGGAGTTTGTATTCATGTCAGCTCATAAGTTTCACTGTTGTCTACCCTCTAAAATTATTCTCTTTTCTTGGTAACATTCTGGTTCAAGCTGTCCTGAAGATGAGTGACTGCTCCAATCCTTCTATTGCCCTCACTTCCATTTCAAAAGTACAGCCTCTCCTCACTTAGCGATGTGCTTGTTTACTGACGCCTTGGACTTACGACGAGCTCTCTGACCAGTATTCATACCTAAATAATGTATATTAGAGCTGATTTCTTCTATTCCATTTATTTCAATATACAGTACACTACTGTATAAACATTTAAAAATATACCAGAAATGTTATAAATGGTGCAAAAGTGACATTAAAACAATATCAAAGATGGTTGACACAAACTCACTACCATTATGGTATGCTCCTCACTTAGCGACGAATTCATTTAATGGCATGGTCTTAGGAACAGAAATCTGTCGTTAAGTGAGGAGAGGCTGCAATTAGATCCATTTTTATTAAATGTTTTTAAGCACCTACCTTAGTTAAAAAGATAATAATTTTCCCTCAATTATAGTTCATATCTCTGTCTGATTTGATAGCTTTATAATCATCTTACCTCTGAAATATGTGAAGCGAACTTCTCAAGTGTTGAGGACACCACACCTTCATTGTCATTGTCTACTGCAAATTTCTGAAAATGAATAAAAACTAAAATAGTTAATAATATTAGCACTGTACCATTATCCTCAGTATTTATCTGATATATCAAAACATGAATCATAACATTTTTTAATAAAAACTCTTAATGAACAAAGAAAAACTTGTAATTTTAGAAGTGTGATGGAACATAAGAAATTCATGAGCTACCCAGTAAGCTAATGGCTCTGAATTTGTGTAAAAACAATTACAAATTAGCATGCTTACCTATAAATTATATCAAATAATTAATCAAAGCTAAAACTATAACAGAAAGCCATTCAAGAACTTGGTGTTTTAATGTATTCCATAATAAAACTATTTGTAGAATTACACATCTTAAGAATTAAGCACACACAGACAGTGTACTTAGTACCATACAAATTGAACAAGGAAAAGGATAAATGTACAGAGCACTGTGCTTGAACAAAAACCAAAACTTACAACCGACTTGTATGCTTTCAAATGTTTGGCCAAATCTTGATATGCTGATGTAAGCTGATTATGGGCAGCCACCAGCTTGGATGAGAGTTGGTGTAAGATTGTGACATAATCTCGTAGAGCTCGAGCATCTTCACTCGCCACCCCTACCAGGGAGCGCACCTAGTTTTCAAAAACAAAATACTGCATTGTACTTTAAGTTATAATCCATGCCTAAAAAAAATTCATATGGGAACTGCTCCAACAGTGTTTCAATTGTCACACTACCACTACAGTAATGTGCTGCCTATCTAATTTACCCAATCTACATACAAAATAGTAGAATAGAATACTCATGCCCTAAGCATTCTTTACATAGAGTGCTAGCTACTTTATTTTTTCCTATACATATATGTAGTTTCTATACTGCACATATAGTGTCCAGCATTATTATATATCTTAAAATCAACAGCATGCATCCTTTCTCAATATTAAAAAAATTTCTATGTACCCTCTTGATTACCTGTACAGTACCTTGACATGGGCAAGAGTTTGCAAGAAAATGCAACGATGTTATTTCTTCATGTAAAAATAAAGAGAATAAAGATCTGATAAAAAAATAAACATTAGATAACTTAGGATGTTAATGCACACATGACTATGGGGGATATACAGACAAAAGGCACAAGGGGTTATATTGATACTAACAAAGGTCTCTTGATCCAAGGGACTGGAGCTATATCCCATCCCCCCTTTCTTGGATCAAACCTGATTACATCCCATTTCCCAGGCACTGTATGAACCCAGTAGATTTAGCACTTCCCAATGAATATAATAATGTATATGTAAAATAACTGCTGCATATACAATATATATGGAATAAATGCTTACTGAATTCTAAATAAAAATAACTTACATGTGTTGTCATATCATCACAAGGGAAAATTGGACAAGTATCTTCACCAGGTGCCAGATCACTCAAGCTGTGATGGATATGCGGAGCAGCAGGCCTCCAGCACCAACAGCTTGGTTGACCAGGCAAGCACCAGATGAGCCTGGCCCATGGCCGGGCTCCGAGAGTAGTGAGACTCGAAATTCTTCAAAGGTATATCAAAGGTATTACATATAACTTAAATAACTAACTAGTCATTTGTTATATTCATTGGAAGAGCTCAACATGTAGGGATAAGAATTATTTTATTTACATTTTATGCATTGGTTGACATTTTGGTAAAAGTAGATGACTAGTACTACTCGACAGATTTCAGCCATTAATTAAAATTGAATTTTATAGCCGAGATATTTTTTTGTTCAGATGCAAAAAAAAAAAACATAAAGTAATCTTATACAACCCACCTAACCCAACTAAAATAACTTAACCTTACTCCAGTCTGGAGTTTTGAGACTCTCTAACCACGGGTTCAAACCCCACCCGTGGCATGGTTTGTTAGACTTGCATCTTTGTATATATTCAGCCAGGCATACCAAGAGCATACCTGGAGAGAGTTCCGCAGGTCAACACCCCCGCTGCCCGGTCTGTGACCAGGGCTCACGGTGGATCAGGGCCTGATCAACCGGGCTGTTACTGCTGGCCACACATAATCCAATGTATAAACCACAGCCCGCCTGGTCAGGTACTGACTTTAGGTGCCTATCCAGTGCCTGCCTGAAGACAGCCAGGGGTCTATTGGTAATCTCCCTGATGTATGCTGGGAGGCAGTTGAACAATCTTGGGCCCCTGACACTTACTGTGTTGTCTCTTATTGTGCTAGTGGGAACCCTGCTTTTCATTGGGGAGACAAGTAACTCTCTCTCCTGCATTTTAGGGAGTACAGGTTAAGGAACTTTAAGTGTTCCCAGTAACTGAGGTGGTTTATCGCAGTTATGAGTGCGATGAAGGTTCTCTGTACATGTGACATGATTCAATATTAGACCTTGATTGGCTCAGACATGCTGTGTGACCAAAATAAATGCACTGTTTTCGGTAATATTCCCTAAAACAACAATTTGCAGAAGAAATACTAACTCCTTGATGTATATAGATTGAATGTTTACCTGGAGTTTACCTGGAGAGAGAGTTCTGGGGGTCAATGCCCCCGCGGCCCGGTCTGTGACCAGGCCTCCTGGTGGATCAGAGCCTGATCAACCAGGCTGTTACTGCTGGCTGCACGCAAACCAACGTACGAGCCACAGCCCGGCTGATCAGGAACCGACTTTAGGTGCTTGTCCAGTGCCAGCTTGAAGACTGCCAGGGGTCTGTTGGTAATCCCCCTTATGTATGCTGGGAGGCAGTTGAACAGTCTTGGGCCCCTGACACTTATTGCATGGTCTCTTAATGTGCTAGTGACACCCCTGCTTTTCATTGGGGGGATGTTGCATCGTCTGCCAAGTCTTTTGCTTTCGTAGTGAGTGATTTTTGTGTGCAAGTTCGGTACTAGTCCCTCTAGGATATTCCAGGTGTATATAATCATGTATCTCTCCCGCCTGCGTTCCAGGGAGTACAGGTTCAGGAACTTCAAGCGCTCCCAGTAATTGAGGTGTTTTATCTCCGTTATGCGCGCCGTGAAGGTTCTCTGTACATTTTCTAGGTCGGCAATTTCACCTGCCTTGAAAGGTGCTGTTAGTGTGCAGCAATATTCCAGCCTAGATAGAACAAGTGACCTGAAGAGTGTCATCATGGGCTTGGCATCCCTCGTTTTGAAGTTTCTCATTATCCATCCTGTCATTTTTCACTAAGCAGTAGTCACAAACCTTAGCCAAATTACATAATATAAAATTTAATCTGGAATAATTCAATAAAGTCAAAAAATGAGAACATAAAATTTAATCTAGAATAAGTCAATAAAGACAAACAATGGGACTTGCTGCAACTGGGAGTCATAGTACTTAAGAAACGGGAGATAATAAGGTTTGATCCAAATTAAAGGTAATTCCAATGCCTCGGATAAAGAGCTTACACCCAGCATGGAGGCACACCTTACCCTGAAGGGCCCAGCAGGAACTAACACGAGCGTCACTTACCTGCGGGGAGTCTTCCAAGGCACTCTCCAGGGGCAGCTTGTCAAATGCCGGCGCAGCCATTGACAGGGATTCCTCAATGTTTCTCTCCCTTCTGTCGTCTCAGCAGCAGCAGCCGCAGAAGACAACTGCAGGAAAATCTTATGGTAGACTGCAGGACAAGGGAAGACAAGATGAGACGTATGATGCTGAGGTCTTCTTGTTGACAACCCTATCAGCTGACAGCTGCACCTCCTTCACATCTGCCAAGCTGCTCTTACTTCTCCCAGTATATACTATGGTTTTATGCTTTTTTTTTTCTTGCTTATTGTAAGTTTAATGTCAAAAAATTACAATGATATTTGAGGACATACGGGTGTTATAAGTTCACTTATATAGCATATGAAGTTTAACTTAGGGTAAATCAATAAAGTTGTTCTAGTTAACCATGAGAAATAAATGGATTTGGTAATCTCGGGTTATTATATTCATGGGGAAGCGCTAAACCTATGGGGGAGATAAAGATTATCACACTATAGACTATACACAATTATAGATTTACTTTAGTAATCTAAGTGATGAGTGAAAGCAGCCATAACATATTCTTCAGTACACTCTGAAGAATATGTCTGGGTTACTAACACAGGACAATTCAAGAATGCAAGCAGTTTGGTTTATTTTTTATAGATTTTTTGTATGTTTCCCCTAGAATGCGACCCACAACAGTCTTCTGACTTCTAGCTAACTATTTACTGCTGGTCAAGGTTATCAAAAGGAAAACCTTTACTTCTCCCAGTATGAACGGCCACAGGCGCTCCATTTTTTTTCCTAGATTCGGGAAGGAAAATCCACAAATAATGTAAAAAATACTTTTAACCACAATTTATAGAGTCGTTCTCAGAGGCTTCAACACATGCTAAATAACTCATTCTTCTTTTCCCTTCCTTGGCGATGATATTATTACAGTTGATCCCTAAGCTTAACTTTCCGGAAACATATGGTTGCCATCTCCCAAAAATTATTTATAATCGCCTGACTCCCCGAGTGACTTTAAATGTAAAAATAATACAACACTATGAAGACATAACCTAGTGTTCTTCTTGCTATGGTAATGATAGGACGAAATATCAGCCAAAATACGAGATCAAGCTTAAGTTTTTTCGCGTATGTGAAGGAGGCCACGGAAACCCCTCCCAGGGCACAGCTGTGAATTTCCCTATTACCAGCAACAGCCTGATTGATCATGAACCCAACAGCGACTAGCAAACGGAGGAGCGAGGGTCCAAAGTTCCTTGATCTAAATAATCCACATTGGTTTCGTGCTTCTCATATACTAAATAAAAATAAAATATAACTCCTCCATTATGGAGGCGCATATGATGCCTGCTGGTGAAGGGCTCCTGATCCAAGGAATTGGAGCTTCCCTTCCTTGGATCAAGTCCGATTACCTCCCATTCCTCAGGCCCTATATGACTGTTACGGGTTTAGCGCCTCTCAATGTATATAGTATTAATAATCTTAAAAGTCCTGTAACCTGGTAGGCAACGCTATCGCTTCATACACTGAGTGTCAGTGATTCGATCCCCGGTACGGGAGGAAACATTAAGACTTGTTTCCTTAAGAAACCTGCTGTCTATGTTCACCTATCAGTAAAATAAGTACCTGGATGTTAGTCGACTGGTGTGGGTCACATCATGGGGACAAAACTGACCTAATTTGCCCGAAATGCTCTGCATAACAAAGAGCTTTCTATATAGTAGTGTGTACTGATGTCAGCTGAGTCTGTATACCTTGTGCGTGTATTTGAAGAAATAAAGATTATTATTATTATTATTATTATTATTATTATTATTATTATTATTATTATTATTATTATTATTATTATTATTATTTTATGAAATTTTTCTAGGAGTGATTACTTGTACGTACCTCAACATTACATGCATACGAGTAATCTCCTTGGGAGACAACTACGATATTGTTTACCGTAGTCACCCCGTGTAGACATTGAGAAAACTTAAACCACCCCTGGTTTACGGCAAGTGGTTCCTTCGAACCCCACAAACTTATCCATATCTATCCGAGACCAGTAAAGGATTGGATAGCATCCACAAGTACGGTGCTACTAATTAATTGTGGACTGTATAGATTAATTAGTTTAACTGAATGAAGGGGGGTGGGGTGTTACACATGGATATAAACCATCAAGGAAAAAAACTTGTACATAATCTCACCACTTACCAAAATTCTCTGGTGGGCACTTGATGTAGTTGGATCACACATAACCTATCCAATACAACATACCTAACTGGGCCCGTATCAGTCTGCTATAACTAGAAGGGTTACTTATGTGGTGATTGGGTACTCCTTATTCCCTCCATTCACCATCTCATTTCGATGGGCCTGCTACAAACCGACACGGTTCTTATTCCAGCAGGACGAGGTATCCGTTGGTTGTCCCGGTTTAGAAGTCGTGATTCCATAAAGCTTCACTATCCTCGGTACGAGAATCACGCGTTCACTCGGAGCAGGGCGATCTATTTCACATCCTGCATTCTCTTAACTCAATGTTATTATCACTGATTACATTACCATTCACAAGACGATTTAACGTCTCATAATTATTATACACATTAGAGTTCACTCCATTAAGATCTGAGGCCGATGAGTGAGGATTAACACACGGGTATTTCCCCTGGACACACACCATGGCCGCGCACCAGTCACACCCGGTCGAACCATTATTCACTAATTTTACCACCTTTTTACGGTGGTCCCGTAAATCACATTCCCTCACTCTTCACCAGGAACAGTTACGACACTTCCTATTATGAAGTGAGGCCCATATTAATCCTTAGGCCGCCGTGAACGCCACTTTCCTGGTTCCATGCTTTCCCAGCCTCCTCACTACATTCAAAACACTGGGAACGCTTGGAAGCACTTGACTTATACTCGTTGGAACGCAGGAGAGAGAGATATATCATAATCTACACTTGGAAAATCCTGGAAGGAATGGTCCCGAATCTGCACACAGAAATCACTCCCTACGAAAGTAAAAGACTGGGCAGACGATGCAAAATACCCCCAATTAAAAGTAGGGGCGCCATTGGTACACTAAGAGAAAACACCATAAGTGTCTGGGGCCCAAGACTGTTCAACAGCCTCCCATCAAGCATTAGGGGAATTACCAATAGACCCGTGGCTGCCTTCAAGAGAGAGCTGGACAGATACCTAAAGTCAGTGCCGGATCAGCCGGGCTGTGGCTCGTACGTTGAACTGCATGCGGCCAGCAGTAATAGCCTGGTTGATCAGGCCCTGATCCACCGGGAGGCCTGGTCATGGACCGGGCCGTCGGGGCGTTGATCCCCGGAATAATCTCCAGGTAATCCAGGGATAACAGGGAAGGCACTACAATAGATCAGGGAATACTTGTCAGGAAGACAGCAGCGAGTCATGGTACGTGGCGAGGTGTCAGAGTGGGCACCTGTGACCAGCGGGGTCCCGCAGGGGTCAGTCCTAGGACCAGTGCTGTTTCTGATATTTGTGAACGACATGACGGAAGGAATAGACTCCGAAGTGTCCCTGTTTGCAGATGACGTGAAGCTGATGAGAAGAATTCATTCGATCGAAGGCCAGGCAGAACTACAAAGGGATCTGGACAGGCTACAGACCTGGTCCAGCAATTGGCTCCTGGAGTTCAACCCCACCAAGTGCAAAGTCATGAAGATTGGGGATGGGCAAAGAAGACCGCAGACGGAGTACAGTCTAGGGGGTCAGAGACTACAATCCTCGCTCAAGGAAAAAGATCTCCTGTTCAGAGCACATCAACCAAATAACTGCTGCAGCATATGGGCGCCTAGCAAACCTCAGAACAGCATTCCGATATCTTAATAAGGAATCGTTCAGGACCCTGTACACGGTGTACGATAGGCCCATATTGGAGTATGCGGCACCAGTTTGGAACCCACACCTACCCAAGCATGTAAAGAAACTAGAGAAAGTGCAAAGGTTTGCAACAAGACTAGTCCCAGAGCTAAGAGGTATGTCTTGCAAGGAGAGGTTAAGGGAAATCAACCTGACGACACTGGAGGACAGGAGAGATAGGGGGGACATGATAACGATATACAAAATACCGAGAGGAATTGATAAGGTGGACAAAGACAGGATATTCCAGAGATTGGACACAGCAACAAGGGAACACAGTTGGAAATTGAAGACACAGATGAATCACAGGGATGTTAGGAAGTATTTCTTCAACCACAGAGTATTCAGGAAGTGGAATAGTTTGAGAAGCGATGTAGTGGAGGCAGGATCCATACATAGCTTTAAGCAGAGGTATGATAAAGCTCACGGTTCAGGGAGAGTGACCTAGTAGCGACCAGTGAAGAGGCGGGACAAGGAGCTTGGACTCGACCCCTGCAACCTCAACTAGGTGAGTACAACTAGGCGAGTACAATGGGCTTAGTGAAGCCTACACAGTGGCCTTAGTGAAGCCTACACAGTGGGTTTAGTGAATCCTACACAGTGGGCATGGTGAAGCCTACACAGTGGGTTTAGTGAATCCTACACAGTGGGCTTAGTGAAGCCTACACAGTGGGCTTCGTGAAGCCTACACAGTGGGCTTAGTGAAGCCTACACAGTGGGCTTAGTGAAGCCTACACAGTGGGCTTAGTAAAGCCTACACAGTGGGCTTAGTGAAGCCTACACAGTGGCTTAGTGAAGCTTACACAGTGACCTTAGTGAAGCCTACACAGTGGCTTAGTGAAGCCTACACAGTGGGCTTAGTGAGGCCTACACAGTGGCTTAGTGAAGCCTAAGCAGTGAGCTTAGTGAAGCCTACACAGTGGCTTAGTGAAGCCTACACAGTGGGCTTAATAAAGCCTACACAGTGGGCTTAGTGAAGCCTACACAGTGGGCTTAGTGAAGCCTACACAGTAAGCATAGTGAAGCCTACACAGTGGGCTTAGTGAAGCCTACACAGTGGGCTAGTGTAGCCTACACAGTGGGTTTTTGTGAAGCCTACACAGTGGGGTTAGTGAAGCCTACACAGTGGGCTTAGTGAATCCTACACAGTGGGCTTAGTGAAGCCTACACAGTGGGCTTAGTGAAGCCTACACAGTGGGCTTAGTGAATCCTACACAGTGGGCTTAGTGAAGCCTACACAGTGGGCTTGGTGAAGCCTACACAGTGGGCTTAGTGAAGCCTACACAGTGGGCTTAGTGAAGCCTACACAGTGGGCTTAGTAAAGCCTACACAGTGGGTTTAGTGAAGCCTACACAGTGGCTTAGTGAAGCCTACACAGTGGCTTTAGTGAAGCCTACACAGTGGGTTTAGTGAGGCCTACACAATGGCTTAGTGAAGCCTACACAGTGGGCTTAGTGATGCCTACACAGTGGCTTAGTGAAGCCTACACAGTGGGCTTAGTGAAGCCTACACAGTGGGCTTAGTGAAGCCTACACAGTGGGCTTAGTGAAACCTACACAGTGGGCTTAGTGAAGCCTACACAGTGGGCTTAGTGAAGCCTACACAGTGGGCTAGTGAAGCCTACACAGTGGGTTTTTGTGAAGCCTACACAGTGGGCTTAGTGAAGCCTACACAGTGGGCTTAGTGAAGCCTACACAGTGGGCTTAGTGAAGCCTACACAGTGGGCTTAGTGAAGCCTACACAGTGGGCTAGTGAAGCCTACACAGTGGGTTTTTGTGAAGCCTACACAGTGGGGTTAGTGAAGCCTACACAGTGGGTTTAGTGAAGCCTACACAGTGGGCTTAGTGAAGCCTACACAGTGGGCTTAGTGAAGCCTACACAGTGGGCTTGGTGAAGCCTACACAGTGGGCTTGGTGAAGCCTACACAGTGGGCTTAGTGAAGCCTACACAGTGGGCTTAGTGAAGCCTACACAGTGGGCTTAGTGAAGCCTACACAGTGGGCTTAGTGAAGCCTACACAGTGGGCTTAGTGAAGCCTACACAGCGGGCTTGGTGAAGCCTACACAGTGGGCTTCGTGAAGCCTACACAGTGGGCTTAGTGAAGCCTACAAAGTGGGCTTAGTGAAGCCTACACAGTGGGCTTAGTGAAGCCTACACAGTGGGCTTAGTGAAGCCTACACAGTGGGCTTAGTGAAGCCTACACAGTGGGGTTAGTGAAGCCTACACAGTGGGCTTAGTGAAGCCTACACAGTGGGCTTAGTGAAGCCTACTCAGTGGGCTTAGTGAAGCCTACACAGTGGGCTTAGTGAAGCCTACTCAGTGGGCTTAGTGAAGCCTACTCAGTGGGCTTAGTGAAGCCTACACAGTGGGCTTGGTGGGAAATGGGAGGTAAAAAGGTAAGATCTAAAAATGGTGTGTACAACTAAGAATCCTTGGATCAAGAGCCCTTCATCAGTATCAAGACTGGTTCAGAGCACTGTCAAAAATAATTTTCAGCAACATGATGAGTTTGGCGTTTATCACTTCACGTGAAACATTACTCTGGGAGGTAATGAAGTTTGATCCAAGGGAGGAGAGGGTAGCTTCGAATTCCTTGGATCAAGAGCCCTTCAGTATCAAGGCAATACTTAAGAGAACGCAAAATAAAATATAAATTTATTTTTAATGCAAATAATGATAATATTTATACTATTTTTTATTATTTAACTAAGTTACTGTTCATAGATATTTATGGAGATTGGATTTTTATATTTTGATAATTCCAGAAAGAGAAGCTTCTTCTTGGCTCACATTTTGTCATTTAGTAAGAAAATTTTCCAGCATTTTGGTGCCGCTACCAATGGAAACTTAATTAACTTTTCTGGCGCGAAGATCCAGCCAATTAAAAACTAGAGTTTAATTTATGACGTGGATAAACAGGACAGTAAAACCAACCAACCAACCAGCATTAGCTACGTCACAGAGGCTTAGCCAATCCTGACAGTCTACGTCACACCTGGTGGTGAGCGCGTCTTCTTCCCCTCTCAGTCGCCCCCGGCAGAAAATGGCGTGTGGTCGCGCGGCCTGGTAAGCTATTTCTTCCAACATTTTATTGGAGAATGATAGTTTATTAACAATTAAAATTATCAGACAATATTGAATGTACAATGTGTTTATCACTGATGCTATTTACTAGCAAGATATGTAGGGAGTTTGATGGAAATTGATTTTCTTGCGAGCTGGGAGAGCTTTATGACCCGATTTTCATTTCCAGAACCAAGACTTGACCCCCAGACCTGATGTTAACCACTTGACCCCCAGACCTGATGTCAACCACTTGACCCCCAGACCTGATGTTAACCACTTGACCCCCAGACTTGATGTCAACCACTTGACCCCCAGACCTGATGTTAACCACTTGACCCCCAGACCTGATGTCAACCACTTGACCCCCAGACCTGATGTCAACTATTGTCCCTAGCCTGGAAGACTCCGATATCAACTGCAGCATCTACTATGGTAATTATAAATATGCGACGCTACAAGTTTTAATTTGTAAGTCCCCTTTCAAGGGGACTTACCTCGGCGACAGTAAAGGGCTCTTGATCCAGCGAATTGGAGCTACCGTGTCCATTGAGTAAATCTGGAACTGACCCCTATTATTATAGCACTACCCCCATTATGTTACCGGTGACATGAATGCCCCATCATGTGGGGGGGGTTGCCTATATGCAAGTGAAAGTTTTGATTCAACTAATTGTAGTCATCCTCAGGTTCCTTGGATCAAACCTGAAGACCTCCCTCCCCTAGTGTTACATGACCTCTACTGGTGTCCGCTTTCCGTAATTTGAATGGCATCTGTTGCGACCAGCACTGCCTGAAAAAAATATT